>CM064883.1:72612986-72721925 GCA_003313485.2 Penstemon barbatus
GCACGTACAACAAAACAAAAGGAAACAAGATAATGAAATATCTGCCCAATTATGGCACGCTCGACTTGGACATATATCTAAGTCAAGGATTCAAAAGTTAGCATCATCTGGCGCGATTGAAATCAATCGCATTGATGAAATGCCAACATGTGAACCATGTTTAAAGGGTAAAATGGCTAAGTTGCCATTTAAGGGAAACCCTGAGCGAGCCAAGCAAACATTGGACTTATACATACTGACGTATGTTAACCACTAAGAAAAAGCGCCCGAGGTGGCTACGACTACTTCATCACTTTCACTGACGACTTTAGTCGTTATGGATATGTGTTCTTGGTGAAACACAAGTCTGAAGCCTTTGAGCGATTCAAAGAATTCAAGATGGAAGTAGAGAATCAACTTGGTCATACGATAAAGGCTCTTCGTTCTGACCGAGGTGGAGAATTTCTTAGTAACGAATTTCTAAATTATCTTGTAGAGCATGGAATACTATCGCAGTGGACTCCTCCTTCAACACCCCAATTAAATGGAGTAGCAGAGAGAAGGAATCGAACCTTGATGGACATGGTTCGATCGATGATGAGTGCCATTGACCTACCTCTTTCATTTTGGGGACATGCCCTCCTCACGGCAACGAAGATACTGAACATGGTACCTTCTAAATTCGTAGAAAAGACACCATACGAATTATGGTTTGGCAAGGCACCCTCATACGCATTCATGCGCATATGGGGATCTCCCGCTTACGTTAAAAAGCTAGTGGGAGATAAATTGGAAACTAAATCCACTTTGTGCAAATTCGTGGGGTATCCGGAAAACTCAATAGGATACGAGTTCTACGATCCTACAAGAAAAACTACGTTTATCTCGAGGAATGCTCACTTCTTGGAGAAGGATTTCTTGGTGGACAAGAAGGAAAATAACGTAGAACTAGATGAGGTCATTGAAGCTGAAAAGGCCGAAGAGGTCGATCGAGCTGACCCGTCACCACAGGCAGTGGGAGAACATGAGCATGAAAGTGCACCCGAAAGTACACCGATTCTTCGTAGGTCAGAAAGACAACGTAGAGAACCCGAAAGGTACTACAGTCTGCTGCATGAGACTGGACAGTCTCTGACCGACCCAAGGACTTACGAAGAGGCTATGCTAGACATAGACTCGGGAAAGTGGCGCGAAGCCATGGAATCCGAACTGGACACCATGCACTCAAACAAGGTCTGGGCCTTGGTAGATCCACCAGTGGGAGTGGCTCCCGTGGGTTGCAAGTGGATCTATAAGCGAAAGCTTGGAGTGAACGGAGAGGTAATAACCTACAAGGCGCGACTAGTGGCAAAAGGATACACTCAAAGGCCAGGCGTCGACTTTGAGGAGACCTTCTCGCCCGTCGCAATGCCCAAATCCATTCGGATCTTGCTGGCCATAGCTGCGTGGTATAACTACGAGATATGGCAGATGGATGTAAAGACTGTCTTTCTCAATGGGGACATTGATAAGGAGATCTACATGGAGCAACCAAAAGGATATGCATCCAAAGGAGATGAACACAAGGTGTGCAAACTCCAGAGGTCCATTTATGGACCGAAGCAAGCTTCCCGAAGTTGGAACATTCATTTCGATGAAACAATCCAAACTTTTGGATTCATCAAAAACATGTTCGAACCTTGCGTGTACAAGAAGATCAGTGGGAGTACAGTTGAATTTTTTGTGCTTTACGTTGACTACATTCTTCTCATTGGAAACAATGTGAAAGCGTTGTCCGAAACTAAAGCATGGTTATCTACACAATTCTCAATGAAGGATATGGGAGAAGCATCCTTTGTACTGGGTATAGGGATCTACCGAGATAAATCAAAAGGACTGCTAGGCCTCTCCCAATCCCAGTACATAGATAAAATCTTGAAAAGATTTAACATGGAAGAATCCAAGAGAGGATTGCTTCCAATGAGACATGGGATCGCACTCTCTAAGTCTATGACCCCAAAGACGCCTGAAGAGAGAAGCAATATGTCTCGAGTACCATATGCATCCGCGATAGGAAGCATAATGTATGGTATGTTATGTACTAGACCAGACGTAGCGTACGCTCTAAGCGTTACAAGTCGCTACCATTCTAATCCAGGTGAGCAGCACTGGATAGCCGTAAAGGCAATTCTGAAGTACCTGAGAAGGACTAAGGAATTGTTCTTGTTATACAGTGGAGGAGAATTTAAATTGGAAGGCTATACAGACTCAAGCTTCCAATGTGATGTAGACGAATTCAAGTCGACATCAGGATACGTATTATGCCTCAATGGTGGTGCGGTTAGCTGGAAGAGCTCCAAGCAAGAAACAACCGTAGATTCAACCACCGAAGCAGAATACATTGCTGCGAGTGATGCAGCAAAGGAAGGTGTTTGGATGAGGAATTTCATCCAGGAATAGGATGTGATACCTAGCATCGCTGAGCCCATTACTATCTTCTGTGATAACAATGGGGCAGTAGCGCAAGCAAAGGAGTCGAGATCTCATCAGAAATCTAACCACGTACAAAGACGATACCACGTGATAAGAGATATCATTGGTAGAGGAGACATTAAGATGGAACGTGTCGACTCAGAAGATAATACGGCGGACCCGCTAACATCTGCCTCAAAAGGCATTTGAGAAACATTTGAGAAACATCTGCATAAGATGGCATTTGAGAAACATCTGCATAAGATGGGACTCAAGAACATAAAAGACTGGCTTTAGGACAAGTGGGATATTGATAGAAATAGTGTCCTGCAAGCCAGCTGTATGGCGAGCATTTATTGTAATAAATGAGGAACTATTCAATTTCGATTAATAAATGCACTTTATTAAATGGTCATCTATATCTTATGTAATAATTATCTACGCACAAGGATAGAAGTCCTTAGATCACAGGGCTATGGGACAACCCGTTGACTGATCTCCAAGGCCGTGATCTAGAACATATTCAAGAGTCGTAGAATCCAATCGAGATAGGACATCGTTGGATTCGGTTAGACTCTCACTATTGTGTATACTCCGATGAACTGGAGGACGCTGGGGTCCACGAGCGTGACTGGGATAGTCGATAAACATAAGTGGGTGGCTTGCTGGGATGGCAAGCGCACTGAATACCCCAATTAGGAAATAACTCACCATGGAAGCGGTAGTCGCATATCGGGGTTGAAGTTATTCCAAATTTATAATAGTATACGAGGAACGATCCCTAACTACTTGAGGTGATAGGGTTTATCTGGTGCGAGAACGTCTATGCTTTGATATGAGTTCCGACTGACTGGGATCGCCAGAAAGTCTCTGTGGACTCATATTGGGTATAGAGGAACTCGTATGCAGATTCATATCATCAACAAAGGATCCATTGACCCGACTTGATAGGTTGGGAAATTCTCCTATGAATTTCTGTGAGAAATTAATTCTGGTAAAATCCTTGGCCAAAGTATCTGACGACTTTATGTAAGTAGCTCATAAAGATTAAGTCAAAGAGAATTTATTTCGAGACCAGAGTACATAAGGTCGAGACAAAAGAAAAGGGAATCCGATGAAAGACCATACCCTTAAGTCTCGACTGGGAGATTGATCGATGGAAAGATTATGTCGTACATGGAAATTATAAATGATAAAAGGTTCACTGAATTAATTCACCAGTGATTGGGCTCCATGGGCTTGTGGCTGGACATCGACCGTGGAGTGTGGGAGAATTCCCAAATTGGCAGGGGTGCTAATTTTGGAATGATCAATCGACAGAGTGTTCGATTGATTTAGAGTAAGTCTTGCTCGAATAATTAAATAATATTTAATTATAACCCACGGCCAATTATGTGGTGAACCTACGGGGGCATACACAATACACATTAAGTGAAAGAGAGGAAATAAGAACGACCGAGTCGACTGGGTCGATTATTATAGTTAGGTCGACTGGGTCGACCCAATTGGAACATAATGAGATCCAATTGGAATTGGATCAGGATCATAAATTAAATTGGAATTTAATTTGTGGATTAATTAATTAAGTTGGATTTAATTAATTAGAAGGGATTTTAATTAAATGGACTTAGAGTCTGATTTAATTAAATGGGAGATTAAGTTAATTAATTGGGCTATTTAATTGGGAGATTAAATAAAGCCTGGTCAAATTAATTAACTGGGCCATGAATTAATTAAAAGACTTGGTCTTCTAATTAAAGAGGGCCATGACCCATAGAGGAGAGAAGAGCCCTAGACCTAATAGGACTAGGTTAGGGAGATAACTATAAGTAGTTATCTTGTAGTTATTTTTCACACAACTCCATAAGCAAAAATTGAGAAAGAGCAAAATACTCTCTCCCTCTCCCACACTGCAATAGCCGAACCCTGTCTTCCTTTTGGAAGAATTATCATTTTCGATTAGTGTTCCAAAATCGTTCCTATATCCTAGATCATAATATATCTTGTGTTCTAGCTGATCAAGATTTATTATTTTCGTGTAATTGTGGTGTATCAACCCGTAGAGGCGCAACACATGGGGCACTGCTGCAGAGCTTGGATCGATTTTGCTGAGGAGAAATTTAGAGTCTGTTTTTGCTGACTGCCAACTTGGATTTGCAAGGAGATAGGTATAACGTGTAAACTTATACTATCGTTTTAATTAATATTTATATATATACACCTAGAGTAGTATCCTGGCAAGATTCCGTAGGAGGTCCTAAAAATTATTAAATTCCACTGTGCCTACCGAATCCCAACACCAGCCATCAGGATTCTGAATGACTTATCCACAACATGTTCACCATTGGGGCCTAAGTCAGACTCAATTGTCCCACTCTCTGGAAATCCAGCGGCCCTTGGTCCTCGAAGATGATCCTCTATGAAATCTGCCAAATCTACATTGGATCGGGCCTGGATTCCGACCAAAGGGCATTACCCTTCTTGAGGACTCAGCTTCTTCGCTGTTTCTTTTCCGAGCCGTTCTAGTTTCAGCTATCTGTTGGGCTTGGATACCCTTGGACGTGTAATAGCTATATCTAGCTGTATTCGGGTCAGACGTGTCAATCGAGAATACCGACTGTAAAGGCCCAGCAGCTCGGGATTGTGAAGTTCCCTCGGCAGGAATTTGAGGAAAACCCACAGATAGGTCAGGAACCACAGTAGTATCAGTGCTGGGAATGGCTCCTCCGATCTTCAAAGTAGCCCTTGATTTCTTTTGTTTGGGGGGCCGACCTTGGGTCCCTTTTGAAAAAGAAGCAACGTTCGAGCCGTCAATAGAGGTTCGGAATCTCTCAACGACCTCAGCTGAGAACCAAAGAATGTTAAGATAGAACAAAGGAAAATCAGAGGTCGAATTATAAGAAACAAATAAGTATACCTAGAGTAAGAGGAGGAGCAACGGCTTCAGCCTCCCCATCAGTCCTTACAACTTGGTTGATTTGGGTATCGGCTGGCGTCGAGGAAAGATGACCAAATAAGATCGGGGGGCAGGAAAAGAACATTTGCTGAGCCCAGCCATTCTTAAAACCCCCTCTTGGGTCATTAGAGCGGTTTGATAGAGGTCGGGCCGAAGAGTCCGCAAAAATTCATCTGGGATCTCGTGATTAATTCTTCCTTTGAGGCCCCGCCTACCATAGATCCAAGACTGCTCCCATGCCCACTTATAGGGGGTCGATTCAGGAACTTCTGCAGAAGGCGTGCTGTCAGGCCCACGAACGAAGAACAACTCTTCTTTCCAACCTTTTAGGTTGCTGGAGACATTCTTCGACAAAATTGATCGATTCGATCTTTGCAAAAAATATACATAACCAGCGTTCGAGGATGTGGACGAGCTCATCTGGAAGACTCGCCAGAAATTTTGGAAGGTCGCCTTTCTTTCTTTTGCCTTCATTAGTACGCAGAATGCGACTATATACCCGATCGAGTTCGGGAGAATCTGAGAGGTGCTAAGAGAGAAAGCCTCTAGAATGCTACGAATCAAAGGGATGAATGGAATGCGTAGACCTTAAAAGAATTGCCTGGTATAGAAAGCCTGGCACCCCTCCGGTGGATTAGTTACACGTTGCTCGGGAGTCGGTATAACGATCGAGTATTTATCCGAAATATACATTCCGAACTCTTGTTCCAAATATTCTCGATGTTTTTCAGTATAACGGCAAGCAATTTGATCAGCCCTGCGCTTGGTTTTATTAAGCCTTACGCTAGTCAACGGTTCCACCCATTTAAAAATTGTGATGATAACTTTGGATCCTATCATGTACTTCATTTGCTCGTTGTCTGCCAATATAAGGCTATCTTCTTCTGTAGTTTCGTCATCTGTCACCTCATTCGAACTGCCGTCTTCATCATCCTCGGAGTCAGAGTTGGACTCTCCTTCTTCTCTCTCAGGGTCGGAATCAGTGCTCGAGCTCCCAGAATTTTTCGCCACTGGCGATCAGGTAGTCTCAACCCGCATCTCATCAGGACCACTCTCTTGCTCTTCCGCTGCTTTGGCTTTGCCTTTTGGATCATTTGTACTAGACATTGTAAATATGAGAAGGATGGTCGAAAATATCTTTGAGTTTTCTTATCGATGTTTTTGCTCCGATCTAGGGTTTTTTGAGAATCTTGTGCATGTGAGCCCAAAACGATCAGCACATATATATAGGGTTAAAAAGGTAAATTGCAAACCAGTCCCCGAGTAACCGCGACGGTTGAACTCCTTCAGGGAAAATTCAAAATTATATTTCCGGTAATTGCATGTTAAGCCCCTACATTATCCGCAATTGGGAGCCGAGAGCCAAAACATAAAAAGGATATGTCCTTTCGCTATATATATTTATCGTTCAAAGGCTTTATCCTACGGTTGGACAAATAGGGAAGTATGGATAAGGAGCCAATTACAGTAGTCAGGTAGCCGTTATGGAAGGATATTTTGATCGGGATTCAATTTAAAAAGCCAGACGAAGATTGTTGATGTCAAAATTTATACCATCACAGTAAAATCACTAAAATGTTTCCAAGATGTGCACTCTTTTTCCCTGATTCAGTTTTTATCCCAATGGGTTTTTTCGAATTAGTTTTTAATGAGGCATATCCGAAGCACATATTGGATGGTTTGCTCATCCCCGTGATCGTGACAGTACATACTTCTTCGAGCCTAAGCTTCACTTTGCGCTCGAGAAGTGGGGGAGTATTGATGAGGGATATTTTGGCATCTACTTTGAAAAGCCTTCACAGGAGCGAAGAACATGAATCCCGACCTTGGAAGTGTATAGTTGAAGCCCAAGTCACAAGTTCTGGCAATCCGATCAACCAAGATAGAGCTCATGATCGGAGGTTACTGTTGGGCCGATCACAGGCCCAAGCCTTTGGGCCGAGAAATATATTCCTGCGGATGGACCAGCTAGCTCACCATTTCAACTATAAATACCACGAGCATTTATAAAGGTGGAGGGGGGGGCTGACACGCTTTCCCAGGTGCTCTCTGCTCGAAGCTGCTGCTCGGAGCCATCTTGGAAAGTTAGCATAGGTCACTTATTATGTATTATTCCTCTAGCTTGTACGGCATCCTATAATGCTCAGATAGGACCCCATTACTTGTAATATGTACTCGCACGTTCGGAATACATATATTATTGATCTTTCATTCATTCAATAGTATCTTTAGTTATTTTCTTCACATTTTTTATCATATACGAAACCACGTAAGATCAAACAACAAATTCACTTCATGTGAATCATGCATAATCATACAAGTCATGACGATTCATTCGATACCCCATCTCGACATGAATCTATGACTTGGAACATTTTCGAGATCACGACCTTTGAAACTGTTTCATGATAGATCGCACTCAGTCCTGAAGTGTATAGTCGCGTAGTCATGAGTGATCTCAGGGTTTCAACCAATCGCTTAAATGTGTTCGCGAAAGATGAAGATGGTCATTTGTTTATATTATGAATTCTCGATAAAATAAACAATTCGTATTAAGTGATAAATCAAAGATCCTTTCAAGATAAAATAATGGTCCTGTTACAAGCTATTTTGTTGGCTTGCAGGGCACTATCCTATCAATCTCCTACTTGCCCTAAAGCCAATCACAAATGTTTCTATGACCCATCCTTCCCAGATGCTCCTCGAACACCTTTTGCGGTAATGGCTTAGTTAGTGGATCAGCTAGGTTATCCTTTGAGTCGAGAAGCTCCATTTGAATGTCTCCTCTACCTATGATCTCCCTGATCACATGGTATTTCCTCAATATGTGTTTAGATTAGTGGTGTGATCTCGGCTCCTTCGCTTGAGCAATTGCCCCATTCTTGTCGCAGTAGACGACTATGGGATTTGCAATGCTAGGTACCACATCCAGCTCTTGGATGAAGTTTCTCATCCAAACACTTTCCTTTGCTACATCTGATGCAGCGATATATTCTGCTTCAGTGGTTAAGTCTGCAGTGGTTGACTGTTTGGAGCTCTTCCAACTCACCGCTGCGCCGTTGGGGAAAAATATATATCCAGAATTGGATTTAAAATCATCCACGTCAGACTGGAAACTCGAATCAGTGAATCCTTCGAGCTTCAATTCTCCACTACCAACGTAGACCAAGAACATATCCTTAGTCCTTCTCAAGTACGTGAGGATAGCCTTTACGGTGGTCCAGTGTTCCTCCCCTAGATTTGACTAGTAGCGCCTCGTAACACTGAGAGCGTGTGCTACGTCAAGTCTAGTACATAACATTGCATACATTATGCTGCCAATGGCAGATGCATAAGGTATGAGAGACATTCTCTTTCTTTCTTCATCACTCGTAGGGCACATTGATTTAGAAAGATAGATTCCATGTCTCATTGGAAGCAATCCTTTCTTGGATTCTTCTATACTGAATCACTTCAGTATAGTGTTAATGTACTGGGACTGGGAGAATCCTAACATCTTCTTCGATCTATCTCTATAGATACGTATGCCTAGTACGTAAGATGCGTCTCCCATATCCTTCATGGAGAATTGCGTGGAAAGCCACGCTTTTGTCTGCGTTATCGTTCTGATATCGTCTTCGATCAACAGAATGTCATCGACATATAACACAATAAATTGTACCGAACTCCCATCGAACTTATTGTACACACATGACTCAAAAACGTTCTTGATGAAGCCATACCCCTTGACTGTCTCATCAAAACGTATGTTCCAGGTTCGGGACGCATGTTTTAGGCCATAGATTGACCTTTGAAGTTTGCAAACTTTATGCTCACTTCCTTTAAATGTAAAGTCTTTTGGCTGTTGCATATATATTTCCTTATCAATGTCGCCATTGAGAAAGGCTGTCTTTACATCCATTTGCCATATCTCGTAGTCATACCACGCGACTATGGCTAATAGTATCCGAATGGATTTAGACATCGCTACTGGCGAGAAGGTTTCCTCATAGTCTATACCAAGCCTTTGAGAATAACCTTTTGCCACAAGGCGAGCCTTATGGGTTAGTAGCTCTCCATTCATTCCTAGCTTACGCTTGAAGATCCACTTACATCCTACAGGGATAGTTCCCTCAGGTGGATCAACCAAAGTCCATACTTTGTTGGAATGCATGGCTTCCTGCCACTCACCCGAATCTATGTCTGACATAGCTTCTTCGTATGTCCATGGATCAGTGTCCAATTGATCATTTTCGTGAATTAGCCCATACCTCTCAGGCTCTCTACGAACTCGGTCGGACCTACGAAGGACTGGTGTACTAGATGGTTCAACGGGTTCAGGATCAACTCCCACTGTTTGTGGGGATGGGTCCAGTTCTTGGACTTCATCAAGTTCTACGGATATCCCGCTTCTTTTAGTGAGGAATTCATCCTCTAAGAAGTGGGTGTTCCTGGATACAAACGTCTTTTGTTCCTTAGGATCGTAGAACAGGTATCCAATGGATTCCTTTGGATACCCCACAAATTTGCGCAAACTAGATCTACTATCTAGTTTATCTCCTTTCTGATTTCTCACATAGGCAAGAGATCCCCATACTCGCAAATATGAGTATACGGGTGCTTTACCAAACCATTCTTGGTATGGCGTCGTTGACACCGACTTTGAAGGTACAATGTTAAGTATCTTCGAAGCAGTTAATAGGGCTTGGCCCCAAAACGAAAAAGGAAGGTCAGCGAAACTCGTCATGGAATGAACCATCTCTAACAAAGTTATGTTCCTTTTCTCAGACACACCATTCAACTGCGGTGTTCTAGGAGGAGTTCGCTGTGAGAGAATTCCATTCTCTACAAGATAATCGAGGAATTCTTGACTTAAGTATTCACCACCTCGATCCGACCGAAGTGCCTTGATACTATGTCCAAGTTGATTCTCAACTTCCATTCGAAACTCTTGAATTTATCAAAAGCTTCAAACTTACACTTCATTAGGTATACATACCCATAACGACTGAATTCGTCTGTGAAGGTTATGAAGTATGAGAATCCTCCTCTCGCACTGATACTCAGTGGTTCACAAACATCAGTATGGATTAAATCCAATGTTTGTTTGGTTCGCTCCGGTTTCCCAGTAAAAGGCGCTTTGGTCATTTTTCCCTTGAGACAGGATTCGCAAGTTGGGAGATCATCTAGGTTCTGTATTTCAAGAGCCCTAGAGGAGACCAATTTTTGAAATCTACTCTTGGAAATATGTCCAAGCCTAGCGTGCCAAAGTTGTGGATTATTTTCATCTTGTTTTCCTTTTCCAGTGCCCTGCTTTCTTGCAGTGGAAACATTCATCTTCTGGGCTCTTTCTTTTCTTCTCGACAACCTTCTTGGTTGTTTTAGAAGAGATTACTTTCTTCTTCTTTTTCTTGCCTTTATTAGGCATTGCAGCCTTGGGTTGCTCAGCAATCATGACAGACTTCTCCCTCTTCAAGGTTGATTCTGCCGTGACCAATAAATTGGTCAGTTCGTGTAGAGCGTGCTCTCTATCTTCCATATTGTAGTTCAACACGAACTGATCAAATGAGCGCGGCAGAGTATGGAGGAGCAGGTCAGTGGAGAGATCAGCGTACAGGTCTACGTCCAAGTTCTCCAGTCTTTCAACTAGATTAATGAAGCTCAAACAGTGATCCTTCACACTTGAACCCTCAGCCATTCTCAGATTGAATAATTCTTTTGTAGTCTTGAACCTTTCGGTCCTAGACTTCTCTCCAAAAAGCTCTCGGAGATGAAGAATTATGTCACGAGCATGCAACATCTTTGCATGCTGTTTCTGCAGCTCATTGGTCATAGATGCCAGCATGAGGCAAAGAACTTGAATATCATCATCGACCCACCTTTGATGGGTAGCTCGTTCCTCTTCCGAAACCCCTTCCGAAAGTGCACCAGGCATGGGTGCATCGAGAATGTAACTCCTTTTCTCGGAGTCGAGGACTATCCTCAGATTTCTAAGCCAGTCGACGAAATTTGACCCGTTCAGTTTGTTAGTGTCAAGGATGATAGCTAATGGATTCTTAGACATTTTTGTAGAATTGATCTACAAAAGTAAATGATAACGTTTAGCTGACTAATCTATATTAATACTTATAATTAACGATTTTGGACTTGTTATCGAAAAAGTTCTCCCACTATTTTCTCGAAACAATTACCCCTTCAATTGTTCGGGAAATCTAATCTCCTAGTAGGTCTTGACGTCCCAGCAGACATTAATTGCACCCACGACTCGCGGCCATACAATTAACTCCCCAGGTAGGTATATTTTTACCAATTGTGTTCCTCCACAACCTTCAAGCTATTTTGTCTCGGTTTCCGCACTTATCTAGCACTGCTACAACATAAGTGTTACTAATCGTTAAGTCTAACCCATCAATCATGATGAGCAACTGGCCCGGGTCGTGAAATCCCCGTAACTGGTTATCGGTCGATTTTCACATCCCGACTAGTCCCCACCCTTGTCGAGTTTATTAAAAACAAGAATCAAGGTTTCGTGTATTGTCCCTTTCTTCGCCTAGGGTGCCAGACTCTGGATCACCTTCAACGATAAGTAGACAACCTAGACTAGTCCCTATTGATGGAACGCTTGGACCTTTAAAACTTCATTTTAAATGTACCCAATATGACTTAATATTATTTTCAAGAGGGGTTGTTCGGGTTTAAGAGTTTGAGGCAACTCTCCTTGAGATCTCACCGTTCCAGTTATGCATTATCTTTTATTTACGATCTAAATATAACTAGCGCGCATCACCATACAAGCTCAGATATAAATACGTAAATAAACTCGTACACACCTAGCATGCATGCTACCACAATATGTTTTCAATCGGGAGCCTCCTATGCGGACCACCATCGAGCCAAAGACGATGGTCCTATTGGTCAATCTATTAGGTTTCAAAGAGACCTACTCTATTACACATTTTACCATGCATACATGGCCTTTAGTCTTCTTGGGCTCCCACCTTGCTTATAACGGGCCTCCATCCTAAACTAATAAAACAGTAAAGGCCTATCTATTACAATGGCTCAAAGTGGCCCAAAACTTAAGGCTCGCAGGCCCAATAAAACCAATAAGATTAAAATAACCAATCACATCTAACCTAAGGGTCAAGGCTCGGCGCGATCGAAAACCACGTAAACAATTTCACGTAGAGCAAGAAATAAGCAAAACCCATTTTCTTATTTCTTATCCTATTTTAACACAACCTTTTAAAATACTTAAGATTCTAGTTTTAAAACCCCTTTCTAAAACAATCTCTAACCATCATTTTAAACCCCTTTAAAATGACCCTTTGATTCTCACTTTAAGTCCCTACTAATTATGATAAAATTGACCTTCCGGATTTACTAAACCCTTTTAGTGCACAAAACAGTTTCTGTTTTTCAACTTTGAAAAATTGCAGTTCGGCCCCTGAATTTTCAAAAATTACACTTTGACCCCTCAACTTTCGGAAATTATAAATCAGCCCCAAAATTTCCAGAATATGCAAATTGGACAAGAAAGCAGAAAATTAAAAAAATTTCCAGAAACTTTTGTTTATTGCAAAACAGACCCCAAATTTACGGAAATAGCAAAAACACCCCTAACCTTTCGTAAATTTCAAAATGGTCCAGATTTTGAAAAATTCCAGAATTTACAATTTGGTCCAGAATTGAAGAAAAACAAAATTTTATTTTCTGTCCAGATTTTTGAAAAATCAAAATTTGCAAATTAGCCCTCCAATTTTCAAAAATTACATTTTTGGCCCAAAAACCGAAAAGTGCATAGATACGAACATTCAATTTACCATAACAAGCAAGAATCAAATATCAGAACACAACAATCACATATAATCACATAATTTGATGCGTTCAGGCTTTTTTCATACGTGCATAATAAGTTATAAGTTATGCTTTGATACCACTGTTAGGATTTTGTGGGTATAATTGTCAACTACAACGGTGCGAATTTAAAATTTTTATACTCCACATCCCAGGGATCTTATTAGCACATATGAATAAGGTTGAATTTATTTCAGCACATAAATACTAAATTAAATAAAGTGGTAAAATGAAATTTTACCTCACCACGGGCAAGGTGGTGGTGGTTTCTCCGGTCTTCTTTTCAGATCACTAGAGCACCCCAAGTGTTGTGCCTCTAGAGAATAGTCCACACCAGCTGGATCTGTGATTGCTTTAATCATCAGGCTAAGAACTAGGAGAAAAGCAGTTCAGATTCAAGAGTTGGATTTAGATCCAACTCTAGATGTAGATCGGAAGAAGGAGAGAGGTGCTCGTCCCTTCTCCACAATCGCGGCGGCGGCGGTTTGGTTGAAGAAGGTGGCGGCGGCGGCTAGGGCTAGTGAGGGAGAGGGGGCGGCGGCTAGTGTAGATAGGTTAGGGTTTTAGTGTTTTTATAGGTTAGGGTTTTGAGTCACCAAGACTCCCTTTTATAGAAGAGTTCAAACCCTATCCCTAACCATATCTTTTCATTGCTAATGGGCCATCAGATAAGTTGGCCCATCCCTCTATTTAATTAGTCTTTTTAATTAAATAGCCTAAGTCATTTAATTAACCACTTTAATTAAATGGCCCATTTATTTAATTAACACTTTAATTAAATAAACCAATAAATCTAATAAAAGATTTAATTTAATTTAATTTAATTAATTAGACAAATCTAATTAATTTTCTCTCTCCAAGAATTAACCCTTTAATTCTTTTTTTTTTTTATTTAACCCCTTTAAATCAATTATTTCTACAACTGATTATCACAGTTCCAACTTTTGTTTGTGACCCATCTAGGTTCACCATCAATTGGCAATTAATTAATAAGCAATTAATTATTTAATTAATTGATTCGATCAATTAAACTACTTTTAATTTACTACTCCAGAATTAATCTCCCATCAATTCAGGAGTACCCACACCTCATGGTCGATGTCTAGCCACAAGCCCATGAGGCCTAACTTCAGGTGAATTGACTTTAGTGAACCTTAAACCTCTTATAAGTACCACGTACATACGGTCCTTTTAACGACTAATTTCCCGATCGAGACCTAGGGTGTGTGAATTGGTCGGCACCTCTAATCATCTCGATTCTGTACTTTCTAATTCTGGATAATACTTCCAGGGTGACTGCTAAATTTGGAAACCCCTTTCCAAATCCGTCACTGACCATGGCCATGGATTTCTCGGAATGTATCATCTTAGAATGTACAGGAAATTCTCTCATGCATTACAACGAGTCGGTAGATCCTATATTGATGCTAATCATCCGCTCATACGACTATACGCACCCAACGTAGGCGCACAATGGTCAAGCTATGTGACCGGCTCCTAAATCAAAGTGCCACACCCATATACCGAATTTCCCCCTAGCACCTCAAATCTAAGGACTAAATCGTACACTATTATAAGTCTTGAGAGACATCCCATCACCGATATGCTTTTTAAGCACTTTCACAATGGGTCTCTCTGTTCGGGTCGTTCGATACGTCCGATCCCCTATCGAACCACCTAGTCATATGCACTGACATTAATAATGTCTTGTTCATGAAACAACAACAAATTCACTTCATGTGAATCATGCATAATCGTACAAGTCTTGACGATTCATTCGATACCCCGTCTCGACATAAATCTATGACTTGGAACATTTTCGAGATCATGACCTTTGAGACTGTTTCATGATAGATCGCACTCAGTCCTGAAGTGTATAGTCCCGTAGTTATGAGTGATCTCAGGGTTTGAAACAATCGCTTAAATGTGTTGGCGAAAGATGAAGATGGTCATTTGTTTATATTATGAATTCTCGATAAAATAAACAATTCGTATTAAGTGATAAATCAAAGATCCTTTCAATATAAAATAATGATCCTATTACAAGCTATTTTGTTGGCTTGCAGGGCACTATCCTATCAGTTTGGCCTTGGGAAATTGATCTCATCAATTCCAATACCTGCAGCAGTATTCGGTTGATCGGGAGCATTGGGTTCTGGTATATATATGTAATTGGATACGTGTTCTTATTCGGATTCACCATACTTAAACGATGATTTTCTAGTAGATCATCCAAAACTACATTGAAATTACGAGACTTCTCTTCCAAATCAGGTACGTCGTTTTCGCTAAGATCATGTATGTCAGGGCACCACCAATGCCCTTGTGATCGAGTTTCAACGATATCTCGGTCAACTTCTTTAGCTTTGTTCTTCTCATTTTGTAGCTGGGTTTCCATTTGAACTAGTTCTTGGTTTAGTTGAGTCATATTATTGTTTCTTTGATTGAGGAGGTCGAGATCTGTTTCCGTACTTACATGGTTTTGATTTCGGCCATGGTATTTGTTAGTAATGGTTTTTATATTAGGGTGGGCAAATAAATGTTGTTTGCCACTTGGGGAAAAGAAAATAAGAAGAAGTTGATAACCAATGAGTATGGCTAGTTCGCTAGCTTTTTTAAATAAACAAACGCGCCTTTTAGAGAACGTAACCTGAAGGTTATTCTCATTTTCAATCTTTTCTATGTTTATTTTTTTCCGCCCTTTCCCTTTTCTAGCAGATTTATTTTGTAATGGATTCCATTGAGTTGATTCTTTTTGATCAGCATTCACCTTAAAAAGGGGAGATGGCGGTGGAAAGTTAAAAAAAGAGAAGAGGTTTGTTATTGATGGTTTAGGCATGAATAAAGTGCGGTATGTATAGGAGCAAATGCACATCATAGGTGAATAGTCAAAGGATGTTGGGAAATTTCCTTAAGTGTGCCATGTAATTAAGGAAAATTCACAACATTATTGTTTTATTAATACAATTGTTCATTTTATCACCTACAGAATAATTGAATAAATGTAGCATTTAATTCTATTTTTGTAATGATGAAATGAGCATCTTACATTTTTATACTAAATAAGGATCGGGATGCAATATTTCACAGTTGTGCATAAAAGTTGTGGTTTATAATTCTTTTAATTTACATAGATATCATTGTGAATTATATGGCAATTCACATTAACTTATAAAGTTGTTTTTCGCGATACTGCAAGTGGATAAAATTTTGTATAGGATTCTCAATTAATACGAGGACCAATAAATAACTTATTAATTAAGACTTTTTTCCCAAGAATGAGCAATTAATTGGTCCATGTAAACCGCGATATATATATATATATATATATATATATATATATATATATATATTTATTTATTTATTTATTTATTTATTTATTTATTTATGATTTCCAGTAAGTAGGATGTCTTTTGGATTTAATCAAAAAACAAACGATCAGGGAGTTATCCTTTGCACTATTCGGTCCGAGCAATATATACATGGTCTAGTAGATAAAAAAAATCATGGGTATGGAAAATTGAGGTTAAGAAGAAAAAATGAAATGCCCATTAGCAAATTCCATGCCTATAATTTTTTATTGGAGAAGCTAAACCGTTCGACATAATTTTCCAGTTATAATATGTTGTAGTTATTTTTTGTATGGAAATATTAAACATTCAAGTTGTCATTTCAAGTGGAATATTATGATTATCCCCAATTTTCGAGGTTCAATTTATTAAATTTTTTTTGCCATTAGTTTAAATTTCATGTACTAAGTACATACATGCAATAATATGAATTAAATGTTTGAGATTTTTCTTTTTTCCCAAGGGTTTAATTTCTTTCGAGGCGCGTCGGACACATAAGTGGGAACCTCTCCCAACATGGATTTGAACCTGAATCCACTACTTTATATTGACTAGTCCCTTCCACTAGACCAATCACATGTTGGTAAGAATATTTTATTTGGATAGGGGTCCAGTAAAAGTAAATATTCCCTTGTGATATTATTAAAAAACAGTTTACCTCATGATATAATTTACAATGTCTTTTATTTGGTTTTTATATTTTTACGTGTGCATGTAAGGTGCTAAATTAAAAGTTAAATATGTTGTCAAGATCATAGAGTTAAATTGACAAATTTCTACATCAAAATGAAATCTCAGTCGCAACCATTTTTATGCGAGTATGCAATTAAACACACTCAGAATGAAAAATGTAATATGCCTATTCTCATATCGCACAAGAGTAAATTTTCCTTTAGCTCATGACATGGATAAAAGCATTTAAATTTCATGTACTACGTAAATATATTCAAACAAAGACCTTTAAATTAAAACATAATTTTCATGGCCATTCCGGCAGTTGAACTCTCGAATCATGTTTTATAAATCATTGTTTTGCCCAGGTGCCGTAGAATTTCCAGAGTCATTTTTGTTACTGTTTAAACCATGGAACATGTTCTGAACATTTCCCTGATTTAGCGCAATAGAATTTCCATATCCACTGTAATTGTAGGTGAACATCCCCGGAAACATATTCTCTATGTTGTCTAGCATTGGTGGCACCATATAATTTCGAGGTTGCAAAACATCTGGAGCAGCATTTCCAATGATGGGATTGACTGGGATAGTTATATTCGATGAGTTCCCACCACTCGTAGGAGTAATAGTGAAAGTAGAAAATTGTTCCCACATGGGATCAACTGTATGATCCATTAGATTGGTTCCACTAGGACCTTGTGATATGTCAACGAGATTATTGGTCCCACTTGGCCCTGGCATATCATAGTTATGACTTGGTGTACCAAAATAATTGGTTCCAGCTTGGTTTGGCCTTGGGAAATTAATCTCATCAATTCCAGTACTTGCGGCAATATTCGTTGGATCAGGAGCATATGTGTTCTGGTATATATTTGGAATCGGATACATGTTCGTATTCGGATTAACCATACTTAAATGATGATTTTCTAGTAGATCATCCATAACTACATAGAAATTATGAGACTTCTCTTCCAAATCAGGTACGTCTTTTTCGCTAAGATCATGTATGTCAGGGCAGCACCAATGCCCTTGTGATCGAGTTTCTTCGATATCTTGGTCAACTTCTTTAGCTTTGTTCTTCTCAAGTTGTAGTTGGGTTTCCATTTGAACTAGTTCTTGGTTTAGTTGAGTCATATTATTGTTTATTTGATAAAGGAGGTCGAGGTCTGTTTCACTGCTTACATGGTTTTGATTTCGGCCACGGTATTTGTTAGTAATGGTTTTTATATCAGGGTGGGCAAATAAATGTGGTTTGCCACTTGGGGAAAAGAAAATAAGAAGAAGTTGGGCACCAAAGAGTATGGCTAGTTCGCTAGCTTTTTTAAATAAACCAACACGCCTTTTAGAGAACGTAACATGAAGGTTATTCTCGTTTTCAATCTTTTCAATGTTTATTTTTTTCCGCCCTTTCCCTTTTCTAGCAGATTTGTTTTGTAGTGGATTCCATTGAGGTGGGTCATTTTGATCTGCATTCATCTTAAAAAACGGAGATTGTGGAGGCAAGTTAAAAAAGAAGAAGAGATTTGTTATTGATGGTTTAGGCATGAATAAAATGTGGTATTTTTAGGTGCAAATGCACATCATAGGTGAATAGTCAAAGGATGTTCGGGAAATTTCATTAAGTGTGCCAGGTAATTAAGGAAAATTCACAACATTATTGTTTTATTAATACAATTGTTCATTTTATCACCTACAGAATAATGGAATAAATGTAGGATTTAATTCTATTTTTGTAATGAAGAAATGAGTATCTTACATTTTTTACTAAATAAGGATCGGGATGCAATATTTCATAGATGTGCATGAAAGTTGTGGTTTATGATTCTTTTAATTTACTTACATATAATTGTGAATTATATGGCAATTCATATTAAGTTATAAAGTTTTTTTTCGCGATACTGCAAATGGATAAAATTTTGTATAGGATTCTCAATTGATACGAGGACCAATAAATAAATTACTAATTAAGACCTTTTTTCCAAGAATGAGCAATCGGTCCATGTAAACCGCGATATATATATATATATATGATTGCCGGTAAGTATTTTATAAATTGAATGATCGGATATCAAACCGTAATAAACAAAACTAATACGGATGGACCCTAAGAGTTGAACGATGTGGGATTTGTATTTAAATCTCGAGATACAAAATCGTAACAACCAAAACTAATGTGGATGGACACTAACATGTAACCGATGTTGGATTTGAATCCAAAATTTCAAGAAACAATAATCTGAATTGCTTAGGGATACAACCATATATTAGTTGAAATATCAATGTTCCACCTATAGTTTCTAGAAAGTCATTTCTAGATAAATTAGAAAATTGAATATGTGATAACTTAAAAGAATGAAATAATAGAATGAAAGTCATTTCTAGATAAATAAATAAATATTGTTTAGTTCTAAAGTAAGTAGGATGTCTTTTGGATTTAATCAAACAACAAACGATTTGGGAGTCATATTATTTTATCCATTGCACTATTCGGTCCTAGCTAAATATATACAGTCTAGTAGATAAAAAATAATGGGTATGGAAAATTAAAGTTAAGAAGAAAAAATGAAATGCCCATTAACAAATTCCATGCCTATAATTTTCGTTGGGAGAAGCTAAACCGTTCCACATAATTTTCCAGTTATAATATGTTGTAGTCACTTTTTGTATGGAAATATTAAACATTTAAGTTGTCCTTTCATGTGGAATATTAAGATTTTCCTCAATTTGTGAGGTTCAATTTGTTGGGATTCGGTAAGATAAACAGCCCTAGGCACAGCGGAATATAAAAATTTTAGGACCTCTTACGGAATCTTGCCAGGATACTACTCTAGGTGTATATATATGAACATAAGTAAAACGATAGTATAAACAGTTGTAGTTATACCTATCTCCTTGCAAATCCTTAGCTAGCAAAAACGAACTCTGAATTTCTCCTCAGCCAAATCGATCCAAGCTCTGCAGCAGCGCCCCACGTGTTGCGCCTCTACGGCTTGATACACCACAATTACACGAAAATAATAAATCTTGATCAGCTAGAACACAAGATATATTATGATCTAGGATATAGGAACGATTTTGGAACAAGAATCGAAAACGAAAATTCTTCCAAAAGAAGAACAGGGTTCGGTCGATTGCAGTGTGGGAGAGGGAGAGAGAATTTTTTGCTCTTGCTCAATTTTTGCTTATGGAGTTGTGTGAAAAATAACTACAAGAAGGCTACTTATAGTTATCTCTCTAACCTAGTCCTATTAGGACTAGGGCTCTTCTCTCCTACATGGGCCATGGCCCTCTTTAATTAGAAGACCAAGTCTTCTAATTAATTCATGGCCCAGTTAATTAATTTGACCAGGCTTTATTTAATCTCCCAATTAAATAGCCCAATTAATTAACTTAATCTCCCATTTAATTAAATCATACTCTAAGTCCATTTAATTAAAATCCCTTTTAATTAATTAAATCCAACTTAATTAATTAATCCACAAATTAAATTCCAATTTAATTTATGATCCTGATCCAATTCCAATTGGATCCCATTTTGTTCCAATTGGGTCGACCCAGTCGACCCATCCATAATAATCGACCCAGTCGATTATTTACCCAGTCGACCCAGTCGACTCGGTCGTTCTTATTTCCTCGCTTTCGCTTCATGTGTATTGTGTATGCCCCCGTAGGTTCACCACATAATTGGCCATGGGTTATAATTAAATATTATTTAATTATTCGAGTAAGACTTACTCTAAATCAATCGAACACTCTGTCGATTGATCATTCCAAAATTAGCACCCCTGCCAATTTGGGAATTCTCCCACACTCCACGGTCGATGTCCAGCCACAAGCCCATGGAGCCCAATCACTGGTGAATTAATTCAGTGAACCTTTTATCATTTACAATTACCATATACGACATAATCTCTCCATCGATCAATCTCCCAGTCGAGACTTAAGGGTATGGTCTTTCATCGGTTTCCTTTTTCTTTTGTCTTGACCTTATGCATTCTGGTCTCGAAATAATTCTCTCTGACTTAACCTTTATGAGCTACTTACATAAAGCTGTCAGATACCTCGGCCGAGGATGTTACCAGAATTAATTTCTCACAGAATTCCATAGGAGAATTTCCCAACCTATCAAGTCGGGTCAATGGATCCTTTGTTGATGATATGAATCTGCATACGAGTTCCTCTATACCCAATATGAGTCCACAGAGACTTTCTGGCGATCTCCAGTCAGTCGGGACTCAAATCAAAGCATAGACGTTCTCGCACCAGATAAACCCTATCATCTCAAGTAGTTAGGGATCGTTCCACGTATACTATTGTAAATTGGAATAACTTCAACCCCGATATGCGACTACCGCTTCCATGGTGAGTTATTTCCTAATTGGGGTATTCAGTGCGCTTGCCATCCCAGCAAGCCACCCACTTATGTGTATCGACTATCCCAGTCACGCTCGTGGACCCCAGCGTTCTCCAGTTCATCGGAGTATACACAATAGTGAGAGTCTAACCGAATCCAACGATGTCCTATCTCGATTGGATTCTACGACTCTTGAATATGTTCTAGATCACGGCCTTGGAGATCAGTCCACGGGTTGTCCCATAGCCCTGTGATCTAAGGACTTCTATCCTTATGCGTAGATAATTATTACATAAGATAAAGATGACCATATAATAAAATGCATTTATTAATCCAATTGAATGGTCCTTTCAATTAAATGCAGCCAAAATAGTTGGCTTGCAGGACACTATTCTATCAATCTCCCACTTGTACTAAAGCCAACTTTTCATACTTCTGATTCCTATCTTAGACAGATGTTTTCGGATACCTTTGAGGCAATGGCTTAGACAGCGGGTCCGTCGTATTATCCCTTGAGGTGACACGTTCCATCTTTATGTTTCCTCTACCAATGATATAACATATCAAATGGTATCGTCTTAGTTCGTGCTTGGATTCTGATGAGATCTCGACTCCTTCGCTTGCGAGATAGCTCCATTATTATCACAGAAGATAGTAATGGCTCGACAATGCTAGGTATCATATCCAATTCCTGGATGAAGTTTTTCATCCAAACACCTTCCTTTGCTGCTTCACTCGCGGCAATGTATTCTGTCTCGGTGGTTGAATCTGCGGTAGTGTTTTGCTTGGAGCTCTTCCAGCTTACCGCACCACTATTCAGGCAGAACACGTATCCATATGTCGACTTGAAGTCGTCTACATTACATTGGAAGCTAGAATCAGTATAGCCTTCCAATTTCAATTCTCTTCCACCGTATACCAAGAGCAATTCCTTAGTCCTTCTCAGGTACTTCAGAATTGTCTTTACGGCTATCCAGTGCTGCTCACCTGGATCAGACTGGTAGCGACTTGTAACGCTTAAAGCGTATGCTACGTCTGGTCTCGTACATAACATACCATACATTATGCTTCCTATTGCGGATGCATATGGTATTCGAGACATATTGCTTCTCTCTTCAGGCGTCTTTGGGGCCATAGACTTAGAGAGTGCAATTACATGTCTCATTGGAAGCAATCCTCTCTTGGATTCTTCCATATTAAATCTTTTCAAGATTTTATCTATGTACTGGGATTGGGAGAGGCCCAGCAGTCCTTTTGATCTATTTCAGTAGATCCTTGTACCTAGTACAAAGGATGCTTCTCCCAAATCCTTCATTGAGAATTGTGTAGATAACCATGCTTTAGTTTCGGACAACACTTTCACATTCCAATGAGAAGAATGTCATCAACGTAAAGCACCAAAAATTCAACTGTACTCCCACTGATCTTCTTGTACACGCAAGGTTCGAACACGTTTTTGATGAATCCAAAAGTTTGGATTGTTTCATCGAAACGGATGTTCCAACTTCGGGAAGCTTGCTTCAGCCCATAAATGGACCTCTGGAGTTTGCACACCTTGTGTTCATCTCCTTTGGATGCATATCCTTTTGGTTGCTCCATGTAGATCTCCTTTTCAATGTCCCCATTGAGAAAGGCAGTATTCACATCCATCTGCCATATCTCGTAGTTATACCACGCAGTTATGGCCAGCAAGATTCGAATAGATTTAGGCATTGCGACAGGCGAGAAGGTCTCCTCAAAGTCGATGCTTGGCCTTTGAGTGTATCCTTTTTGCCACTAGTCGCGCCTTGTAGGTTATTACCTCTCCGTTCACTCCAAGTTTTCGCTTATAGATCCACTTGCAACCCACGGGAGCTACTCCCACTGGTGGATCTACCAAGGCCCAGACCTTGTTCGAGTGCATGGAGTCCAATTCGAATTCCATGGCTTCACGCCACTTTCCCGAGTCTATGCCTAGCATAGCCTCTTCGTAAGTCCTTGGGTTGGTTAGAGACTGTCTAGTCTCATGCAGCAGACCGTAGTACCTCTCGGGTTCTCTACGTTGTCTTTCTGACTTACGAAGTACCGGTGTACTTTCTGGTGCACTTTAATGCTCTTGTTCTCCCACTGCCTGTGGTGATGGGTCGGTTTGATTGACCTCTTCGGCCTTTTCAGCTTCAGTGACCTCATCTAGTTCTACGTTGTGTTCCTTCTTGCCTAGCAAGAAATCCTTCTCCAAGAAGTGTGCGTTCCTTGAGACAAACGTAGTTTATCTTGTAGGATCGTAGAACTTGTATCCTATAGAGTTTTTTGGATACCCCACGAATTGCATAAGATGGACTTTACGTCCAACTTATCTCCCACCAGCTTATTCACATAAGCGGGAGACCCCATATGCGCATGAATGCATATGAAGGTACAATACCAAAACTCATATCACGTGATATGTTTTGGATCTGGCTTCAGAGATACTTAGCTCAGTATCTTCGATTTTCTCGATCAAGTTTTATTTGTTTGAATAAGGAATTTCATGTAAGATTTCTTAATGGACATTTACATGTCCAGAATGCTTGACAACATACAACGTTTCAAGCGGGTCTTACATTTCGAGAATCTAATTCTCTATCAAATAATCAATGGCATACTGCCTATGCATGTTTGATTTTGAATCGATCAAAATCTCTTACATGCTTTCATTGATTAGGCTCTCTTCTTTTATTCCAAAAGTAATTTGGAATTGTACATCACAACGTACTTTCACCCATGAGGGCACAAGAGACGCCTTATCTCCCACTAATGCTTTAGTGTTTCTACACACTTATAAATGAATTAAATCCATTGCAATTGTTTATGCCTCTTGGTTGCCTAGCAACCAACTACTAAATCTAATTTCCATTAAGCAAGATTCAAAAGTCGGTTACTATGTACAGCATCCCAGTCAAGCTCGACCCAGTCGAGCTCAGTCTTTGAATCTTTTAATTCGGAAATATGTTTTAGTATTCGTGTATCGCCTTTCGGTTTTTACAACGACTCAAGTGTGTGAAATCTTGATTATTTATATTTTATTGACTATGCATATTATATTTAGTCGATATATGAGTATCCATACTCATTTGCTTATGTACACCTTTTGCGTATAAATCTTATAGCGCAATCAGTTCCAACCATTATGGAACTATCACATCCCTTAAGACAAGGGATGGTATAAGCAAATTCCAATGATCTAAATAATTCATGGCTTTAGATGCATTGAATGCATCAATGAGTGCTTCATCGGGCATCCAACACCCTTATGCATTACTTTAACCATAAGGTTAAGTTCAATAAAATTTGATCATCCCTTATGGGATGAATAGGTTCAATTCCTTATTTCCTTGATCTTAATCCATGGAAGAATCATTTTGATTGACTTTTCAATTTATCATCCTTACAGAAAAACCTCCAAGGTTATTTCCCTTTAGAGAGGATAAATTCCTCTTCTTCCATCTCTCGAGCCTTTTGAGGCCTTTTCACAAGATGTTACTTCCCATTCATGGGAGACTTCATGTTTGCCTTCAAGAAAATTTGGGCTTGAGAACCATCCTCAACCCTCTGGTGAAACTTATCACCTTTCTTATTTGAAGAGTAACTTCGAAAAAGGCAGCTTGGTGAAACCTATCACCATTCCAGTCGAAGTGTAACTTCGAAAGGAAAAACAATGAAATCTTTGTAAGGAGATTAGTCCTTGCTTGGACTCGAGAATAATTTCTCAAGTTTCGAAGTCATTCAAAATTCATTTGGGTTCAGTCAATTTATTTGATTCAAGTATGATGGTAAATATTCATGGATACATAATTTATGATAAACTATCATAAACATGACGATAAATACGCGGCAGATTAATATCAATGCATAATTTACAAACATGGTTTTCATTTGTAAATTACTCCCACTATTTTTGTCGAATACTTATGCCCCCACATAAGGTTCGGGAAATTAAAATTTCCTAATGGGCTCAAGGCCCAAATGCAATCGCTCAGTACCCACGACTCGTTGGCCATACCAATCGATCCACTTGGTGGGCGATCACGTCGCCGGTTAACCATCCCAGCTAACCCTTGAGTTCATTCAGCCTCGGTTTTCGTTATGGACCCACGACTCGTGAGACATCCATACTTACTCGCGTTAAATCATGTCCAATACTCGTGAAGAGAAATAGTTCAATCCTAGACGCCCCACGACTCGTGAGACAGCGCCTAGAACCTTGCTATCCCCTGGCACTAAACTGTGCATCGAGGCAATAGACATATCATCTTCCTATAGCTCGACCCACGACTCGTGAGACATCGAGATATATTTGTACAATATGCCTAAGACCTAGTAATTGGATAGGCTCGGACCATAGACACCATTCATATGCGCCCGTTAATCGATTTAATATTCTAATTGAGTTTTTAAGTTCAATTGGAGGTTTTAAGTTTTCTTCGTGCGAGGTCTCATCAGATTATGCTTTATCTTGTTTACGTGATCTATTCTAAGCATGCAAGACATACATCAAAGAATAATAGTAAACATATATCACCTAGCATTGCACATATGATTGGTCGATTGCCCATCCTATGCGATCCATCACGAGCCACATGATGGACCAATTGGTCAGTCTAGGGTGGAAATTAAATGTCCTAACTATTACAATTTTCAAACCCATACATCATGGGCCTTCTTGTAATATCCACCTTGATTGGGCCTCCATGTAATGAATTGGGCCTCCATGTCCTCCAAGGTAATGGGCCTCCATGTGGATCTCCAAGTCTTCATGAGGTCTTCTTGGCTCCAAGCCTAATCTAAGCCTGGCTTATTAATTTAAATGGCCCTATTCTATTACATTTGTTTGCGCAAGCAAGGGCACCAATCAGGCCCATTTAATTACAACCCATAAAATAAATAAACCAAAACTACACAGGGCTTAAGGGCAAAATCGACCAATCCACATATTCACTCAAGAACATGCATAAATTCACATAAGGGCATAAATGTAAATTTACCGGCTCCTTTTAATTTTAATTCACAAAAATTATCCAAGTTAATTTAATTTTGAATTAACAATTAATCTCTAAGATTAATTAACTCTTACTTGAGTTTTAAGTAATCTACAATTCTTATCTTGATAAAGTTGGTTAATTAAGATAGTTACAAATCTTCCAAGATTACTATCTTATCCAAAACTCTAAGTTTCCCAATTTCACAAATCTCCAAGATTCTCAAGATAATACTATTTTGAATAGATTAGTTAACTAAGGTAGTGTCCAAATCCACCAAGATTTCTACCTTATCCAAAACTCTAAGTTTCCTAATTTAATAAGATCTCTAAGATCTTTAATCTTGGTAACTTACTAGAAGAGATTAATATTAATTAAATCTCTTCTTACAATTGAAACTCTAAGTTTCCTTGTTTAATAAGATCTCTAAGATCTTTAATCTTGGTAACTTACTAGAAGACATTAATTATAATTAAATGTCTTATATTAAACAAAACTCTAAGTTTCCTTGTTTAATTAGATCTCTAAGATCAATCCAAGATTCACCAAGATTCCATAACAATCAAATCTCCAAGATTTTCAGATTTATCAAAATAGGCAGAATTAGAGTCCAACCAAAAGTCAGCCAATATGTGACCAATTGAGGATTGCCACGTGGCCAACACACGTGACCACAAAGTCCGCGCGTGGGCTGTCTGTGGCAGCCACGGCGGCGCGTGGCTGTGCGTGACAGCATGCGGCAGACAGCCCGTGGGCTGCTGTCGTGTGCCGCACGCGCAGCCTGTGTGCTGCTCGCACGCTGCTGTGGGCAGGAGCTCGCGGTGGCCGCCCAGCCGCGGTGCGTTGCCGCGCACCGCCGCGTGCCACCGCGGTTGGATTCAAAAAAAAAAAATTTTTGTTTGTGTTTCGATTACTTTCGATTTAATTAAACAGATCCAGTCTAAATAAATCCCAATCCAAAAATAAAACTATCATGATAAAATTTTCGAATCCAAAATTAAACATTAACTCCAAGTTAATTAAACATACGTCCTAAAACATGCAAAGTTAAAGAACTAGCCACATAAATCAAACATATGATTTAATAAACACAGAATTTGCAAATTCATATATATACTAAGCCTAGAGTTGGCTCTGATACCACTGTTGGGATTCGGTAAGATAAACAGCCCTAGGCACAGCGGAATATAAAAATTTTAGGACCTCTTACGGAATCTTGTCAGGATACTACTCTAGGTGTATATATATGAACATAAGTAAAACGATAGTATAAACAGTTGTAGTTATACCTATCTCCTTGCAAATCCTTAGCTAGCAAAAACGAACTCTGAATTTCTCCTCAGCCAAATCGATCCAAGCTCTGCAGCAGCGCCCCACGTGTTGCGCCTCTACGGCTTGATACACCACAATTACACGAAAATAATAAATCTTGATCAGCTAGAACACAAGATATATTATGATCTAGGATATAGGAACGATTTTGGAACAAGAATCGAAAACGAAAATTCTTCCAAAAGAAGAACAGGGTTCGGTCGATTGCAGTGTGGGAGAGGGAGAGAGAATTTTTTGCTCTTGCTCAATTTTTGCTTATGGAGTTGTGTGAAAAATAACTACAAGAAGGCTACTTATAGTTATCTCTCTAACCTAGTCCTATTAGGACTAGGGCTCTTCTCTCCTACATGGGCCATGGCCCTCTTTAATTAGAAGACCAAGTCTTCTAATTAATTCATGGCCCAGTTAATTAATTTGACCAGGCTTTATTTAATCTCCCAATTAATTAACTTAATCTCCCATTTAATTAAATCATACTCTAAGTCCATTTAATTAAAATCCCTTTTAATTAATTAAATCCAACTTAATTAATTAATCCACAAATTAAATTCCAATTTAATTTATGATCCTGATCCAATTCCAATTGGATCCCATTTTGTTCCAATTGGGTCGACCCATTCGACCCATCCATAATAATCGACCCAGTCGATTATTTACCCAGTCGACCCAGTCGACTCGGTCGTTCTTATTTCCTCGCTTTCGCTTCATGTGTATTGTGTATGCCCCCGTAGGTTCACCACATAATTGGCCATGGGTTATAATTAAATATTATTTAATTATTCGAGTAAGACTTACTCTAAATCAATCGAACACTCTGTCGATTGATCATTCCAAAATTAGCACCCCTGCCAATTTGGGAATTCTCCCACACTCCACGGTCGATGTCCAGCCACAAGCCCATGGAGCCCAATCACTGGTGAATTAATTCAGTGAACCTTTTATCATTTACAATTACCATATACGACATAATCTCTCCATCGATCAATCTCCCAGTCGAGACTTAAGGGTATGGTCTTTCATCGGTTTCCCTTTTCTTTTGTCTTGACCTTATGCATTCTGGTCTCGAAATAATTCTCTCTGACTTAACCTTTATGAGCTACTTACATAAAGCTGTCAGATACCTCGGCCGAGGATGTTACCAGAATTAATTTCTCACAGAATTCCATAGGAGAATTTCCCAACCTATCAAGTCGGGTCAATGGATCCTTTGTTGATGATATGAATCTGCATACGAGTTCCTCTATACCCAATATGAGTCCACAGAGACTTTCTGGCGATCTCCAGTCAGTCGGGACTCAAATCAAAGCATAGACGTTCTCGCACCAGATAAACCCTATCATCTCAAGTAGTTAGGGATCGTTCCACGTATACTATTGTAAATTGGAATAACTTCAACCCCGATATGCGACTACCGCTTCCATGGTGAGTTATTTCCTAATTGGGGTATTCAGTGCGCTTGCCATCCCAGCAAGCCACCCACTTATGTGTATCGACTATCCCAGTCACGCTCGTGGACCCCAGCGTTCTCCAGTTCATCGGAGTATACACAATAGTGAGAGTCTAACCGAATCCAACGATGTCCTATCTCGATTGGATTCTACGACTCTTGAATATGTTCTAGATCACGGCCTTGGAGATCAGTCCACAGGTTGTCCCATAGCCCTGTGATCTAAGGACTTCTATCCTTATGCGTAGATAATTATTACATAAGATAAAGATGACCATATAATAAAATGCATTTATTAATCCAATTGAATGGTCCTTTCAATTAAATGCAGCCAAAATAGTTGGCTTGCAGGACACTATTCTATCACAATTAATTAAATTTTTTTGGTCATTGTGATATATATGGAAATTCACATTAAGTTATAAAGTTGTTTTTCGCGATACTGAAAATTGATAAAATTTTGTATAGGATTCTCAATTAATACGAGAACCAATAAATAATTTACTAATTAAGACTTTTTTTCCAAGAATGAGCAATCGGTCCATGTATATATATATATATATATATATATATATATATATATATATATATATATATATGTGATTGCCGGTAAGTATTTATAAATTGAATGATCGGATCAAACCATAATAAACAAAATAAATATGGATGGACACTAAGAGTTAACCGATGTGGGATTTGAATTTAAATCTCGAGATACAAAATCATAATAAATAAAACTAATGCGGATGGACACTAACATGTAATCGATGTGGGATTCGAATCCAAAATTTCGAGAAACAATAATCTGAATTGCTTAGTGACACATTGCGATATATTAGTTGAAATATTAATGTTCCACCTATGGTTTCTAGAAAGTCATTTCTAGATAAATTAGAAAATTGAATATGCATAGAGTTAACCTATGATGTGCATTTGCGCCAAATAACATGCATATTGTTTGGCGAAACTCAACTCATTTGGGTTGTGCTAGTTAAGTGTAAGAATGATTGGTTTTTCGTTATATGTTATTATGATCCTCCGGGAAACGTCCTTATTAGCTGGCAAGAACCGTGTTTTATAAATCATTTATCAAACTTTAAATTTTTTAATAAAATAAATAAAACCTACAAACAATCAGGGAGTCATATTATTTTATCCTTTGCAATGTTTAGTCCGAGCTATATATACACAGTCTTATAGATAAAAAATTCATGGGTATGGAATCCTACTGTAGACACCTTATTGGGGAGGACTTATACCCTTTGCACTCTTCGGTCTAAGCTATATATACACAGTCTAGTAGATAAAAAAATCATTGGTATGGAAAATTGAAGTTAAAGAAGAAAAAATGAAATGCCCATTAACAAATTCCATGCCTATAATTTCAATGAGAGAAGCTAAACAGTTCAACATAATTTTCCAAGTATAATATGTTGTAGTCACTTTTGGTATGAAAATATTAAACATTCAAGTTGTCATTTCATGTGGAATATTAAGATTTTTCCCGAATTTGTAAGGTTCAATTAATTAAATTTTTTTTGTCATTAGTTCAAATTTCATATACTAAGAACTTACATGAAATAATATGAATCAAATGTTTGAGAATATTTTTTTTTGTTTCCCAAGGGTTTAATCCCTTTCGAGGCGCGTCGGACACATAAAATGGGAACCTCTCGTAACAGGGATTCGAACCCGAGTCCGCTACTTTGTAGTGACTAGTCCCTTCCAATATACCAATCACCTGTTGGTGAGAATATTATCTTTGGATAGGAGTCCAGTAAAAGTAAACATTTTGATCTTACGTGTTTTCGTGTGTTCGATCAAGGGTGTATAATCAATGCAGTAATAATATTAGATAATAAATTGGAAAGATCAATAGTATTGTATTTTGAGTTATCGAGTACAGATTACAAGTGTTTGGAGTCCTATTCGAGCATTATAGGATGCCGTACATGCTAAAGGGCGAAATACATATGAGAAAGCCTATGCTACTATTCCCAAGGGTGTCCGAGCTGCAGTCTGAATGCAAGAGCACCTGGGAAGTTGTGTCTGGTGTAATAAATGCATGGGGTATTTATAGCCGAGAACGGGGTTTAGGTGATCCATCCGCAGACATGCATTGCCCGGCCCACGAGTTTGGACCAGTGCTCGGCCCAACAGTAACTTTTGATCCAGGTCCGTTTATACATTGTGTACTTGGACATTGGGGTCGAAATCGAGCTCCTCAGACAAATATTGTCCGATCTGACATGGTTGTAGAAAAAGCGGAGCCCCAAAATACCCCTCATCAATACTCCCCCACTTCTTGAGCGTAAAGTGAAGCTTAAGCTCGAAGAAGTATATATATAGTCCAGGACGATCAGGGAGAATGAACCAATCTAGGCACCAGCTTCGGGTATGCCTCATTAAAAACCTAATTCGGAAAAACCCATTGGGATAAAAATCGAACTAGGGAAAAAGAGTGCATACTTTGAGAAAACATGTAACTGTGCCGTCCAGATATTATCCTTGTCGTTTGTTGCGGGAATTGGAGCTTGTGATTTGGATATTTCCTCGCCATTTTAGCGAAGCAGTTTAATTGAATTTCATTATCTCATAGGCTTGTGTGGGGATTCGGAGCTAACATTTCTTCGATGCGCCGCTTGTTGTGTAGGTCTTCAATTTAGGAATTTCGAAAAATATGGGGCCTTAAATGTAATTTTCGGAAATAGGATTTTAAGTTTACCTTGAGGAAGTTCAACCGCCGCGGTTACTCGGGGACCGGTTTGCAATTTCCCGTTTTGTCCCTATATATATAGTTTTACGGAGGGTCGCCGTTCATCAAAGGCTCTGAGGAGAAAAATTTAGATCGGAGCATACAGATCGATAAGTGAGTTCTAGCAATCTTTTTCGAGCAGTCTTCGTATATTCATAATGTCGAGTTCAGTAGACTTGAAGGGAAAATCTCCTTTAGATGAGAATGAGGCCGATAATCGGAAAGATAAAGAAGTTGTGGAAGCTCGATCATCTGAGATCGAGAATCCACAAAACTCGAGTTCCGCCTTCGATTCCAGCGGGGAGGAGCGGGAATCAAATTCCGAGACGGGAGATAGCGGCGATGAAAATTCAGGTGAAGCAACAGTCTTTGATGAGGAAGATGTAGAGGATGGGGACCTTCCCTTGGGGAAAAATGAGCAAAGGAAATATAGATTGAACCGCAACGTGGTGGTCACGATCCTTGATTGGGAAGAGCCCTCGACCAGCGCAGGTCTAAATATGACTGAGGAGAGGGCAGATGAGATCGTCTGTTCCTACAAGGAAAAAGATTTGAACCAGTTGCAGGAAGAATTCAGCCAATATCTAGGTGCCGGTTTCTCGATTGTGCTTCCTACTTCTGATCAACGGGTTACCGACCCTCCCGCAGGTTGTCAAGCCTTTTATTCCAAACATTTCCATTATGGCCTACGCATCCCCTTCCCTCCTTTGGTAGAAAACCTTCTAGATGCTTTCCTGTTGACTCCTTGCCAGATTTTACCGAACTCGATTGGTCTGATTATAGCCTTTTGCGTGCTGATTAAAGCCAAAGGGAAAAAGGCGGCCTTTCAAAACTTTTGGCGGATATTCCAGATGAGTGCTTCCACGTCTTTGAACGCAGGTTATGTATATTTTTCTCAGAGACCAAAGATTTCGATCTTATCAGCCAACGTCAGCAGCAATTTGAAAGGATGGAAGCAAGAGTTCTTCTTTGTTCGAGGACCAGAATCTCCGCCTTCCGAAGATAATCCCGAACCTACTCCATTCACTTGGCCTGGAGCAAAGACATGGATATACGGTAAACGCCGTCTCGTGGGAAGTATGAAAAATGAGATAACAGATGAATTCCTGCAATCTCTTCGTGCTGACCCTCATCAGACCGCGTTGATGACTCAGGAGGCGGTCTTGCGATTGGCCGAGCTTAGTAATTGAACTTTTCTTGCCGATCCGATCGAGTATGGGAGGGCTCGGATCGATCCCGCTAAGCCCCCTTCCACGCTAGCCGATATTGTTGATAAGTTCCGTACATCAGTAGCTGGTCCACACGTTGCTTCCTTTTCGAAGGGTAACAAAGGTCGGCCTCATCCTCAAGCGTTAAAAATTTCTCGAAAAGCGAAAAAGTTCAAGGCCCAGGTTGGGATCACGCCAATCTCAAATGCCTTAATGATTATTCCCCCAATCACCGAAGTAGGAACCTCTCGCTCTCGAGTCGAGGTAGAGGGGACTTCCAATCCTCAAGCTTCCGACGTCCTTCGGTCCGTTTTTCCAACTGGCACTTCTAACCCGAATGACACGGGGTATAGTAACTACACTTTGATGGAGAATCGTGCCAGGGAGATTTTGCAGGCTAGGAAGGCTCGTAAAAGAAGTAGCGATGTCGCCGAGTCCTCCAGGAGAGTTAAACCTTTTGGTCGAGGATCGGATTCGATTCCTTGTCGGACTGTTCATTCCGAACCGGATCTGGCTGACTTCATCGAGGATCATCTGCAAGGTCCCAGATTGGTCGGATACCCCGAGGGTGGGACAATTGAATCTGACTTAGGTCCCGAGGGCGAGCATACGGTGGATAAATCTCTTCGGTTGTTCTTGGCCGCGAGGTTCAAGGATGATACTATCCAATCTTTTGTTAAGCAAGATTTTGAGATAGTAGGCGATTACGCCCACGCTCATCAAAGGGTACTGTCTATTCCGAATAGTTTTTAGTCTTTCCCTTATAATTCTTATTTTGTGTCTTACGTGTCTTTTTCTTTGCAGGCCGGAGATCTGTTTACTCAAACCGCTCTTCGACTGGCCGTACTGAGCGAATAGTCTCAGGCGGCACAAAAAGCCCTATACAACGTTTTGAAGGATGAAGCTGCAAAAACCAGTCAGCTAGATGATGCCAAAATTAAATTGTCTGAGGTCGAGATAGAACTCGAGAAGATTAAGAGGGAGTTGGAGGCGAAGAGGGCCTTAGAGGGTGAAGTGGAGAAACTAAAACTGGAGCTCGAGCAAACCAAAGTGTCCGCCGAACAGCTTTATGAGCGAGGTCGAGCCGAAGCTAGGCTTCCTGCCATAAGGGAGTTCCTGGAGTCTCCAATCCTTAATGCCTTGGTTCGCTTACGGTCGGGTGAAATTAATCAAGCCTTCTACTATAAAGGAGTTCAGCACCTCCTTACAGCTGCCAAGATCGAAGGCGCCCTTGATCACTACCTTCCTAACATGAATCCTTATAAGAATATCTTTGGTGAAGATTATAAAGCGTCTCCCCTTCCTCCCAAGCTCGAGGATTTGGCCGCTCATGAGTTCGCTCCTTTTCTAGAGGAATTTGGAGTACCGATGCCAAATCTTGATGCGCTCGAAGCTCAATCCGAGGATGAAGATTTGGATATTGAAGGGGATTCTCGGGATCAGGGGGAGCAAAACAACTCTTCTTCCGATTTGAGCAGACCCGTGGCCGATGCACAAAGTAATGATGGAGAAGGGAGCAGCTCGAGTAAAGGTGATTCCAATAGCTCGGAAAGCGGTTCTAGCGAAGCAGAGGAACAAGGGAAAATGGACCATGAATCCAGCCAGTGACGATTACCATGTAATAGGATTTACGTAGTGAACCATTGTTCTTGTATATTTATAATCTTCTGCTTTTGTCTATTTGGTGGATGCTCAAATTTAATTTTTCCTTAATGCCATGCTTAATCTTTTGTCTATTTGACTGTCTTGCTAAATTTTATAACGTCATTCTTGCATACTTATTTGCGTCATCGAATCTTTCTTGGGAGTAGCGACTTACCAATTATTACAGTTCGCATGATGTCGTGTCTTTATAAATACCCCGGTCTTTTTGCGTTGCTTTCACAATAATATTACTCACGGCGATCGGAGCTTTAGAAAACCATCTCGGTTGAATCTTTACTTGGAAATCAAGAGATGAATAAAAATTCGAACGCTCTTGTGATTTCTCCTGCGCCTTTCTCCGGACCAAGTGATGGTAGAAGAAGAAGGAAAAGAAACCGATCCCCAATTAAATCCGCTAGTTCTGATCAGTTAAACTTTCATGGGGAAAATAAATCTTCGACTATTACCTTTTCTTCGTGCTTGAAATCTAGGGGCTCAAATAAGAAAATTAAAAAGGTTTCTTTTGCGGATGCAGTAACCGGGCGCACTCTTTTCCAATCCGTATCTTCGTTGGTCGGAGAATCTTCATCTAAAAGGGGTGTGATTCCTTTTAATACAATGTCACATGAGAAATCTGACTTGAGCCTTCTTCGGGCCAATGTTTCTATCTCTGAGGCGGTCTTCTCGACTGGAGAATATTCCTCGTTCCTGTTTCATTCTGGGTCGGAATCCCTTGCCCAGGTAATTCTTTCTAACTTCTTTATCATGACTCTCTAATTCCTTTATTTCTGCTATGACGTATTTTCTTATAAGTTCAGGCTGGCAAAGTCTTTTTGAGGCTTTATGCGTTGGCCAATCATGAGATCGAACAACGGGCTTCTATTTCGCTCGAGCTGATTGAAAAAAAGATCGAGCTGGAACGCGCACTGGAAGCTAATAGATTTTTCAAGGAAAGATTGTCTCAGGATAAGTTAAGTTCAGAATTAGAGAAACTCAAAGATATCTACGAACGTGAGAAGAGGAACTCCGAGCTTCGCGAGAGGGAAGCTTACATTCGCGGGTATACTGATCGTAGTGCTGAAGTTCGGAAGATCCTTTTCGAAAATAATTTCGTTCAGTAATACTGTGGTTTTCGTTTGTATTATGATCTTGCTAAGATTTTCCTTTGTTGTAACATCATCCTTGTTGTAACGATTTTCGTTTTCTGTTGTAGTATAACCCTTGTTGTAATGATAATATTTGCTGGAATGATATCCTCTGCCTCTTTTTCTCTTTCTCCCATCCTCTCTTCTCTCTTTTTTTTTTTTTTTTTTTTTTTTAGGTCGATCTTGAAAGTATCCTTGACTTGGGGGCAACCTCTTTTATTTGACAATTTCGATCAAAGGGCATAGCAGAGGCTTTCACCCTTAATTGTTTTCGGAGCATTTTTAGCCCTCAGGTCATGGCAGAGGCTTTTACCCTTTTAATAATTTCGATCTAAGGGGCATAGCAATGGCTTTCACCCTTAGTCGTATCAGAGCATTTTTAGCCCTCGGGTCATAGGCTTTCACCCTTAGTCGTATCAGAGCATTTTTAGCCCTCGGGTCATAGCAGAGGCTTTCACCCTTTTAATAATTTCGATCTAAGGGGCATAGCAACGGCTTTCACCCTTAGTCGTATCAGAGCATTTTTAGCCCTCGGGTCATAGCAGAGGCTTTCACCCTTTTAATAATTTCGATCTAAGGGGCATAGCAACGGCTTTCACCCTTAGTCGTATCAGAGCATTTTTAGCCCTTGGGTCATAGCAGAGGCTTTCACCCTTTTAATAATTTCGATCTAAGGGGCATAGCAACGGCTTTCACCCTTAGTCGTATCAGAGCATTTTTAGCCCTTGGGTCATAGCAGAGGCTTTCACCCTTTTAATAATTTCGATCTAAGGGGCATAGCAACGGCTTTCACCCTTAGTCGTATCAGAGCATTTTTAGCCCTTGGGTCATAGCAGAGGCTTTCACCCTTTTAATAATTTCGATCTAAGGGGCATAGCAACGGCTTTCACCCTTAGTCGTATCAGAGCATTTTTAGCCCTTGGGTCATAGCAGAGGCTTTCACCCTTTTAATAATTTCGATCTAAGGGGCATAGCAACGGCTTTCACCCTTAGTCGTATCAGAGCATTTTTAGCCCTTGGGTCATAGCAGAGGCTTTCACCCTTTTAATAATTTCGATCTAAGGGGCATAGCAACGGCTTTCACCCTTAGTTGTATCAGAGCATTTTTAGCCCTTCGGTCATAGCAGAGGCTTTCACCCTTTTAATAATTTCGATCTAAGGGGCATAGCAATGGCTTTCACCCTTAGTCGTATCAGAGCATTTTTAGCCCTTGGGTCATAGCAGAGGCTTTCACCCTTTTAATAATTGATAAAGGAAAGATAGAGATTGATAATAGATGAATGTAGACTGAGAATATCCAGAATATGACGAATAAATAAGAATTTTGGCGAAATAAACTTTCATTGAATAAATACTTAATCGGAATAAATATCCTTCGAACAACTTGAGTCGAGAACAGACCTTCATTGAATACGTAAATTACTAATTCACTAGAAACTAAGAGAACAAAGCAAGATGACTAAACAGCAGTAGTCTTGAATTCGACTATCTTCCATAATATTGTCTCAAATTAACAGCGTTCCAAGCTCGAGGTAGTACCTCCCCATCAGGATGAGCAATCTTGTAAGAACCTTTTCTTCCTACTTCAACGACCATGAAAGGGCCTTCCCAATTAGGTTGGAGTTTTCCAACGTGCCTTGATACTTCCACTTTCTTTAGCACCAAATCCCCTACCTTGAATGTTCGGATTCGAACGTTTCGATTATAAGATTTCTCCATGCTAGACTTTGTGGACTGGATTTTTAATTTCGCACGGTCCCTTTGACTATCCGCGTGATCAACTTCCACCTCCCTTAGAGATTGGTTTTCTTCGGGATCGTAAAATTCGACCCTGGGGGAAGGTACGAGGTTTTCTACTGGGATAACGGCCTCTGATCCATAAACCAGACTGAATGGAGTTTCTCCCGTTGCGGCTTTAACAGTAGTCCTATTGGCCCATAAAACCCCTGGAAGTTCATCGAGCCATTTTCCTTTTGCCTCAGATAGGCGTTTTTCCAAGGATCGAACGATTTCCCTGTTCACTACTTCTGTCTGCCCATTGGCTTGGGGATGCCCTACGGATGCAAAATTCTGTTGTATTCCAAATTTCTCGCACCATTCCGTGATTCTTTTTCCGGCGAACTGTGTTCCGTTATCTGATATTAAGATCCTAGGAATCCCGAATCGACAAATAATATTCTTCCATAAGAAATTAATGACTTGGAACTGAGTGATCTTGGTTAGAGCGACGCATTCCACCCATTTGCTAAAATATTCAACTGCAACCAACACATAATTTTTTCGAGCTCTTGCTGTTGGAAACGGCCCGACAATGTCAATGCCCCATTTATCAAAAGGCCAACAAATAGGAATAGAATGCATGTGCTCAGCCGGTTGATGAATCCAGTTTGAGTGAATTTGACAATGGTGGCATTTTCTCACATAGTCAACTGAATCAGAGAAAAGAGTAGGCCAATAATATCCAGATCTCGAGCATTTAAGCGCTAAGGCCCGAGGAGGATCGTTTATAGAGTTGATCACCGATCAGGGTAAACGACGGCGCTCTGTATTTGATCCTCCGAGCCTCGTTTGGATTTTCCGGAAGTTTCCCTTCTTTAAGATAGGCAATAAGGGGGGTGCTCCATGATTCGCTTGGTTCATCGATCTCCATGATGTCGATGGCCGGGGCCGCATCCAGGTCGATAGCGGATGTATTCGATAGCAACCACGTGATTATTCTTTCATTCTTTCCGTCGGCCAGACCTGAGAATTTTGACAATGTATCTGCCCATAAATTTTCCTCTCTCGGCACAGGTTGAATATCGAACTTGTCAAATTGAGAAGTCAATTTTTTCGTTCTGGCCAAGTATTTGATCATATTGAACTCCCTGGCCTCGTACGTGCCTTTCACCTGTCTATGAACAAGCTCTGAATCTGTTAGTACAACAATTGATTTTACCTTTGCTTTAAGAGTCATCTCTAATCCTGCGATCAATGCTTCGTACTCGGCCTCGTTGTTGGTCACGACGAAATCCAATGTTATAGCATAACTCAAATCCTCACCGTTGGGTCCTTGGAAATGAATTCCTGCTCCACCTCCATCCTTGGTTGAGGACCCGTCCACATGCATTAGCCAGATTTGACTCTTGACTTCTTCGACCATACTTAGCTCGGAAACTGCTCCTTCGATGTTCGACATGCCTGTTGATTCAAGCACGAAGTCAGCCAATACCTGAGCTTTTATGGCGACTCGCGGTTGATACTCTATTTCGAACTGACCAAGCTCGACTGCCCATTTGATTAACCTACCTGATGCCTCTGGTTTCGATAGGACCTGTCTCAAAGGTTGATTTGTTAGGACAATGATCTTGTATGTTTGAAAGTAAGGCCTTAGCCTTCGGGCAGCTACTACCAACGCTAGCGCGAATTTCTCGATTTCCATGTAGTTTTTCTCGGCGCCTTGCAATAACTTACTTAGATAATAAACCGGTTTATGCTCAGTTTTATCAAGTTTTACCAGAACCGAACTAATGGCCTCTTCCGACACAGCTATGTATAGATATAGAGGTTCTCCTTCAGATGGTTTGGCCAGCATGGGTGGCGAGGTTAGGTAGACTTTCAACTCTTCGAATGCCTTATCGCATTCTGCACTCCATTCAAAGTTCTTAGATTTTCGTAGGAGTTTGAAAAATGGTAAACTTTTGTCGGCAGATCGGGAGATGAATCTATTCAATGAAATGATTTTTCCAACTTTGGACATCCGAGAGCTTCCGCGGTGGCTGGAGATCGGTGATTGCTCGAATTTTTTCTGGGTTTGCTTCGATTCCTCTTTCGTGGACTAAATATCCGAGGAATTTTCCCGATCGCACGCCAAAGGTACATTTGGCTGGGTGCAGCTTCATCCCATATTTTCTCAAGATTTCGAAACATCTGTCCAGATGGCCAATGTGGTCCTTCTCCGTCATACTCTTTACGAGCATGTCGTCTACATAGACCTCCATTATCTCGCCTATCAAATCTTTAAACATCATATTAACTAGCCTCTGATAGGTTGCGCCCGCATTTCTTAGGCCAAAAGGCATAACAATGAAGCAATACACTCCCCTTTCAGTAATGAATGTTGTTTTGTCCTGGTCTCTTTCGTTCATGAAAATTTGGTAAAAACCTTGGAATGCATCCATCATACTAAACAATACAAATCCTGCAGTGGAATCTACCAGCATATCGATCCGAGGTAGTGGATAAGGGTCTCTCAGGCATAATTTGTTTAGGTCGGTGAAATCGTTGCACATTCTCCATTTGTTTTCGGCCTTTTCACCTTTAGAGACCAGGACCACATTACACAACCATTCTGTGAACTTGATTTCCCTGATCTGTCCTGCTGCTAATAATCTATCGACTTCTGCATTAATTATCTTGTCCTTTTCGCGACCATGATTGCGCTTCTTCTGCCTTACAGGCTTTGCTTTCGGGTCGATGTTCAGTGAATGCGTTATCACTCGTGGGTCGATTCCTACGATATCATCCGAGCTCCAGGCAAAAACATCCACATTCTTCTGCAAAAATTCTATGAGCTTGATTTCCATGCCCTCGCTTAATTCCGTTCCAATTTTAGTGAACTTTTCTGGGGATCCAGGAACCAAAGTCACCTTTTTGTGGTCAGTCGCTTGTACGCTCATGTCAACGTTTTTTCCTTTCTTTGCTTGGAATTTTTCGCAGTCGGGAATTGGCTTTTCTAACTCAGACGCTAAATCACTTATCTTTCTTTTGGTCGGGAGTTCGGGCTCCACTTTCTTTTTAATACTCAAAGACGAGTTATAACATTCCCATGCCATGTACTGATCGTTCCTCATTTCTCCCACTCCCCCCACGGTTGGAAACTTTATTTTTTGATGGTACGTAGATACGACTGCCTTGAAGATATTTAGGGCTGGTCTCCCTAGTATAGCATTATAAGCGAATGCCGTATCTACTACCAAAGATTTGATCATTCTTGTTACATTTTTTGGTTTAGTTCCCAGAGTCGTGCTTAAGAGAATGGTTCCAAGGGGGACGATCTCTGATCCACCGAAACCGACCAAAGGAGTGGTTACTTTATCTAGACGTGGGTGACAAAGATTCATCCTTGTGAGATCTTCGGACAAAATAATGTTCGCTGAGCTTCCGTTGTCGACCAGCACCCTCTTTACTTCGAAGTTAGCAATCCTCAACGTCAACACCATGGAAAAATCTGGGTCGTCTTCACTTGTGTCCCAATTGACATCAGAGGGTCTGTCGGCCTCACTGAAGCTTATAACTTGATTTTCTATGGAGGGAGATTCTAAGGATAGAATCTCTCTCTTAGCAGAGACTCCAGCTTTTATCGATCTCAAAGTTCTTTTTCTAGCGTTTCTGCTATCACCTCCTGATGGTCCGCCTGCAATCATGTTTATCACTCCATTCGAACGCTCTTCTGCTTGGCTTTGAATTCGTCTTTGCTGGTTATTAAACTTTCGCGGACTTCGGGATCTATAACGACCGTTATAGTTGTTACCTTTGATAAACTCTTTCAGTTTTCCTTGGGCAATTAATTTTTCAATCTCAACTTTCAATTGATAACAATTTTCAGTACTATGTCCCCGAGCACGGTGATACCGACAGTATTGCTCATATCCTGGTGCCCCTGCTCTGGCCTGGGTGATCCTTTGAGCTTCAGGGATTAAATTTCCTTCTTCCAACACGGTTAGCACTTCTTCCTTTGAGGTGTTAAGCTCGGTAAACTGCATTTTACCCGGTCTCGGGGATCGAATCCGGTCATATGGAGGTCCATATGAATTTGGGGCTTGAGGCGGCACATGCGGCTTATAAGTATTAATTTGTTGCCAGACGGATCCTCTGCTCGATCCCCCATAATCACCTGGTTTTGGGATCGGAGCCCGATCTTGCTTCTTGTTGAGATGAGACTTGTCAACATGTGAACTCTTCAATTTGTTCATCTCTTCCTGTATCATGTACTTCTCTGCTATTTCCATTATCCGTTCGAAGGTCTTAGGTTGTTTTCTACACAAAGCATTTCCAAATTGAGTGCTTTTGGTTAGTTCGAACATCAAGGAGGACAGATATTCGATCTGCGGGGTATCTACTTTCAGGAGCTCAATACTAAATCTCGCTAGCCATTGCCTCAACGTCTCTCCTTCCAATTGTTTTACGGTGCCCAGGTGATTCGCAGGCAGTCTTGGCTTCCTCTGGCTAGCAAATTGATGTTTCAGTTTTTCACAGAATTCTTCAAAAGAAAATATGGAGTTCGGAGGTAACTTTCCGAACCAATCGAGAGCAATTCCCTCAAAAGTAGTGACCATAATCTTGCAACAGAAATCCTCCGAATGTCCGTACAAGTTCATCACATTAATAAAGCTGTTGATGTGTTCCCCGGGGTCGGTAGTCCCGTTATACCGCGGTAACCTTGTTGGCACCGTTTCTGAGTTTCGAGCTTCTCGTATCTCTCGACAAAATGGCGAACAGCGCATGATACTGTTTGAAACCTCCCTATCTCGTAAGTTTCCTCTAGTTAGAGTGTTCTCCCCTCGCCTGACGGCCTGATTGTTACGGGGGACCTCTATCATCGTTTCTTCTTTTTCCAATTCCTTAGCTACTCTCTCGCATATTATCTTTTCTAACTCTGATTCGGTAATTCTCTTGTAGGCAGACTTTCTACCTCCAATCACGCCAGCAGAGTGGCTCTCTCCTACCACTGAATCCTCCAGATTACGTACCGATCTTGGTGGGTTTTCCGATCGGGCGTTGTTTTTTGAGGGCATTGCTCGAAGAGGATTCGTAGCTGGGGCACGCGATATAGATCGCAGTATGCTGTTTTCCTTCTGGATGTTCGAAGAAGGTATTTCAGGTCTCCCGTGATTTCCCGGTTGGTCTACGGGTGATTGATCAGCCCTCCCACTGTTCAGGAATTCCCTGCACATTGTGCCTATGATAGATCTTAGTTCACCAACGGTTGTGTGGATTGGAACGTTATCCTGGGGAACTATTGGTGGAATCTCTGGTTGTTGAGCCGCACGAGACAGATTATCGGGCTCATTATTGACTGAATTCTGCGCTCCTGCTGCCTGGGAGGGTTCTCCTCGGTTGTACGTATTTCTCCTCGTAGTAGGCATATTTCGATCTAATACTCGAATAAGGCCCCACGGTGGGCGCCAATTGATCTTACGTGTTTTCGTGTGTTCGATCAAGGGTGTATAATCAATGCAGTAATAATATTAGATAATAAATTGGAAAGATCAATAGTATTGTATTTTGAGTTATCGAGTACAAATTACAAGTGTTTGGAGTCCTATTCGAGCATTATAGGATGCCGTACATGCTAAAGGGCGAAATACATATGAGAAAGCCTATGCTACTATTCCCAAGGGTGTCCGAGCTGCAGTCTGAATGCAAGAGCACCTGGGAAGTTGTCTCTGGTGTAATAAATGCATGGGGTATTTATAGCCGAGAACGGGGTTTAGGTGATCCATCCGCAGACATGCATTGCCCGGCCCACGAGTTTGGACCAGTGCTCTGCCCAACAGTAACTTTTGATCCAGGTCCGTTTATACATTGTGTACTTGGACATTGGGGTCGAAATCGAGCTCCTAAGACAAATATTGTCCGATCTGACATGGTTGTAGAAAAAGCGGAGCCCCAAAATACCCCTCATCACATTTCCTTACGATATTATTAAAAAATAGTTTACCCCTTGATATAATTTACAATGTCTTTCATTTGGTTTTTATATTTTTACGTGTGCATGTAAGGTGCTCATTTAAAAGTTAATTAAATATGTTGTCAAGATCATATAGTTAAATTGACCAATTTCTACATCAAAATGAAATCTCTGTAATATGCCTATTTTCATATCGCACCTAGAGAGTAAATTTTCAATTAGTTCATCACATGGATAAAGGCATTTAAATTTCATGTACTACATAAATATATACATGGTACATGAACGTTTATGAGTCATGTGTTTGAAAATTTACATTTTCGTTGGATAGGAAATTAAGTTCCATTCTACTTCAACTATATATACCCTACTTCTCTCTACTAGAAATCTGAGTATTTGCCACCCTATATTAGAGATGGTTGAAAAAGCTGTCGCCATTGAGTATTTGTATCGGCCCTGCAGCCGATTACAATATTATTTTGGCAGCATTTAATCTTGGCACAAATTGGAATAAATGCCACGGCATTTTTCTTTTTTATTTTTTATTTTACGTTTTAACTTTTCATTTACACCTCAATATTTCACTTTTCACGTTTCACTTTTACGGCTCGGTCGCCATTTCCAACTCCTCCATCATCATCATCATCGCAGTGGCGTACCTCTTTGAGGACCGGGGGGGGGGGCATGGTCCCCCCAGGAATATACTCATGTATACGGATATTTTGCAAACTGATTTAACCGATTTTCGTTAGTTTCAATCAATATAATCGGATTAGATTTGAGGGCAGGTTAAGTTGCTCAGGATGGTGCAATACAAGAAAAAGTATAGTAAGAACAATGATAATAACGTAGAATTAATGTAGAGCAAAAGCTATTTCATTAGTGTAAAGATATTACAATTACTCTTTTAAAAAGTATGTAGGCGTAAGCCCCATTCTTGTGTGTGTAATACAATGTTGATCTAGGTATTTGTAAGATATAAACCCTAAGCATACAAGGAAACATAATTCTACTAGGACTCGGCATATCTATCCTTCTTGTGTCCGGATTGTAGTCTGGTCGCCGAGGAGAATCCTCTCTGATCGGATCGATAGATGATCCCGAATGAGCTTGTATGGTCGAATCGATCTGATGTCCTCGAGTCGATCCGAGTATTATAAGGGGTGTAAAACAGCCCCCATCAGTACTCCCCCACTTCTCGAGCATAAGTGAAGCTCAAGCTCGGAGAAGTAGATATTGCCTCAAGGTAGACGAAGAGCTTTTACTATTTTGTGCTTCGGATATGCCAAATTAATGGTTTTACTCTTCATTTTTTATCAAGAGTTTATACCAAATTCATGGTTTTACTCAAGACCATTATCGAGAGTTTATAACAAATTAATGGTTTTGCTCTTCATTTTTAATTAAGAGTTTATACCAATTCATTGGTTTTACTCTTTAATTTTGATCAAGAGTTTATACCAAATTAATGGTTATACTCAGGACCATTATCAAGAGTTTATACCAAATTAATGGTTTTACTCATTTTTTTATATAAGAGATTATACCAAATTAATGGTTTTTACTCATATTTTTTATTTAAGAATTTATACCAAATTAATGGTTTTACTCATATTTTCGATTTAAGAGTTTATACCAAATTAATGGTTTTACTCATATTTTCGATTTAAGAGTTTATACCAAATTAATGGTTCTACTCTTTAATTTTGATCAAGAGTTTATACCAAATTAATGGTTTTACTCAAGACCATTATCGAGAGTTTATACCAAATTAATGGTTTTACTCTTCATTTTATATAAATAGTTTATACAAAATTAATGGTTTTACTCTTCATTTTTTATTAAGTGTTTATACCAATTCATTGGTTTTACTCTTTAATTTTGATCAAGAGTTTATACCAAATTAATGGTTTTACTCAGGACCATTATCAAGAGTTTATACCAAATTAATGGTTTTACTCTTCATTTTTTATTAAGAGTTTGTACCAATTCATTGGTTTTACTCTTTAATTTTGATCAAGAGTTTATACCAAATTATTGGTTTTACTCAGGACCATTATCAAGAGTTTATACCAAATTAATGGTTTTACTCTTCATTTTTTATTAAGAGTTTATACCAAATAATTGGTTTTACTCTTTAATTTTGATCAAGAGTTTATACCAAATTAATGGTTTTACTCTTTATTTTCTTTAATTTTGGACATCGCCGAGTGTTTTATCGATCAAGTCGATTTTACTCGATGTAATAAGTAGGTTGTTTACCAACGATTGACTTTAACCTTTTCTTTCGTAAATTTCGAGATCGATGAGTGTTTATCGAGCAGGTCGATTTTACTCAATTTAGGACTTAGGTTGTTTACCAATTATTGGTTTTAACCAGTAAGTCGTTTTCTGGAGATAGAAGAGCATTCATCGAATAGGTCGATTTTACTCAATTCTTTGACTTAAGTTGTCTACCAATTATTGGTTTTAACCAGTAAGTCCTTTTCTGGAGATAGAAGAGCGTTTATCGAATATATCGATTTTACCCAATTCTTTAACTTAGGTTGTCTACCAATTATTGGTTTTAACCGGTAAGTCTTTTTCTGGAGATAGAAGAGCGTTTATCGAATGGGTCGATTTTACTCAATTCTTTGACTTAGGTTGTTTACCAATTATTGGTTTTAACCACTAAGTTCTTTTCTGGAGATAGAAGAGCGTTTATCGAATATGTCGATTTTACTCAATTCTTTGACTTAGGTTGTTTACCAATTATTGATTTTAACCACTAAGTCCTTGCGTTGTTTGGAGAACGAGGAGCGTCTATCGAGTGGATCGATTTTACTCAACTCTGAGACTTAGGTTGTTTACCAAATATTGGTTTTAACCTGTGAGCCCTTGCGTTGTTTGGAGAACGAGGAGCGTCTATCGAGCGGATCGATTTTACTCAACTCTGTGACTTAGGTTGTTTACCAAATATTGGTTTTAACCTGTAAGTCAGTCGTTTTTTTGGAGATCGAGGAGCGTCTATGGAGCGGATCGATTATACTCAACTCTATGATTAGGTTGTTCACTAAATATTGGTTTTAACCTGTAAGTCAGTCGTTTTTTTGGAGATCGAGGAGCGTCTATCGAGCGGATCGATTTTACTCAACTTTGTGACTTAGGTTTTTTACCAAATATTGGTTTTAACCTGTGAGTCCTTGCGTTGTTTGGAGAACGAGGAGTGTCTATCTAGCGGATCGATTTTACTCAACTCTGAGACTTAAGTTGTTTACCAAATATTGGTTTTAACCTGTGAGTCATTGCGTTGTTTGTAGAACGAGGAGCGTCTATCAAGCGGATCGATTTTACTCAACTCTGTGACTTAGGTTTGTTTACCAAATATTGATTTTAACCTATAAGTCAGTCGTTTTTTTTGGAGATCGAGGAGCGTCTATCAAGCGGATCGATTTTACTCCACTTTGTGACTTAGGTTGTTTACCAAATATTGGTTTTAACCTGTGAGTCCTTGCGTTGTTTGGAGAACGAGAAGCGTCTATCGAGCGGATTGATTTTACTCAACTCTGAGACTTAGGTTGTTTACCAAATATTGATTTTAACCTTTGAGTCCTTGCGTTGTTTGGAGAACGAGGAGCGTCTATCGAGCGGATCGATTTTACTCAACTCTATGACTTAGGTTGTTTACCAAATATTGGTTTTAACTTGTAAGTCCTTGCGTTGTTTGGAGAACGAGGAGTGTCTATCGAGCGGATCGATTTTACTCAACTCTGTGACTTAGGTTGTTTACCAAATATTGGTTTTAACCTGTAAGTCAGTCGTTTTTTTTGGAGATCGAGGAGCGTCTATCAAGTTGATCGATTAAACTCAACTCTGTGACTTAGGTTGTTTACCAAATATTGGTTTTAACCCTTTGAATCTTTGATTCGGCTAATAACTCAGAACCATTGATTGTATTTCAAAAGAATTCTTAAGCAAATAGTCTTTTTCCGAGCCAAGAGTCATAACAATGGTTTTCACTCTCGGTCGAAACCATTTGATAATGTCTTTTTTCGAGCCAATCAATAATAATGAAAATCCAATTTCACAAGTAAACCAAGCAGATAGCTGAAATTAATTATCCTAATTAATAGAATAATAGCAATCAAGTAGCTGAATACTGATCTCACAATTTCAAAGCCAAGTTACCAGCACTAAGTAATTCTCCATATAGCAACCAATGGAGTTCATCAAATTATTCCAAGCTACCAGCAAATCGAATAATAAGCAGCTCAATTAATCAACCAGGCAGCTCTCTGTTTGTTTGCTGCTGATCATGATAGTTACTCGGAGAAGATAAGATGAGCAGTTGCCAAATTCTGTCCATTATTGCAATTTCATCGAAGATATTCAAAATCTAAACATCAGATTAAGGCAAATCATTCCAAATTAAGGATTCTAATAACCGTAATAATCGACAAGGAACCAAAATCAGCCTAATTTGAGAATTTGAGGGTCTTGTAACCGGATTGAAAGTTCTTGCCTGATTTCGATCACAGAGTTATATCAACAGGTTTTACTCTTCTTAATTTCGAGTATTAATTTCGAGCATAGAGTTATATCAATAGTTTTACTCTTTGGCTCTCGATCCTTCAGAATCTTGTAAAAATTACCACCATTCATGTAAGCAGATAATCCAAGTATATACAATTGATTCTTGTAAAACTCCAACCAATCAAGGAAGCAGCTCAATTCCAGTATATATAATTACTGGGAATTAGTATAATAATCAACTAAGCTGCTGAACTTGTAAAACTTCAACAATTATAGGAAGCAGCTCAATTCAAGTATTTACAATTACTGGAAATTAGGTCCCAAGTGGTCAGATGAGGTCTAGAGGGGGGGGGCACCCCTCTAAACTTTTTAATTTTCCTTTTTAACTTTAAAATTTTTGTTCCAACTTAAACAAACTAAGATGTTACCGAACAGTAAGTTACTAAGCTGATCGCGAACAAATCTTTGAACAGCTTAGGTGACCACTAATCCGATAATTACTTAGCTGATTTTGTCAAAACCAGTTTCAATACATAGAGTACTTGCAGCGGATTTGTAAAGTGTTTTTCACAAGTAAACTTAGCAGTTGAAAAGTTTGTTCCCCAGTTTTGTAAAACTCCTTTTCTTATAAACTTTTCCAATAGTTAAATCAAGGTGTGTTTATGCCACTGAAAACATGCAAGTAAAAACACACTGAATTTTTTATAGTGGTTATATGGATAAAAATCCTTTAGTCCACTCTTCCAGATCACTTAGATTCTGGGTTATACTATAAACACAAAGTTTACAATATGTCTCCACTTACGCCAAAAACAACAAATGAATTATGGCCGCAAGCTCACAATAGGAAATCACAAAGAAACTCCTATCCTCTGAAGTTAGATCACTCACTAAGACGAATCTACACTTCGCACAACACTCGTGTTTACAAAATCACTCAGAAGATGTATTTTATCGTTGTTCTTCAATTATGCTTTTGTCAACAAATGACTAAGTTGATGAGTGAGCTGTTCTTGAGACTAAAAGAGTTCTGCTTCGAAAATTCTCTCAGAGATTGTGTTGTTGTTTTCTCTTCGTCTCTTTCAACTATTTATACTTGAGATTTGAAAAATGTCCGTTGAAGAGAGACAAGATTCAAATTCCTCGAGTACTGGTCCTTAATTTCCGCGAACGGCTCTTTGCAGTCTGTCCGTACTGTCAACAGTACTTTTCTGCAAGCAGCATTAAATGCACCCAGCTGATACGATGCATTTCTTCAATCATTTGTCTTTATTAACCTTGTACTTCAGCATTTATTACATCCAGGGGCATTTATTACCGTTGGGACGACTTTATGATCCTTTCCACTTGGCTGACGAAAGTGCTCGTTTGATGGCAAACAAAGCTGATCTCAAATTTGAACACATCTGATTTGAGTCGGCTGATCTTCATCAGTTTGGTTTCCTTCCTTCAGCAGATCAGTAGTCTTGGACCTTAAAATTTGACTCTTCTGATATCTTCTTTACTTAGTCAAAATTTCTTCAAAGGGGCATCAGCTAAGTTAATCCATACTTAGCAGATTTTGAAGTTTTGGAATGCATCAAAACCTCCCTTTACTTATTGTCTTCAGTGCCTTCATCTTCATCCTTTATCCAACACCTGAACTAATTGAATCGATGAGCCTGAAAAATGGAGTGAGGCCCGAAATCCTTAAACGACCAATTAGCAGCTGGAATCGCAAATTCATGTAGAACTTCGTGAATACGAACACCGAAGAACAGGGAAACGTGACCAATTTCAGATGAATCCACCGAAATCACAAAGCCTGATAAAGTTCTTCACGGCCCGAATTATAGGAACGACGGATCCTTATCTGTAATATAGGGTTGATGTAATAAACACTAAATTCGACCACTAGAGAACATGAATCAATCACCAATTCACCGCAAATAGCCCAAAAACCAGAATCACGAGGAACCGTAGAAGGGGATCGCGATTTTTGACTGCTTCCTCTTTCAATCACTGAAAATCAGCCTAGTAATGCAAATTAAACCCGTGGATGATGCTTATGTGTCTCCAGGAGGTGAGTGACGAAGAGGAATTGCACCAATCCGAAGAGAAATCAGAAATCTCTAAAACCTAATATTTTGGGTTTTTTTTTTTTGAGTTCTAATCGTAATCGGCAAAAGAAACAAAGCATATAAAGAATTGAATTATTCCGGAGAGTGACGATTAAAACAAGTATAAGCTTGCAAAGTTTAGCTAAGAATTGAACGGGCAAGGTGAACGGATATGGCAGACTATGTAAAATTTCATATACTAGCGGTGTATTTGCACACAGTTCGGGGAGAGAGGTGATCTTTTTCCTTGGATTGACCATATGTCGTTCGAGCAATTAACCTTGCCCCACGGTGGGTGCCAACTGATTTAACCGATTTTCGTTAGGTTCAATCAATATTATCGGATTAGATTTGAAGGCAGGTTAAGTTGCTCAGGATGGTGCAATACAAGAAAAAGTATAGTAAGAACAATGATAATAACGTAGAATTAATGTAGAGCAAAAGCTATTTCATTAGAGTAAAGATATTACAATTACTCTTTTACAAAGTATGTAGGCGTAAGCCCCATTCTTGTGTGTGTAATACAATGTTGATCTAGGTATTTATAAGATATAAACCCTAAGCATACAAGGAAACATAATCCTACTAGGACTCGGCATATTTGTCATTCTTGAGTCCGGATTGTAGTCTTGTCGCCGAGGAGAATCGTCTCTGACCGGGTCGATATATGATCCCGAATGAGCTTGTATGGTCGAACCGATCTGATGTCCTCGAGTTGATCCGAGTATTATAAGGGGTGTAAAACATCCCCCATCACAAACAAAATTAATTGGTTTAGTGGTAAGGAATTTCTTCAGGATTGATGTGAACTCGGGTTCATTCCCTCAAGGGCTCATGTCATAGTATTTGCCAGTTTTGTTTTCATAGAAATTCAAATTTCTTTGGACATATTAACATTTATTTATGGAATTTAATTTAATTCACTCTTATTTTTTCATGGAAATTCAAATTTCTTTTCAACATTATATAATTGTATTTATTCATTGAATTCAATTTTTTTTGGACTAATTATAGTCATATCCTTTTGGAAACTCACATTCTTCTAGAATTTTCTTTTTAGTAGATATTGAGTTTTCTTTGGATGTTATGTCAAATGCATAAATCAAGTGAGCTAATGATCAGTATGGTTCAAGAAGATTTTTTTTTTTTAGTTTAAGCAAATATGTCATCGTTCATTTAATGAATATTGACAAATTTGAAATTATTATTAGCATATATATTATCGAGAATGGCACGTAATTTATTTGTTATGACAATATCCATTGTTGCTTCTGAATTAAAATTTTCTAATAAAATAAATAAAAATTGTTTAGTTCTGAATTAAATGGGATGTCGTTTGGATTAATCAATCAACAAGCGATCAGGGAGTCAACAATCTTTTATCATTTGCACTATTCAGTTTGAGCTATATATACACAATATAGTAGACAAAAAAAAATCATGGGTATGGAAAATTGAAGTTAAGAAGAAAAAATGAAATGCCCATTAACAAATTCCATGCCTAAACTTTTCGATGGGAGAAGGCTAAACCGTTCAACATAATTTTCCAGTTATAATATGTTGTAGTCACTTTTGGTATGAAAATTTTAAACATTCAAGTTGTCATTTCATGTGGAATATTAAGATTTTCCCAATTTGTGAGGTTCAATTAATTAAATTTTTTTGTCATTAGTTTAAATTTCATGTACTAAGTACACACATGAAATAATATGAATCAAATGTTTGAGTATATCTTTTTTTTGTTTTCCAAGGGTTTAATCCCTTTCGAGGTGCGTCGGACACATAAAGTAGGAACCTCAACCAACAGGGATTCGAACTGAGTCCACTACTTTGCAGTGACTAGTCCCTTCCACTAGAACAATCACCTCTTGGTAAAAATATTTTCTTTGGTTAGGAGTCCAGTAAAAGTAAATATTCCCTTGTGATATTATTAAAAAACAGTTTACCTCATGATATAATTTACAATGTCTTTCATTTTGTTGTTATATTTTTACGTGTGCATGTAAGGTGCTAATTTAAAAGTTAAATATGTTGTCAAGATCATAGAGTTAAATTGACAAATTTCTAAATCAAAATGAAATCTCAGTCGCAACCATTTTTATGCGAGTATGCAATTTTAAACACACTCACAATGAAAAATGTAATATTCCTATTCTCATATCGCACAAGAGTAAATTTTCCATTAGTTCATCACATAGATAAAAGCATTTAAATTTCATGTACTACGTAAATATATTCAAACAAAGACCTTTAAATTAAAATATAATTTTCATGGCCATTCCGGCGGTTGAACTCTCGAATCATGTTTTATAAATCATTGTTTTGCCCAGGTGCCGTAGAATTTCCAGAGTCATTGTTGTTACTGTTTAAACCATGGAACATGTTCTGATCATTTCCTTGATTTGGCAACGTAACCTGGAACATGTTCTTAACATTTCCCTGATTTAGCGCCATAGAATTTCCATATCCACTGTAGTTTTAGGTGAAGATCCCCGGAAACATAATCTCTAAGTTGTCTTGCATTGGCGGAACCATATAATTTCCAGGTTGCAAATCATCTGGAGCAGCATTTCCAATGATGGGATTGACTGGGATAGTTATATTCGATGAGTTGCCACCACTCGTAGGAGTAATAGTGAAAGTCGAAAATTGTTCCCACATGGGATCAACTGTATGATCCCTTAGATTGGTTCCACTAGGACCCTGTGATATGTCAATGAGATTATTGGTCCCACTCGGCCCTGGAATGCCCATTAAATTTTATCCCTTTAAGTTACCAGTCATATTGTCAAACCGAAAAGACGTATCGAGTCCACTGGAAATTATGTACCCTTCTTGATTGCCCAAATAACTTGGCCCTTGCATATTATATTTATGACTTGATATACCAAAATAATTGGTTCCAGCTTGGTTTGGCCTTAGGAAATTAATCTCATCAATTCCAGTACTTGTAGCAATATTCGTTAGATCAGGAGCATATGTGTTCTGGTATATATTTGGAATCGGATTTTTTCGTATTCGGATTAACCATACTTAAATGATGATTTTCTAGTAGATCATCCATAACTACATTGAAATTACGAGACTTCTCTTCCAAATCAGATACGTCTTTTTCAGTAAGATCAAGTATGTCAGGGCAGCACCAATGCCCTTGTGATCGAGTTTCTACGATATCTCGGTCAACTACTTTAGCTTTGTTCTTCTCAAGTTGTAGTTGGTTTTCCATTTGAACTAGTTCTTGGTTTAGTTGAGTCATATTATTGTTTATATTGGTATAAATTAGAGAAGGCTTTGAAGATGACAAAAAGGCCATAAAGGTTTTGAAGATCGAAAGGTTAAGTCATCAACTAAGAATAGCTTAGTGAAACCTATCTCAAGGTCTGGAAGCTATGTGACCGAATCAGCCGAGTGGGATATCAGATCAGTAAAGATCAGATTGGTGATCATCAGCCGAGTCAAGATAGATATGTTTATTCTTGAATCAGCCGAGTATCCATCAGCTTAGTACTCCCATCAGCCAAGTGAAGACGGTCAGCAAGCTGTCCAACAGTAACCAGCTGAGTGCATTAAATGCGACTGACAGAAAGTACAACAGACTGTATTGTAGCAGTTGCAGGGAGCCATTCCAGATAATGGGGACCATAACTCGTGGACTGCATATTCCTGTCTCATCTTCAACGGGCAGAATTTCAAATTCGAGAGTATAAATAGAAGACTAACTGAAGATCTAAAAAGTGGACTTGCACAATTCAAGATCACATCTTAAGAGCGAGATCCATCAGTTGAGTCGTCTGATCACAAGCCCAGTCATTCGTTGACGAAGCTTTTCGTTGAAGAACAGAGAACTTGCGTTGTCTGTTTGAGTGACTTTCAACTGAGAAAAGAAAGGAGTGTATATCCATCTGTGTGAAGTGATATAGCTTCTTAGTATAGGTTTTCTTTGTGAGCTCCTATACTGAAAATAGCGTGAGGTGTGTAGATCCATCTGTGTGAGTGATCTAGCTTCGGAGAGTAGGATTTCTGTGTGATTTCTTACTGCGAACTTGTGGCCATTTCATTTGTTGTTTGGCGTAAGCATTGTATACTGTTAACTTTGTGTTTTCTAGTATAACCCAAGATCTGTGTGACTTGGAAGAGTGGACTAAAGGATTTTTATCCATATAACCACTATAAAAATCCTTGTGTTTTTACCTTGCATTTTTACTTGCATATTTTCAATTTGCATAAAAACACTTGATAAAACTGTTTGAAAAAGGATTAAAGAAGTTTTATAAAACTGAGGATAAAATCTTTCAAACTACTAAGTTTACTTGTGAAAAACACTTTAAAAATCCGCTGCAAGTATTCTGGTATTAAAACTGATTTTAAGAAAAATCAGCTGAGTAATTATCAGATTAGTGGTCAACAAAGTTGTTCAAAGATTTGTTCGCGATCAACCTTGTAAACTTACTGTTCGGTAACAACTTAGTCTATTTAAGTTTGAGCAACAGTTTTAAAGTTAATAATTGATTAAAAAGTTTCAGAGGTCTATTCACCCCCCCCCCCTCTCTAGACCTTATATGACCACTTGGGACCAACAAGTGGTATCAGAGCGGGTGGTTCATTAGAATCAGCTGCCTGATCGAACGAACTTGATCCAAGGTGTGTTTTTCAAATTTTTCAAAAAGAGAGCATATTTTGAAAATCAAAAACTTTTTGAAAAATGGATGTCATAAGCCATGTTCCTCACATTGGCCTTATGGACTTTGAAAGCTGGAAAATCATAATGGAAATCCTTCTTGCCGCATACGACGACAACATGCTTACTTGTTTTACAAAAGGACCATTCAGATTTCGGAAGACTGTGAAGGTTGCTGGTCAACCAGAACAGATAGTTGACAAAGAGCTGGATGAGCTGACTCCCAAAGAAGTCAAGTTAGTAAACCTTGATATAAAGGCTAAGCTAATTATGTTCAAAGCTGTAGACGAAGAAAGATTCCAGAAGATCAACCATTTCAAAACTGCCAAAGAGATGTGGGATAAAGTCTGCGAGCTAAGCGAAGGAAACGACGCTATCAAAGAACGCAAGCTTAGTCTGGCTCTTGAGGAGTTTGAAAATTTCAAGATGAAGTCTGGTGAAACGATTGATCAGATGGATACCAGATTTACCAAAGCTCTGAATGAAGTTCTAAGGTTTGGTAAAGAATTTTCGAACAAGGAGATCACCGCAAAGGTTCTCAATGCCTTGCCACCTAAGTTCAACATGAAGGTGACAGCCATGGAAGAATCAAGGGATTTAGGGAAGATTTCCCTCTCAGAACTGTTCTCATCCCTCAAAGCATAGTATCAAATGCCAAGAATGGGATTAGAAGTGTCAACCAGTTCAGACCCTACTGCTACTCTAATGGCGTCAGACAAGTCAAGAAAATTAGCAGACAAGTCAAAACAGAAGACTCTGCTGAGTTCAGAAAAAGTCTACACTACTGACGACGTTACCTTGCTGTTGAATGATTTTGAGAAGTTCTACAAGAAGAAAATCAAATTAAAATATAAAAATGCTACTTCATCTTCTTCTGATCATTTTCAGGAAAACAGAGATTCCTCCAAAGCAAAACTTAGAGACTACAATGAAGAGGAGTATGGACTCTTGATGAAAGATCATCCACATCATCATCTGAAAAGTTTGCTGAAAAGGAAAAGCGTACCAAAAAGGAGCGTAAGCTTAGAAAGAGCAAATCAGAGTTAGTTGATGCAGCAAAGCTAATAAACTCCGGCATTTCTTATTCAGACAACCAGTCGTCTGATAAAGAATTTGAAGAAGTACCTGAAACTCTATGCTTAACTGTCATAGAATCTGATGATTCTGAAACTGAGGTAACTTCTACTATTAATGTAATGCACTATTTGAATCGTTTGAATAAATCCTAAATTACAAATTCAAATATTGTTTGTGCATTTGCCAATCTTAATGAAGAGATGACTATGCTGAAAAGGGCAAAACAGATCACTGAAACTTAAGGTTGAAAAACCTCAAGAATCAGCTGACTACAAGTGGAATCAGACCACAAACAACATCAAGTGGTATCAAATCTTGAAGTTAAGGGAATTTTCTAGTTGGAGTGATAAATAGCAACGAAGACCACCTAAATCAGCCTAGTACTCACATAATTGTCTTCAGCGTACTAAGTTTGCAATCCTATAAAGAGAAAAAGGGGAAGAAGAGATGTAACTCAAGTATTATTGTTGATAACAAAAAGGGGGAAGATAAAGGATGCAACTAAGAACCCTTTAAACAGAAGATCAGAAAAGGGAAAGAACCAACTATTGGTAATTTTTGAAAGTTGTATCAGATCAATGAATTTCCATCTCAAGGTATGAAGACAAAATTTGAATACTTAGAAGACGTTCTTAGTTGAAGGTTTTGTCATCATCAAAAAGGGGGAAATTATTGGTATAAATTAGAGAAGGTTTTGAAGATGACAAAAAAGGCCATAAAGGTTTTGAAGATCAAAAGGTTAAGTCATCAACTAAGAACAGCTTTGATCTAACACGGTTTCGTGGTATGATCGAGATTGAAGTATAAACAATGTAAACACAGAACTACATGGAGAATAGATCAATAATGTATATTGCGATCGTAGGTGTATAGATTACAAGTATTGGGGGTCCTATTTGAGCATTATAGGATGCCTGATGGGGGCTATTTCGCACCCTTTATAATGTTCGGATCGACTAAGGGTTATGGGATCGGTTCGTCCAGACAAGCCCATTCGGGAGCATCTATCGACCCAGTAGAATACGACCCTCCTCAACGAGCAGACTACAATCCGGACTCAAGAAGGATAACTGGGCTGAGTCCTATTAGAATTATGTTTCCTTGTAAAACTAGGTTAATAGTGATATAAATACCTAGTTAATCATTGTGTTACACACCTTTTACATACTCAACTTACGCTTGTATACTAAAGCAATCTGAGATTATTGAATAGAAAAGCTCTTGCTATACTATTTTATTCATTGATTGTCTTGGTTACCGATTGTTCCATTTAATTCTTCTTCCTTGAGATTGATCCATCCAGAATAAAGTAACAGAGCCCTTTAATTCATATTGAAAACCCCTAATCACAAACCTTACTGATTAAATCGTACCCGACGAAATTCGGCTTAATCAATTGGCGCCCACCGTGGGGCTAGGTTAATTATTCGATCGACATATGGCTCGCCCAAGGAAGAGCGCTCGTAATGGGGCAAGGAATAACACAACTAACCCCCATAATACGTCTGAGGATCCACAGGGCAATACTGATAATAACGCCCCTGAGAACAACGACAATTTACAGGGACATCTTCAGAACCAACAGGAACCACAAGGGATCCCTACTGGTACGATACCGGAGGAACCTGTAGCTCCAGCGATCCCTGTTCCCCTCCCAGACGCTCAGGAGAAATTGCGATAGATTGCTATGCTTTTTAAATCACTCAGCCCATAGGAACTACTCGTACTCGAACAGGTTCCTCGGAACCCTAGAACTACTAGGGCAAATCCAATTCACGGGACACCGAGGCAGAAAGATCAAATCTCTCAACAAGCTGATAGCCTGGTAAGTGAGCAGCGCTCATTACACAGTCCGCAAAGGGGGAACTCAAAACCCTCCGATAACAATCCCCGAAGAAAACCGGGTCAAAGGAGACCGCAGCCAAGACGCAGCGGATCCAAGGAACATACCATAATCCCCATCGAGGATGACGTAGGCGACGCAATCCTAGATCGACCACGAACTATGCGGGTCTCGAAAAAAGAGATCGAAAAGATGGTACAAGAACGACTTGAGCAACGCTTACGACCTGTTCAAAACCCATGGGCCAGAACCGCGAAACTCCAGGAGAGCCTAGCGGCCTGCTCTCCTTTCTGCAGAGAAATAAAAGAGGCACAGTCAACCGGGCAGGTTCCAGGAAGACTACCCAGATACGACGGAACCACTGATCCAGATGACTACATCTTTAGCTTCACAAACATAATGAACTTTTATGCTCACTCGGCGGAATTCACCGCTAAGTTAATGGTGACCACGTTAGAAGGACTTGCTTTGGACTGGTTCGCCAAGCAACCAGCCAACTCCATATTTAGTTTTCGGGGATTATGCAACAAGCTGACACAGCAGTTTGCTAGTCAGAAGAGGCAAAAACTTCTAATGAGCTATTTGGGAACCATTTATCAACAAGAGGGCGAATCCCTAAGGAACTGGTTGGCAAGATTTAATGTGGAATATCTCAAAATCGATTCCCCAAATATCGATTACATAATCTCCATTCTCTTCGACCTCACAAAAAATAGGCAGTTCGGAAATGCCCTCAGTCGAAAGCAACCAAGAACGTTCGCTGACATCATGAGCTTGGCGTCTAAATATATGACCCAGGAAGAGATGAATTCTTTTAAAGATAAGAACAAAAATAAAGTTACAGCCTCAGGCTCCAAATGGCAAGATAGAATTCCTGCCCAAAGATCCATGTACTATGAACGGTCTTTTAGAAAAGGCAACGTGTTCCAGCGATTAGAATACAATAAAAATGACCAGAACAGACGACCTAACATCTATCAAAGACCTAGAACCACCGAGCCGGCAATCCGGGGAAGGGTTAATCAAGTAGAACATCCAAGGCTAACTGTTCCGATAGAAGAAATCTTGGCTGTACTAGAAAGGAATAATTGGATCCCGGAAGCAAAGAGAATCGCTCAGCCCAGACCAGGTGGACGAAACTATGAGTTATACTGCAAATATCATCGGGCACATGGGCATCGCACTGAAGATTGCTTTCATCTTAAAAAAGAGATTGAAAAACTAATCGAACAAGGAAAACTAGATGATTATTTGGAGCGGGATAACCGCAAACGAGGAAGAAGTAGGAGTCCTCTGTATAACAATCAAAGAAGAAATTCCCATAGAAGGTCCCCTAATGATGGTCCCCCACAAGAATTAAACAATGACCAGATTAACGGTACCATCCATACAATCTCAGGAGGACCCGCAGGCGGGGACAGTCGTAATGCTCGTCGAAGAACCGCCAGACCCATAATTGGAAGCTTAAAATACCCGAAAGAAGTATGGACTCTAGAAAGTAAACCAACAAACAACCAGCTAATTAGTTTCAACGAGGGCGAGGTACCCAGAAACCTTGTTTGGGACACGAAAGAGGATAGCCCAGACTTCCCGATGGCGGTCTCGCTAGAAGTAGCGAATTACAACGTCAAAAGAATCCTAATCGATAATGGAAGCTCAACGAATATCATCTCTAAGGAGGTCCTAGCCCAGATGAACTTGGGACAAATAACATTCCAAAAAGTAGCCACGCCTTTAGTAGGATTTGGGGGATCCGAGATTGTCCCCAGTGGCACGATAACTTTAAGTGTCTCACTCGGGAAGAAACCATATCAGACGGTGAAGCTAGTAAAATTTTTAGTAGTAGAAACGCCCTTTGCCTACAATGCAATTCTAGGACGACCTGCACTTAACTTATTCCGAGCTGTTGTTTCAACATACCATCAAAAAATAAAATTTCCAACTGACGCAGGGATCGGAGAAATAGTGAACGATCATTGTATGGCATGGGACTGCTACAACACGTCACTAACCTTGGGAAATCGCCCTAAATCGATTACCCCGAGCGAAAGAAAGCTTGAAGACGACGTTGATAGAGATGAGGTTGAAATCCCTAGCACTGACCGAATAGATAAAAAGGGAAAAGAACCAGTGGATTTAGCTTTAAAACCGCCGGAACATAAGGATGTCATACTGGTACAAGGGGACCCAACAAAAACAACAAGAATAGGTACTGAATTAAGCAAGGAAGGGGAAGTAATGTTGATCGACTTTCTCAGAAATAATGTAGATGTCTTCGCCTGGAGCGCGAACGACATCGAAGGAATTGACCCCCGAGTAATCAGTCATTCGCTAAAAATCGACCCTTTGGCAAAACCTACTAAACAAAAGAAGAGGAATCATGGGCCAATAAAGGATAAATCATCAAGGCAGAAGTAGAAAGGCTACTCAAGGCGAAACAAATTCGGGAAATACACTTCTCGGAATGGCTATGTAATGTTGTGCTAGTATTAAAGGGTGACAAAAAGGATAACAAATGGAGAATGTGCAACGATTTCACCGACCTTAATAAGTTATGCCCGTGCGATCCATATCCTATCCCAAGGATCAACTTATTAGTCGACTCAACCGATGGCTTTGCAATCTTCAGCATGATGGATGCTTTCCAAGGTTTTTATCAAATATACATGGATGAGTGAGACCAAGAAAAAACTGCATTCATAACCGAGGAGGGAGTATATTGCTTCATAGTTATGCCACTTGGGTTGAGGAATGCCGGGGCCACTTACCAAAGGTTAGTTAACATGATGTTCAGAGAATTAATTGGAGAAATAATGGAAGTATACGTAGATGATATGCTACTCAAAAGCATGAATGAAGCTGATCATGTAAAGCATCTCGATCGATGCTTCCAAATATTGAGAAAGTATCGAATGAAGCTAAATCCTGCAAAATGCACTTTCGGTGTTAAGTCGGGAAAATTTTTGGGATATTTGGTACATCAACGAGGAATCGAGGCCAACCCAGAAAAAATTCGAGCCATAACTGAAATGAAGCCTCCCAAAACGATCTCCCAAGTACAGAGTTTGGTAGGCAAAATCGTGGCATTAAATAGATTCATATCCAAATCGGCTGACAAAAGTTTGCCGTTCTTCCAAACCCTTCGGAAAGCGAAAAACTTTGCCTGGACCGAAGAAAGCGACCAGGCCTTTGAACGGTTAAAAGAATATCTAACGAGAGCCCCGCTATTGGCGAAGCCAACCGAAGGAGAACCATTATATATCTACATATCGATCTCCGACGTGGCCATCAGTTCTGTTTTAGTTAAAATAGATGGCTTAGAACATAAGTCTGTTTATTACTTAAGCAAATTACTACAAGGGGCCGAGAAGAACTACTTGGGAATAGAGAAATTCGCTTTGGCCTTAGTAGTAGCAGCACGAAAACTCCGACCTTATTTTCTAACTTACAAAATTGTGGTCTTAACGAACCAACCACTAAGACAGGTCCTAGCAAAGCCAGAAGCCTCTGGAAGATTGATCAAGTGGGCTATCAAACTTGGTCAGTTAATCGAGTACAAACCAAGAATTGCAATAAAATCCCAAGTCTTAGCCGATATCCTGTTAGAAACTCCAACCCAGGCAACCGAACATACCGAATCGACTAGCCATAACAACGATATCTTGATCGTAGAAAATCAAACCTGGTTAATGCACGTCGACGGTGCTTCATGCCGAGAGGGAGGAGGTGCCGGAATCAACTTTACCGGACCTAATAAGGAGGATATAAATTATGCGATAACGTTGGACTTCATCGTAACAAACAACGAAGCAGAATATGAAGCACTGATCGCGGGAATGGAAATGGCGATCAAGGCCAACATAAAAAGCCTTAAGGTATTAACCGATACAGAGTTAGTACAGAGACAGATAGAAGGTCTGTATGAGGCTAAGGAATTTAATATGGTCAAATACCTTGCCAAAGTGAAAAAATTAGCTAAAAAAATTCGAAAGTTTCGGTATACAGAACATTCCACGCTCGGAAAATAAATGGGCCGATCAACTGTCTGGGTTCACAGGATCCCAAGATGGAAAAACTGAAAGGGTGATCAACTGGTTAATCTCCGATACTCCGGCAATCGATATCGATGAGATACCGGTCGCCGAAATGATGGAAATCGAAAAAGCTGAAGAAAACTAGATGACTCCAATGATAGACTATCTTCGAGAAGGAAAATTGCCGCTTGACCAAAACGAAGCTCGGAAAATAAAATATCGGGCTCCAAAATATACATTGATAGAAGAAAACTTCACCGAAGATCAGTATCAGGAATTCTCCTGAAATGCGTCTCCGAATCTCAAACCAACGATATCCTCCGGGAGGTACATGAGGGAGATGCAGGGAATCACAGCGGAGCAAGGGCCTTGGTTTTAAAGTGCCTTCGAACATGTTATTATTGGCCTACCATCAACAATGATGCCGTCCAATATGTCCAAAAATGTCATCATTGCCAAGTCCATGCTAATATATGTCATCAACCAGCCGAAAACATGCACCCAATACCAGTATGTTGGCCGTTCGATCAATGGGGAATGGACATCGTGGGACCTTTCCCGGCGGCTAGATCCAAGAAAGCATATGTTTTGGTCGCTGTTGAATACTTCAGCAAATGGATAGAATGCATCGCCCTTGCCCGAATAACTCAATTCCAAGTGATCAATTTCTTATGGAAATTCATAGTATGTCGATTTGGCATCCCGAGAATTCTGATCTCTGATAACGGAACCCAATTTGCGGGAAAACAGGTAATGGAATGGTGTACAAAGCTAGGGATTCAGCAAAATTTCACTTCGGTTGGGCATCCTAGAGCGAACGGACAGACTGAGGGAGCGAACCGAGAAATAATAAAATCTCTGGAGAAAAGATTAGGGGCAGCCAAAGGAAAATGGCTAGATGAACTCCCAGGAGTACTATGGGATAATCGAACCACGGTCAGAACTTCAACCAGGGAGACCCCATTCAGTCTAGTATATGGTTCGGAAGCTGTTATTCCAGTCAAAACACTAATTCCAACAACAAGAATTGAAATGTACGACGACCAGGAAAATGGGAAAACAAGAAAATGATATTGATTTAACAGAAGCTTTAAGAGAAAAAATGGCCGTACGTTTGCAAGTCGCTAAATCAAATATGGAAAGGGCCTTCAATCAAAAAGTACGTGTCCGAACCTTCAAAGAAGGATATTTGGTCTTAAAAAAGGTAGAGGTATCCAAGCATGTGGGGAAGTTACAACAGAATTAGGATGGACTATACATTATCATCGGTGTAGGGAAGAAAAGTTCATAAAAGATTGCACACTTGGACGGAACAGCCCTACCAAGAATATGGAATGCAGTCAACCTTAGAAAATACTATGGTAAATAAATCATGATAGATTATGCTGCTTTGTTTTCTTTTTAGAAAGTTTTATTCTTTGTAATAAAGGCCTTAGCCTATGGTTCGATTTTTAAAGATCTTAGCAATTTTGAATATAAAATCAAAGCTTGATTAAAGAAAAATATCATAACGAGTTGAGTATAAATCGATTGATTCGGTAAACGCTCCTCGTAAATCTACGATCATCTTGGTTAAAGATCAAATAAAGATATGACGAGTCGAGTATAAATTGATCCACTCAATAAAAGCTCCTCGATCTAACAATACAAAGAGTCGAGTATAAATTGATCCGCTCAATAAACGCTCCTCGATCTAAACAATACAAAGAGTTGAGTATAAATTGATCCGCTTAATAAACGCTCCTCGATCTAACAATACAAAGAGTTGAGTATAAATTGATCCGCTCAATAAACGCTCCTCGATCTAAACAATACAAAGAGTCGAGTATAAATTGATCCGCTCAATAAACGCTCCTCGATCTAACAATACAAAGAGTTGAGTACAAATTGATCCGCTCAATAAACGCTCCTCGATCTAACAATACAAAGAGTTGAGTATAAATTGATCCGCTCAATAACGCCCCTCGATCTATTTTTAACGATTAAAAGGCTTTTGGTATAAAAACCTAAGTCTAAACAAAAAAGAGTTGAGTATAAATTGATCCGCTCAATAAACACTCCTCGATCTATTTTTAACGATTAAAAGGCTTTTGGTATAAAAACCTAAGTCTAAACAAAAAAGAGTTGAGTATAAATTGATCCGCTCAATAAACACTCCTCGATCTATTTTTAACGATTAAAAGGCTTTTGGTATAAAAACCTAAATCTAAACAAAAAGAGTTGAGTATAAATTGATCCGCTCAATAAACGCTCCTCGATCTATTTTTTCCGATTAAAAGGCTTTTGGTATAAAAATCTAAGTCTAAACAAAAAGAGTTGAGTATAAATTGATCCGTTCAATAAACGCTCCTCAATCAATTTTTAACGATTAAAAACACTTTTGGTATAAAAAACCTAAGTCTAAATGAAAAGAGTTGAGTAAAAATTGAGCCGCTCAATAAACGCTCCTCGATCTTTATCTAACGATCAAAATGATTTGGGAAAAATACTTGAGTCCAAGAACCAGTAGGGTATAATCGACCTCGACGTCAATAGAAGAAGCAGATAAAGAAGAAATCAACAACCAAAAGATATCAACTTAAATAAATAAAGTTTTATTCATCAGAGTTCAAAAGAACAAGTATAAAAATTACATACGAAGTTCCGATCAGAATACAAGAATTTCCTATACATCTCTACAACTGCTTAGACAAAATAGTCCTATTCTATGGATTGGTGCTCTTCACGACAATGTCCACGAAAACATCAATCTCCTCCCTGGTACCTCGATGGTTGGAATTGACCACCTAAGAAGTATGCTGCTCAGGATGGTCGACTTCTTTAGTTCGATGGCCAGGCTCTGAAGATCAAATGTTCTTCCAGATGAAATGAGCATTACCAGCCAGATAACTGGCAATACCCATTCACCCAAAACAAGATACTGCTTCTACACTAGGGGGTTCATTTTTACTCTAAAGCAGCATCTCTTCGGGGCCGTCGCAAAAGTGAAACTTACCAGCACACCCCGGCGGTCTATCAATCCGGAGGTAACTTTGAAGTGCGGCGGTGCCTGGTAAGTATGAACCCACCATGTGCAAACAGAAACCACGGACCTCAAACCCATGAAGAATAAGGCAGAGGCCACATGGGACCCGTTAGTACAAGGTAGGGCAGCAATGGGACCTATTAGTACAAGGCAAATAATATTTAAGTGATCATATGATAACGACTCGCGATAATGAGACTTCTTGAAGGATATGGGATCAATGGGCAAGATGAAGTCCACAATATATGATATATTCATTCCGTATGATGTAAATATGGAATGAAACTGAACCCCCTTTATAGGGAAAGCATGATGCTAATCCAACGGTCAGATGAAGCACTGATCACGAGATAAAAACGCGCCGTTTTGACTGCTAGTAATTAATGCGAAGAAGTTGGAACGGCACTTCTGAGATCAAAAAGATTATTCGCTTACGGAGATGAATCAAGATCGAAGCTATTAGTATAATAAGAACGCGGATCTAAAGAGCTCCGGATTGAAAAAGCTTACACACTTACAAATGTCATAAAAAGCTTGAGATCCTCGACAAAGGCATACAAGTTTACACCATTATGATAAAATACTGGTTTGATTAGAGGTGTAAGACCTAACCCTGCGGCATACGAGGGTCGTCACTGCCTAATATATCATATGGAAATTTATTATACAAGAACTCCACTGGAGTCCAAGAAGCCTGACACCGATATTAAGGCAATAATTATCACCATTCCAGTCTGCACTATCGCCACTTCATAACATTCCAAAGAATTGCTGAAGGAGGTCTGAACAGGCTGGATCTAAATAATAAGTCTACATTTTCCAATTCCTCCCATATCAAGAGATTTGACATATTTGATACACTGGTTGTTTTATTTGAGGAACATGGAACTCACAATCAGTACAGAGAAACATGGATTTTAAGAAGACACCGAGAACGATATCTTTTTACAAGATTCAACGAACATAAACCTATGAGCAGAAGCTCAACAGAGGAAATAACAGCGTCCTTAAATAAGACATCCTTAGCAAAAGGACAAATTTACAAGGGACTGGTCGAACATCGACGACAACGCTGAGCGTTCCTTAACAATTATTCAATCAACTATCTACATGGATGGCCCGCTGTCCACATTTTAAGTGTCTAACGCGACTTCGGAATAATCGTAAGGGACCGTACTTGGTCGATCATCATTCTTATCTTTGATTTAAAAGTTTGATTTGCAGAACAAACGTTACATCATTCAGTTACTTAAAAACTGATCGAGCCAGACTAAGCTACTCTTTCGAATAAAGCATATTCTCCCATAAGATCAATATCAGATAAGCATGGATCTGCTCATAAAAGATCATCGTTTTCATTAAGTTCATTCTCCCCATACAAAAACTCAGCCCAAACAATCACGCAAAAGGTTAGGGCACTACCAAAACAAAAAACAAAAAGCTCAAAATAACAATCGGGTCGAACAGGTCATCAAGGAGGATTGTTATCAACTGGCCGACTAGCAGAAGCACTCCTCCGAGGAGTCAAGTTACCTGCAAACGCCATCAACTCCTCCTGACGCTTTAGATAACCGGCATCATAACCCTCTTCATAGGCCTGCCGTCGAGACTCCTCTGCTAGGGCAGCAGCCTGAACCAAATCACTTTTCTCCTTCTCCCAGACAGACTTCTCTTCTTGTAATTTTTTGAGGTCATCATTGGCAAGCTGCAACCGGAGGGTCTGCCCTGTGACCTTTGCCGTCTTCGACTCCAAACGACGTTGATAGGCATCCTTACCGATCCACAGATCATCATTTTGCACACCCAACTGGAGTGCAAAATATTTGGTCTGGAAAAGAAAAGGAAAAAGGAAAGCCCTTACATAACAAGGCAATCAAAATAAAAGCGGGAGAAATAATCAAAAATATGTTTACCTGCTCGCATAGCTTCACCAGCGACTGAACGAGGCGAACATTAGAGGTACCCTCGAGCTTCCTCAACTCGCTAGGCAAAATAGTGCTTAAGCCAAGGTCCCAGGACAAAGCATCAGGCTCGACAGAGCCAGGTTGTTCACTACCAAAAGGGACATTGTCAGCGGAGTCACCGACTGCATGATATCCTTAACTTGCTCGAGAATACAACGGTCATCTAACAAACGAGGGGATTCCCCCTCGTTAGGACTAACCGAGGTCTCCTTTCCCGAAGCAGAAATAATAGTTCGCCGACCGAACCGGATCCCGACCGGACCTTGATCCGGTCCGACCTCCAGAAGGCCCGCCGGATTCAAAAGAAGTGGTCATCACAGTAGTATCATTAAATAAATAATCCGGGAAATCTTGAGAAATAGGTTGTGTTGAGGAAGGATTTACAAAGAAACCCTCATTAATCATCTCCGAGACAACACCCACTTGGCCTCCGCTGACAATCGGGGCAACAAAAGTAGAAAAAGGAAGGGAACTAACAGGAACATGCTCATGTGTGCCATGTTCGAAAGAAGAAGTGCCTGAAGTGAAAGGTACGTCGAAAGCTTGCTCCATAAAAGACGAATCGCCAAAGGCCACCCGACCAGGGGGAGGCCTCCTTCCTGCTTCACCAGAAGAGGAAAAGTTTTGTTGTGTTAAAGACGAACTAACTACGGGAAAAGGTTCAGAAGGAACGACAGGAGTATCGATCACCGACCTACCATTGGAAGACGAACGAGGAGGTTCTATCGAGGGTCCCTCTGTTCGAGACTTTTTTAGCCTGACATTCTTAGCGCTCTCGCGGGAAGGGCGCTTTGAAGTATTACCGAACAGATTACTCATGATCGGATTTCAAAAAAGAAAATTAAATTATCGAGAAAGCTTATCGACCTGCTAACGAAAGGGTAATATGTTGGGAAATGAGTAAAAGCGGTAAATAGCGAGTAAAGTTTTACCTTCCGTATTTATACTATACGAAAAGACGCAAGAGACTCAAAGAATGGGCGCGTAACTAGCCTAGGAATTGATTCAAGAATTCGAAAAGACATACGCATTATGATTACGGCAAAGTTAATATCTTGTCTAAATTATTACAGAGAAGACGAAAAGACGTAACTGTCAGAATTTAAATCGTCTATTTTACAATGGGATAAAAGAGTAATATTACAACTCAACTTACGATAACAGTTACAATGGTTATTTCACAAGATCGACATATCGCTCCTTGATTCATACAACTTGGTCGCCTTCTGGAACTTCCTGCTCGCCAGCAACGTCTCCTCCATTCGCTAGTTCGGTATTTTCCTCCTCTTCCTCAGGATCGATAAAATTATTATCGACTTCGTCATTGATATCTGAAGGAGGAATCGGCAATGGCCTACCGAACTCTTTGACAAGGTGAGCCAAGGGAAACTTTTGATAAACGACGTCCTGCAGCTCGGAAGGAGAATATTCTTCACCATAACGGTTAAACCGAATGCCCGCCGCTTTAAACTATTCCTTTCGACGATCATCTATCAGTTCAAAAGTGACCAACTGATGAATCGCCTTCTTGAATGTACTCTCCAGGAGCGGACCGACCATTTGATATACCAACGCAGTATGAACAGGAGAACTAAGGAATTCACGAATAACTTTTTCATTCGGATTTCGGCCATAACGATCCCTGAGTCCACTAAGAGGAGTGTCCCTCTCAAACTCCTCTAAAGAAGCCTGAAGACTCGATACTTGAGATTCCAACTCGCTAATTCGAGCAGTACTCTGAAATTGATACTCATCCAACTTCTTAGCAAACTGATTAGCTTGTTCTTGAGCACGAGAAGTCTCCAGAACCCTATCTAAAATCTCCTGGTCATCAGTCCCCGTAGTCCGAGTCTCTACGACCGGAAGAGAAGAAGTCATTGAGGGACCTACCTCTGGACCAGAAGTCTTATGAAGTAAATCCTTATATTTCTCATGCAGAAACTCACATTGTTGTCTCCAGAGAGCAGCTTCATAGGCATACGAGGAGAGCACACATAAAGAAGATCACCTTTTCAGCATAAAGAGAAGCTCGCTGAAATTTATCTAAAGTATCCTTCTTAAGGAGCTTATTCATGTCACGAGTAAAAACGCCGGACAGAAGAATCCGAGTTGCCTTATCCACTGCATTTTCGCTCTCATCATGAACTAAAGAATCATTCTTGGGATAGCCAGCGGCTCTTTTTCCCTCTAAATGATCCTCGATCATCTCGACCAAAGTGGGTTTTGGATGATTCTCGTCGAGTAGAGAAAGGTCGTTACCGGAACGACCATAGTAACTCCTTTTTCTCTCCACCGGATTATCATTAGGATGAGGCATTGACCAACTGCGGCATCCGCGTATACCTAAAGATGTCCTAAGTTGGAAAGGAGGATAACCCGATCATGTCCCCTGGCGAACAGGAGATTCTTGAGAAGAATCTGGAGATTCCTCTCTGTTCTCCTCAGAATCATGACTCAATTCCAGTTTTCTCTTCCGAGATGCTCTCTGCTCGATAGGAACATTCTCTATGGTTTTGGTGGATTTAGACAACACCATTTTTCCCTTTGAAGAGCGTCGGGAGTTTTCTACCATAAGAGCTGAGGAGAAAACAAAATCAAAATTAGACTTAGTACTAAAAAGAGTTATGACAACGCAATATTAGAATAGATACTTACCCAATGATTCAGAAGGAGAAGAAATTGGAAAAGCATGAGTACTTAATCCCGCCTTGCGAAGAAAAGCTTCCCCAATAAGAAGAGCACTCTGATATTTGTTGACGCGCATAGCTTGGATTTCGCCAATAAACTGGGGGTCATCAGGAATAAAATCACCAGTCGCCAAACGACCACCATAAATCCATTTTGAATCGTGGTCCCACGAAAAGGGCTCAGTGGAGCCATCCGCCAAACGAAGATGAGAGGGCGGACGAACAAAGAAAAAATGAGATTTCCAGGAAGGATTGCTGGAAACCGTAGAGTCAAAGATTGCCCGACTAGTTTTTTGGCTAGCAAAGAAATACCCACGATTGGAGGAACTAGAAACGTTAAAACGAAACTATTGCGTAAAATTACGAAAAGAGGGTTGGAATCCTTTTGCTATCATCAAAACGGAAAAACAGACCACGAAGGCCACGGAATTAGGAACTAATTGAGTCAAGGACACATTGAATATTTTCAAAATACCAAGAAAGAGGGCAGACAACGGGAGACGCAGACCGCAGTTAAAATGGGCTGTATAAAAGGCTCGACATCCCTCCGGGGGTGATTTAACCCTATCAGAAGGAGAAGGGAGAATGATCTCGGAACCATCCGGAAAATATTTATCATAATTACTCAGGACCTCAGGGAAAGTGTCCTCAGTATAAGCACAAGCAAGATCCTCGATCGGTTTGGAAATTTGAGGAGCCGTACCCTTGCCTTTCTTAGCTCTGGCAGCGACATCCGTGTCAGATAAAATTTGCACCTTAAAGGTGTCCTTATTCGGAACAATAAATTCAGACACTCCTATCTGCTCACTCGAAGGAATAGAATGTATCACCTCCTCGATAATAGGAGCGACTCTCTCCCTTAAAGAAGAAGAAGATTGTCTTGAAATCGAAGCCATTTTTGGGACCTTTGGAGGATATGAGTCGATAAAAGCAAATTTGAAAGTATAAACGACCGAGCAAGAAAATGACTGCAAGATTAAAGGAAGTATAAAGAAAAATATGACCAATATAACGGTCACCTATTTATAGTGAGAAGTGAAAAGACGTTTCGAACTCCTCACGGCTAATCACATTCCCGCCAAACGGAAAAAGATGAAACGCTTCCCCAAAGGGACACGTAGCGGTTCATGATTGGAACGAGAAAAACGACCATCTATGAAGCGTAGCACTCTTTTCCTTACTTAGGATTTTTTCCCACATGGTTTTCTCTTAAGTAAGGTTTTTAACGAGGCACGACTCATAGAAAATACAGTCGTAATTAATCATCTACTTCTACGAGCTTCTACTACTTATACGCTCGAAGAAGTGAGGGAGTACTGATGGGGGCTATTTCGCACCCTTTATAATGTTCGGATCGACTAAGGGTTATGGGATCGGTTCGTCCAGACAAGCCCATTCGGGAGCATCTATCGACCCAGTAGAATACGACCCTCCTCAACGAGCAGACTACAATCCGGACTCAAGAAGGATAACTGGGCCGAGTCCTATTAGAATTATATTTCCTTGTAAAACTGTGATATAAATACCTAGTTAATCATTGTATTACACACCTTTTATATACTCAACTTACGATTGCATACTAAAGCAATCAGAGATTATTTAATAGAAAAGCTCTTGCTATGCTATTTTATTCATTGATTGTCTTGGTTACCGATTGTTCCATTTAATTGTTCTTCCTTGAGATTGATCCATCCAGAATAAAGTAACAGAGCCCTTTAATTCATATTGAAAACCCCTAGTCACAAACCTTACTGATTAAATCGTACCCGATGATATTCGGCTTAATCAATGTCGTACAAGCTAGAGTACGAAATACATATAAAATGGCTTAATCTATCTTTCTGAGCGGCAGCTTCGAATGGAATGCACCTGGGAAAGCGTGTATCCTTCATTAATGTCTGCAGTATTTATAGCTGAGGGAAATGAGCTTCCTGGACTGTCCGTACGCATATATTACAGGGTTCCTAGGCCTGGGCCTATGGTCGGCCCAACAGTAATCATAGGTCATAAACTCTATTTATAAAAGGTCGGATCGGAATATCAGTGACCCGAACTTGATTTCACTTTTGAAGGATCGGATATCGACGACACTCGACCTTACTTGGGTTCCTAAAGGTAGACTCCCAAAATACCCTTCATCAATACTCCCCCACTTCTCGAGCGCAAACTGAAGCTTAAGCTCGGAGAAGTATGTGTAACGTCGGGTTGGGCGAGTTTTATTATGATGTCTTGGATAAACCTCGTTAAAATCCTAATTCGGAAAAACCCATTGGCATAAAAACCGAATCAGAGAAAAAGAGTGCATATCATGGAAGCATCATAATGACTGTAGTGATATATAAATTTTCTCGTCGATAATGATTGTCAGGCTTTTCAAAAGCATCTCATCGCTTCATAATTCATGACGTCGTGATCGACTCCTTGTTAATCCTGCCTCGTTTTTTTTCGATCAATCTTCTCTGATCGTATAGTAGTAAATAAACACTGATGTCTAAACGTTGTTTCCCTTCATGTGTTGGACTGCAGCCCATAAATCCATAGAGTATAGGGGTCTAACGTGCAATTAATGGGAAAGTAGGTTTGAAATTACCCTGAGGGAGTTCAATCGTCGCGACTATTCGAGGACCGGTTTGCAATTTAGCATTTTGACCTTATAGCTGATCGTCGGAGATTCATTTGCACAAGACTCTCAAAGAACCCTAGATCGGAGCGTATAGATCGATAAGAAAACCCTAATACTTGTTCGATCGTCCTGAGCATATAATGTCTAGTTCAATAGATCCCAAAGGCAAAACCAAGGTAGTGGAAGAACAAGACGGTGGTCCCGATGAGATGCGGGTTGTGGATACTCGATCCTCTGAAGCTGAGATTTCAAGGGTCTCGAGCCCTAGTTCTGGTTCTGATGAGGTGGGAGAGGAGTCAAACTCAAGTTCGGAGAGCGGTGAAAGTGATACCTCGAGCGAGGCCACCGACGAAGAGGCTGCGGAGGACGATGATCTTCCCTTAGGAAAGAATGAGCAAGCCAAGTACATAATAGGTAAAAATGTTGTCGTTACAATTTTTTAGTGGACGGAACCTTCAACCAGTGTACGGCTTAATAAAACCGAGCAGAAGGCCGATCAAATCGTTTGCCGTTATACTGAAGAGCATCGAGAATACATGGAAACCAATTTTGGTAAGTACTTAGGTGACGGATTTTCGACGTCGTTCCGACTCCTGAGCAGCGTGTCACCGATCCTCCTACGGGGTGCCAAGCTTTTTACACTAGGCAATTCTTTTACGGTCTATGCATCCCCTTTATTCCTTTAATTTGTAGCGTTTCAGAGGCTTTTCACCTCGCTCCATCCCAAATTCTTCCTAATTCGATCGGGTATATCGTCGCCTTCAGCGTGCTGATGAAGGCCAAAGGGAAGAAAGCAGCTTTGCAAAACTTCTGGCGGGTTTTCCAAGTGAGTTCCTTGACATCTTTGAACGCTGGGTACGTATATTTCTCGCAGAGGTCGAATCGATCAATACTGTCGAGCAATGTCTCGAGCAACCTGAAAGGTTGGAAAAAGGAGTTCTTTTTTGTCCGAGGCCCCGTTACTCCACCTTCTGCAGAGACTCCAGAACCGACCCCTTATGAATGGCCCGGAGAGAGGTCTTGGATTTACGATAGGCGGAAACTCACAGCACGAATGAATCACGAGCTTCCGGATGAATTTTTGCAGACCCTCCATCTTGATCTTTATCAAACCGCTTTATTGACCTAAGAGAGGGTCTTGAGAATGGCAGGGCTCAGCGGATGTTCTTACCCTGCCCCTGCTATCAATTTTGGCGAATCTTCGACCGCGCCCTCGGACGACCCAACTAACCAAGTTGCTAGAACTGATGAGGAGGATGCCGCTGTAATTGCTCCTCCCACTTTAGTTACACTATTTCTTTTCCTATAATTCAATTGATTTTCCTTGGCTCGAAATTAAACCCATTTTTTATTTTACAGCTGAGATTGTTGAGAAGTTTCGAACCTCCGTAGCCGGTTTGATCGTTGCTTCATTTTCTACAGAGTCCCAAGGCCAACCTCGCAAGCAGAAGAAATCAAGGGCTACTTTGATGATCAGAGGAACCATTCCCGGAACTGACACTTCTGGAGTTCTGAACATAGCTACAGGTTTTCCTCAGATTGCTGCCGAGGGAACTTCACAACCTCGAGCTTCTGGCCCTCTGCAATTGGTATTCTCAATTAGTACATCTTATCCAAACGCGGCAGGCTATAGCTATTATACGTTAAAGGGGATCCAATCCCAAGAGATAATTGAAGCTCGAATGGCCCGGAAAAGGAATAGCGAAGATTCCGAGCCCTCAATAAGAGTAAGGCCATTTGGTCGGAGTCCAGGCCTGATTCAATGTCGACCAGGTCGTACAGAACCAGATTTGGTAGATTTTATAGAAGATCATCTTCGCGGACCGAGGGCCACTGGGTTTCCGGAGGACGGGACCATCGAGCCTGACCTTGGCCCTAATGGTGAACATACGGTGGATAAATCCTTCTGAATTCTGATGGCTGGAAGGTTTAAGGATGATAATACCGAGCTTTTCCAGAAAGACGATTTTCAGATCATGGGTGATTACGCTTATGCACATCAGAGGGTACATGTTTTCTTCGAATGTATTAACTTTTTCCAAAATCTCGCCTTATTACTGATGTCCTTTTGCAGGCTGGAGATTTATTTACTCATCAAACTCATCGATTAGCCATTTTAGAAGAAGAGTCTCGACAAACTCATAATGCTCTCCACAACATTCTGAAAGAGGAAGTTGTTACGGCCGGTCAATTGAGGGAGACTAGTGCCAAGCTTTCTGAGGTCGAGAAGGAGCTCGGGGAGGCTAGGAAAGAGCTCGAAGGAAAGAGGGCCCTCGAGGAAGAGGTAGCAAATTAAAGTCGGATCTTGAGCAGGCTAAGGCATCGTCCGATCAAGCATATGCTCGAGGTCGAGAAAAAGGCAAGCTTCCAGCTATAAGGGAGTTTTTAGAGTCCCCCTTTCTTGATGTCTTGGTTCGGTCGCGATCGGGCCCAATTAATCAAGCCTTCTTTTATAAAGGAGTTCAGCAGCTCATCGTGGCCGGAAGGGTTCAAGGCGCTCTCGATGAATATCTTCCTTATATGGACCCTTATAAAAACATTCTTGGGGAAGATTACAAGTCTTCCTCTCTTCCTTCCAAAATTGAGGGTCTAGAAGGTCATGAGTATGCTCCGTTCCTTGCTGAATTCGGGGCTGCTATGCCTAATCCTGATATGCTCGAAGCCGAGAGTTCGGGGGAAGAGGATGAGGATGTGGATATCGAGGGTGAATCCGATGATCGGGGAGGAGAAAACATCAATTCCCCTAGGACAAATAACTCCAGTTCTGATGATCAAAGTAGCGGCGAAGGGGACGATAGCTCGAGTAGCACTGCTGACGACAGTTCGGAAGGTGATTCCGAGGAAGAAGGCGAAAAGGCGAAGGAGGGTCGCAATTCTAGTGCTGAAGAATCCGATCACTGATGAATATTATGTAATAGGACTTTATTAACTCTTATTTTGTAGTTTATAGATCCATGTATTTCTCGCTTTCTCAATTGTACGTACATTTTTATCCTTGCATTCCTTAAATCAAATTGTTATCTTAACGAGAGCTTTTGTTACCTTATATCGAATCTTTCCTGTGGGCGACGACCATTTTATTATTGTGCTAACAGGATTCCTTCTTTGCTATAAATACTAGGGCCATCTCACTTCATTTCATCGTAATATCCAATACTGGGATCGGAGCTCCCTCAATTATATATAAATTCGAACTTCTGACTTTTTCTTCTGAATTTTTCATGGATCAAATCTTGGGTAACCCCCTCGACCCCATATTGCTATTAGATGGTGCCACAAATAAGACTCGAGCAAATGGCCAAAAAATGAATAAAGGGAATAGAAACTCCAAGTCTTTGAAAAAGGAAAAATGGGCGGAAAAACAAGCTCTGGTTAAATCCGCTACCTCTGGCAAGTTGAATTCTTCCGGTGGGGGTCCCAGCAAAAAGGCTAAATTGACCTCTTCAGGTGAAGATATCGTTAGGCGCGAAGAATCTCTCATGCCATTAGAACCATCTAAGATCGAAAAACCTTTCGATCCAACTTCTGCCTCTTCATCTGAGGCCCTTTTTGTTGAGATCGGGAAATCTGCTCTGAACCTTCCGCGTGCTGATACCTCTATTTTTGAGACTGTCATGTTGAAAGGGAAAAGTCCTTTGTACCTGTTTCAGTCGGGGTCGAATTTTCTTGCTCGGGTTATTTTCTTAAACCTTTCTTCTTTTTTTTTTTTTTAAACCTCTTAAATCTCAGGCTAGTCAGGACTTTCTTGAGCTCAAGATGCTTGCAGAGCGTGGGATCAAACACCAAGCTGCTATATCCCTCGATTTGGCAAAGAATAAGATCGAGCTTGGCTGCCTTCTTGAAGAAAGATAAGGTTGTCCGTAATCGAGGAGAGGAGATCTTGGAGAAGCTAAGCAAAGAGCTAGAGGGGCTCAGAGGTATCTACGAACGGGAAAGGAAGGATTCCGAGCTTCGTGAGCAAAAAGCCTATGTTCGTGGGTATCATGATCGTAGCATTGAGCTTTGGAAGATTTTCTCCGAGCATAAACTTTTGTAGGTGTAATTTGATTTTTTCTGTTGTAACGTAATCTTGACCGATAGTGTTTTCACTTTTCTGCCCTAGGCCTTGCGATATACCTTGATTAATAAGTTGTTTTCAATATGCAACCAAATCTCTACTGGTATTGCTATGTGTTTTGATGTTCGAATACTTTGTTGATCAAAACGACTTCCGAATTTTCGAGCGTATAATTGGCTAATTTAGCAATTTCCTTTCCTTTATGGTGGTTTTCATGATTTTTTCACCAAGCACTACCTTATTACTCGGGAAACTGATCGGTCATTAAATCCTGACCACATAAATCGTTACATCTCATCTGTTGGATCACCTTAAGCTGCTCCTATAAATGGGCCTTTTCCTATCTTCTTAAACGGATATTCTTCCCTTTAGTAGAGTTTTCTTTGACCATGTTGATCAAGGAATACCCTTTTGCATCCCAATACTTCGAAATTCGAGCTAGAACGTATTACGCAAGTCATAAAGTATTGAGTATTTTAATATCGATTAGGACATCTGCAGACGAAGAAATATTCGCCCTTGAAGGTCAACATGGTGCATTGCTGACCACCCACGGCCCTAATAACCCCGTCGGCCCTGCGAAGAGTTGGAGGGGTCCGATCGTGAAGTCTTCAAGGGCGTTAGGGGATAGGTCATTATCCCTCTGGCACGGTTCTCATAATGAGGGACCTATTGCCACAATGCCCATCAAGGGTGTAGAAGGGTGCGTACTTAATGAATGGAGTGGCATTCAAAATGAGTTACTCGATCATAGGCATCGAATTAGCTCTTCAATTTTTCCCTTCCTATTATCAACCAATACCCAATATTCACTATCCTTGTAAATCTTTAGAGTAAGGGCATTATCGTTCATTTAGACTTATACCGCGAATTTCCCCTTTTTTCTTTAGAATGACTGATCGATCAAAGAGGCCAGTAGCTCTCACTAGTCAAGCCTAAAGAAGAGCCTATTCGATCTCTTGGCCCGGGAGGTAGGACCAGCTGGATATCTTACTGGAATCACGAGATGTAATTGAGATGGATTGCGCCTGGTTTGTAATAGAATCCGCGTTTTCTTCTTGTAGCTTGTAATAAGATCGAAACTTTTTTCTTGTAGCTTGTAATAGGATCGAAACTTTTTTTTCTTATGGCTTGTAATAAGATCGAAAAGTAGTTTTGTATCATTTCACTTATTCAGAAATCTCTGTGAATAATACTTCGTGATATCCTTGCTTTGTTCGATCTAATGTTCTCTGTTCAATGGTTGCGTATGTGTTCCGGACGTTGGTAAGTTTGAATGAACTCCCTACTGTAGCCAAACAGTTCCTTATTCATCGGGAATCCCAACAGTTGTTAAATCTGATCCGTTCATCTAACAAATTATCCGCCATCGGATCCATCTCAACCCTTACTATAAAAAATGGTGTCATATCTTCGAGACTATCTCTCTCATCCTACTGGCTCTTTTATTTGTCCGATCATGATGATCAAGATCATTATTCAATTAACTCGACTTTTTGAGTTCAGACTTCGAACAATCTTTGAGAGGAACAAAACTGCTTTGAGCTCGCTTAGAATATCGTCAGGCAAATATATTCTCCATCTGGAAGGCCAATAAGCCAAATCCAGAAAATCTGTAAATTACCTATCATGGCCCGGGGTTTGTCAATTAAGGAATGTATTTTGTTACGGCTGACTACTCCGGGATCCGAAAGACTGCTCGACCCGCAAAAGTGCTGGTGGAATACAAGCATCAAATTCTTCAAGGATGATCGGTAGCTTTATCATTTCCTTGGCATGGGTCTCCGCTCGGGGGCCTGTTGCCACAATGCATTTAGGAAGACGTGCTGGGGGGGGATGTGCGCCGGAAGATAAAGTTACCCGATAAACTATGTGTTCGCCCCTACGTCTTCGGAGGACCGCAAATAAAGTTAAAAGCCTGCAGGTCCAAAGGAGATTCCACGCTCGGAGCTGAGTTAGCTCGATCGATTGATAGGAGATGAAACCGAAAATTTCATAGGATTGTAGAATGCAAATAGGATCGGAATGTAATATATTAGCTTGTATCGTACTCGAAATGTAATCTTCTTGCTCTTTCGAATTTTCAGATCTTTGTAATAGGATCACCATTGTACATAGTCTCTTTCTTGAAATAATTTTATAGAGTTTTTTGTATTCTTCTTTGTTGGTCGATCGAATAACAGTTAGATGTACTCTTATCTTTGATAGCCAGATCGAACTTGGATACTTTAAATTGATACTTAGAATAATCAAACACCCCTTTTTGGGTAAGTAAATAACGAGTAATCCAATAAGTAATCAAATAATCTTCCTTTGGAAAAATTTAAAATACGAGCTTTTAACCGATCCTCAGCATAATCCAAATTTCTTAAGTTGACCGAATTCCTTAATTCGAAAAACTTATCGAAGATATATCGTCGATAACAATACTTGTATTAATCATTCGGGTTTTTATCGTCGATCGAATATGATGATTCGAGGGCGGATATTTTGATCCGATAACCGCTGTTCAAACAAATATATACTTTTGAATTGTTTTTGATGCACATTTCTCTGTAAGTGATGGACTGGTGCCGAATAGGCCGACCATAATTTTGCCAACCTGGTGTTCGAACGCGACTTCTCGATCATAGTAATGCCTTGAATTTTCTAAACCAGTATTGTATTTTGAATAGTACGTCCCAAAGGTCGAATTTTAAACAAACATTTTTTATTCCGGTGCTGGCCTTTAGATTGGTTAGTAAATAAAGACCAGTGAACCATCCTTATGTGTTTATAAGATTACTTCTTCTCTCAACCAAACAGGACCCTATTCCTTGGGAAATGTAACAGTCAGTACATTTATTGTTTTAGATCATAACCATCCGTGACACGTGATCTGGTCCGTCGGTTCTAACCCTTCGCTGTTATAAATAGTTCCAATTTTTTCCAACACATTCTTCACTCATTATCAATGCCTTATCCGATCGCCAGAGCTTGAGTTTTGAATTTTAGCAAAATGATCTGTAACCCTTCTGAAATAAAAGAGTTTGAAATTAGGACTCGGACCCTATTTTTCGATCCTAATTCCTTTGGTGTAGCCTCTCTCGCTTAGAATATCGACAGGCAAAAGAAATTGCGCCTAGAATACCGGCAGGCAACCTACTCTCTTGGATTTAATTCATCTGAGATGGGTTAGAATTCCGGTCTTCTGGCGCTACCTCCGGTCGGGCAGTGGGTTAACCTTGGAGGAGTTCTTTAAATCTCGAGCATAGGCTTCTTCAAGGATTTTCTTGAAGTATAGTTCCTTCGAGATTGCTTGGAGTAACTCTGCTGGGGTAACTTCCCGCAGTTCTGGATAGGATCAGGGTGTGAATAATGATTGTGCATAACAATCATTATTTACAGATGAAGATCTAAGATCGGTTAAAAGCCCTGGAGATAGGCTCCGACCCAGCTTTATCCCGCTCTGCAGAATGCTCAAGGATGTGCGACACGTGGCGAGTGATAGTCATGAAGAATCTTTGCTGAGTTCTGCATCTGGAGCCAACGCTTGTGGATCGAGCATGCTTAGTCTAGTTCGTAGGATTTGTAGTAGGGTAGGAGCGATTGTACTATTCTTTTTTAGCTCGAGTTTTACTATTGTACTTGAGACTTCATTTGTATTATGCTCGAAGGATTGAAATAAAACTTTGTCTCCTTGTTAATTTTACTGCGTATCTTTTTTTAACTTTGTTGAATGCTTTTTTGATCTCATTGGTCGAATAGTATATAAACTATGTGATCGAACAAAAATGAACTGGGATGATTGCAAATAACTTATATAACCATTTCGAAGTTGTCGAACCCGACCCTTGGAAAAATAAATTCCGATTGTGAGTGATTCGTGTAATTATTTCGAAATTATTAAACCTGATACTCAGAAGAAGAAATTCCGATCATGAATAGGCTGCAACCTTAAAGATTTGAATAATCTATTGTCATTACTCCAATAGATCGACCAATATTTTCCTTTAGAATAGCTATCGATTAAGTTGATTGGATTAACTCTGTATCGGTTGATCGAGAAAAATATCTGAGAAATTTTTTCTTCTCCATCTATATATTGATCGTTCCTCGGCTTGAAATGCCTCAATTAGATAAATAATGGGAACCTTCGACGAATAACGAATCAACTAAGTGGAAAATAAATCCAATAATTTTCAGATCGATAAGGTATAGAAGAATGATCTTTCTGAGATCCTTTGATTAAACTGCTGATATTCTCTTCTCGAAAGTTCACTCTACGGGTCTTAGCAACAGCTTTCACCCTTTTCATTTATTTTGATCTAAGGGGCATAGCAACGGCTTTCACCCTTAGTCGTTTTGATCGGTCATAGCAATAGCTTTCACCTGAGGGTCTTAGCAACAGCTTTCACCCTTTTCATTTATTTCGATCTAAGGGGCATAGCAACGGCTTTCACCCTTAGTCGTTTTGATCGGTCATAGCAACAGATTTCACCTAAGGGTCTTAGCAACAGCTTTCACCCTTTTCATTTATTTCGATCTAAGGGGCATAGCAACGGCTTTCACCCTTAGCCGTTTTGATCGGTCATAGCAACAGCTTTCACCTGAAGGTCTTAGCAACAACTTTCACCCTTTTCATTTATTTCGATCTAAGGGGCATAGCCACGGCTTTCACTCTTAGTTGTTTTGATCGATCATAGCAACAGCTTTCACCTGAGGGTCTTAGCAACAGCTTTCACCCTTTTCATTTATTTCGATCTAAGGGGCATAGCAACGGCTTTCACCCTTAGTCGTTTTGATCGGTCATAGCAATAGCTTTCACCTGAGGGTCTTAGCAACAACTTTCACCCTTTTCATTTATTTCGATCTAAGGGGCATAGCAACGGCTTTCACCCTTAGTCATTTTGATCGGTCATAGCAACAGCTTTCACCTGAGGGTCTTAGCAACAGCATTCACCCTTTTCATTTATTTCGATCTAAGGTGCATAGCAACGGTTTTCACCTTTAGTCGTTTTGATCGGTCATAGCAACAGCTTTCATCTGAGGGTCTTAGCAACAGCTTTCACCCTTTTCATTTATTTTGATCTAAGGGGCATAGCAACGGCTTTCACACTTAGTCGTTTTGATCGGTCATAGCAACAGCTTTCACCTGAGGGTCTTAGCAACAGCTTTCACCCTTTTCATTTATTTCGATCTATGGGGCATAGCAACAGCTTTCACCCTTAGTTGTTTTGAATAATACACATAGAGATTGGCCATAATAACTTCTCGAATATGATGAATTGATAATATCTCTGGCGAATAAGACTTTCACTGGATAGATAATCCTTTACAACATAAGATAAACGTAGACAGGACGAGATAATAAGATAGTAGATATGCTAGAAATCGGAGAATAGTCTTCATTGTCCATAATAACGCATTTCCGAACCATGCTCCTTGTTAAATTGAGTCTAAGAGAAGATAAAATAGAGTTTGGTTGCAGTTTTTCAATCCGATCAAGAGCAATTTCCCCGAAGGCGGTGATTTCAATTTTACAGTAGGAATCCCTCGGAATGATCACATAAATTCATTATAAAGATAAGACTATTGATATCTTTCCCGATGTCGGTAGTTCCGTTATACGGCGGTAAACTAGTTGGAGCATCGTACGATGCTATTTTCAACCTCAGATCAGCGAGGGCCGTGTGGGTCAGAGCATTGTCCTGGTGAAGGATCTGTGGAACTTCTGGTTGTTGAGCCGCTCTGGATAGATAATCGGGCTCGTTGTTAACTGAATTCTGAACCCCCGCCGCATGGGAAGGTTCTCCTTGGATATATGTATTCCTCCTCATAGTAGGAATTTTTCGATCTAACACCCAAATAAGGCCCCACAGTGGGCGCCAATTGATCTAACACGATTTCATGGTATGATCGAGATTGAAGTATAAACATTGTAAACACAGAACTAAATGGAGAATAGATCAATAATGTATATTGCGATCGTAGGTGTATAGATTACAAGTATTGGGGGTCCTATTTGAGCATTATAGGATGCCGTACAAGCTAGAGTGCGAAATACATATAAAATGGCCTAATATTTCTTTCCGAGCGGCAGCTTCGAATGGAGTGCACTTGGGAAAGCGTGTGTCCTTCATTAATGTCTGCAGTATTTATAGCTGAGGGAAATGAGCTTCCTGGACTGTCCGTACGCATATATTACAGGGTTCCTAGGCTTGGGCCTATGGTCGGCCCAACAGTAATCATAGGTCATAAACTCTATTTATAAAATGTCGGATCGGAATATCAATAACCCGAGCTAGATTTCACTTCTGAATGATCGGAGATCGATGACACTCGACCTTACTTGGGTTCCTAAAGGTAGACTCCCAAAATACCCTTCATCAAGCTTAGTGAAACCTATCTCATGGTCCGGAAGCTATGTGATCGAATCAGCCGAGTGGGATATCAGATCAGTAAAGATCAGATTGGTGATCATCAGCCGAGTCAAGATATATATGTTCATTCTTGAATCAGCCGAGTAGCCATCAGCTTAGTACTCCCATCAGCCAAGTTAAGACGGTCAGCAAGCTATCCAACGGTAACCAGCTGAGTGCATTAAATGCGACTGACAGAAAGTACAACAGACTGTACTGTAGCAGTTGCAGGGAGCCGTTCCAGATAATGTGGGCCAGAACTCAAGGACTGCAGATTTCTGTCTCATCTTCAACGGGCAGAAATTCAAATTCGAGAGTATAAATGGAAGACTAAATGAAGATCTAAAAAGGGGACTTGCACAATTCAAGATCACATCTTAAGAGCGAGATCCATCAGTTTAGTCGTCTGATCACAAGCCCAGTCATTTGTTGACGAAGCTTTTCATTGAAGAACAGAGAACTTGCGTTGTCTATCTGAGTGACTTTCAACTGAGAAAAGAAAGGAGTGTATATCCATCTGTGTGAAGTGATATAGCTTCTTACTATAGGTTTTCTTTGTGAGCTCCTATACTGAAAATAGCGTGAGGAGTGTAGATCCATCTGTGTGAGTGATCTAGCTTCGGAGAGTAGGATTTATGTGTGATTTCTTACTGCGCACTTGTGGCCATTTCATTTTTTATTTGGCACAAGCATTGTATACTGTTAACTTTGTGTTTTCTAGTATAACCCAAGATCTGTGTGACTTGGAAGAGTGGACTAAAGGATTTTTATCCATATAACCACTATAAAAATCCTTGTGTTTACCTTGCATATTTTCAGTTTGCATAAAAACACTTGATAAAACTGTTTGAAAAATGATTAAAGAAGTTTTATAAAACTGGGGATAAAATCTTTCAAACTACTAAGTTTACTTGTGAAAAACACTTTAAAAATCCGCTGCAAGTATTCTGGTATTAAAACTGATTTTAACAAAAATCAGCTAAGTAATTATCAGATTAGTGGTCAACAAAGCTGTTCAAAGATTTGTTCGCGATCAGCCTTGTAAACATACTGTTCGGTAACAGCTAAGTCTGTTTAAGTTTGAGCAAGAGTTTTAAAGTTAATAATTGATTAAAAAGTTTCAGAGGTCTAGTCCCCCTCCCCTCCTCTAGACCTCATCTGACCACTTGGGACCAACAATTTATTTGATTAAGGAGGTCTATTTCACTACTTACATGGTTTTGATTTCGGCCACGGTATTTGTTAGTAATGGTTTTTATAGAAAATAAGAAGAAGTTGGGCACCAATGAGTATGGCTAGTTCACTATCTTTTTTAAATAAACCAACACGCCTTTTAGAGAACGTAACATGAAGGTTATTCTCGTTTTCAATCTTTTCAATGTTTATTTTTTTCCGCCCTTTCCCTTTTATAGCAGATTTGTTTTGTAGTGGATTCCATTGAAGTTGTGTTAGTCCCAAGTGATCAGATGAGGTCTAGAGGGGGGGTGAATAGACCTCTGAAACTTTTTATCAATTTTAACTTTAAAACTTTTTGCTTAATTGTCAGCAGACTAAGCTGTTAAACAGTAGTAAGTTAACTAAGCTGATCGCGAACAAATCTTTGAACAGCACAGTAGACCATTAATCTGATAATCACTTATCTGATTTAGTCAAAATCAGTTTTAATACCAGAATACTTGCAGCGGATATTTTAAGGGTTTTTCACAAGTAATTTTGGTAGATTGAAAGATTTTATCCCCAGTTTTATAAAAACTCCTTTTTTTAAAATCTTTTGAAATAGTTTTCAAGTGTTCTTATGCAGTTTAATAAATATGCTAGAAAATTGTGCAAGTTTGAACACACAATATTTTTATAGTGGTTATATGGATTTAAATCCTTTAGTCCACTCTTCCAAGTCACTTAGATCTTGGGTTATACTATAAACACACAGTTTACAATATACTCTGCTTGCATCGTACAACAAATGATACGACCACAAGTGCGCAATAAGAAATCACAAAGAAGACCTATTCTACAGAGTCTTATCACTCACAAAGACGGATAAGAACTCCTCACAACTCTTTTCTCTCTAACAAGTTCACTCAGAAAATGTTTTCTTTTAACTTCAACGGCTTCTGTCAACAAATGACTTTCAGCAGACGAGTGAGCTGTTCTTGAGCTTTTGAGACTTAGAAAATATTTGCTTTGATTTTGATCTCTCAGAAGTTGTGTGTAGCTTGTTTCTCTTCGTCTCTTCAGCTATTTATAGTCACTTTTTGAATTATGTCCGTTGAAAAGAGACACAATTCAAATTTCTTGATTTCTGGTCCTTAATTTCCGCGAATGGCTCTCTGCACAGTGACAGTACTGCGAATTGTCCTTTCTGTTGGGCAGCATTAAATGCACCAAGCTGATACGAAGTCTTTCTTCAATCATTTGTCTTTAATAACCTTGTACTTCAGCATTTATTACTTCCAGGGGCATTTATTACCGTTGGGACGACTTCTTGATTCTTTCACATGGCTGATCGAAAGTGCAAGTCTGATGATGAACTGAGCTGATCCCAAACTTGAACAAATCCGATTTGAGTCGACTGATCTTCACCAGTATGATTTCTTTCCTTCAGCAGATCAGTAGTCTTCTGGACCTTGAATATTTGACTTGTCTGATGTCTTCTTACTTAGTCAAAATTCTTCTAAGGGATATTAGCTAAGTTAACTCTTACTTAGCAGATTTGAAGTTTTGGAAATCATCAAAACCTCCCTTTACTAATTGTCTTCAGTGCTCTTTATCTTCATCCAACAATTTCCCCCTTTTTGATGATGACAAAACTTCAGCTAAGTACCTGTTTTATCTATACTAAAGTTTTGATCCTCAAAATTTTCTGAGATAGAAAAAGTTTATTGGAAACAGAACTTGAACTTTTTATTGATAATCTGATAAAAGTTTACAAGATACATGTTCTGTTCAGATGAGATGACTGAAAAAGAAGCAAAGATAACTGATTACAAAAGATATGTCTATACTAACTATCAGCTTCTTCATCATCTCCTTCAAGCACTTCTTCATACTCATAAGATGATTCTTCATCATCTTCTTCTTCTTCTTCTTCTTCTTCTTCTTCATCAGCATCTTCATTCAAGAGTAGATTGGACTTAGCAGCTTCCATTTTATCTTTCATTTCTTGCTCTTTTGCAGCTTCCTCCACTCTTCTCTTGATCCTCTCTTCATTCTTATATTTGGTATAAGGCTGTTATTTGTCTTCTTCAGAATCCTTAGATGCAGTTGTTTCCTTAGCTTCAGCCTTGGCTTCTTCAGCAGCTTTATCTTTGCCTTCTTCTTTTTCAGCAGCCTTAGTCTCTTGAGCAGCTTCAGGCTTATCAGCTTCAATGGCGGCAGTTTCTTCAGCTTTAGTCTCTTCCTTCTTCTCTTCCCCCATTTTGTCATCATCAGAAATGGTGACACTAGCAGGTCTGATAGGAGGGTTGAGTGCAGCAGACTGAATCTTCTTAGCAGCACGTAAAGCCTTCAGGTTCTGATTGACTACATCGTGACTGGCAGTTAGATGATTGAGAGAGGTGATGATGGTGTCAGTCTGATCATTAAGACAATCAATGTTGAGTTGCATTGTGGCAAGTTCTTCAAGTATGATGTCTCCAGCTTTATTAACTTCTTGCAACAGACCAACATTAATTGCTTTCTCTTCTTCGCTGATTCTGATGAAGTTGGCAGTGAGATCAGCTATGTTGTTTTCAGCTCTTTTTAAGGCAGCATGAAGATGGTTGACATCAGCCTTCACATCTTCAACATTTATGTTCATTTCAACAAAGCTTTGCATCATCTGCTTGGAATGATCTTCAGGCATGGGAAAACTATCAATGGCATTCCGGATAGTTATTGCAGTAAGGAGTTGCATACTTTCAAGCTGTAATATGTTGGACTCTGCCAACTCTTGCTGCAACTTCTTCAACTGCGTGTTGTTCTTCTCTTCCAATTCCTTCATTGAGTTCTCGATCAAAAGCTGGAAGGCTTCCATCAGTGATGAGTGTAAATCAGCTAATGAAGCAGAAGTAGCAGCAGCTTCCCTTTCTTCATCCTCCTGTTTGACAGGAGCATCCTTCAGCTCAGTATCCTGATCAGCTTCAGACTCCTTAGCTTTCCACTCAAGTGCTAAGGGTTTTTCAGCAACTTTAGGCTGATCAGTTACATCTTCAAAAATTTTACTAATGATTTTGCCGTCATCAGTAAAGGTTGTTTTTTGACGTATTTGTCTCATAACAGGCCATAGCTTGGGAGCAGATGGCTTTACCTTAGGCAATTCATAGTAATCCTTGACTTCTTTGCCAAACGTAATATGTTGAATGCTTGGCAGCTGGGGCAGCTCACTTGATGATCCTTGCTGATATCTTGACCTATCAGCCCATCTCTTCAAGGCGGTCATAACAGCAATTTGGATTGCCCTTTCTACAGCATCATCAGATTTTCTCTTCTTTGGTGGCAAAGTGTTCTCAATAATTTTGGCCTCCGCTGTTGCAAATTCCTTTGCATATTGATGCATAGCATCTCTCACATAGTCAGGATCCAAAGCATGTTGAATGGACTCAGTCTTTAGCCAAGTAAGGACCCACCTTTCCTCATCAGCTAACTCATTTCAACCTTGAAGCTCTTCAATAGACTTGTTCAGTCTATAGTCCCTCCACTTCATGTATCTGGGCTTTTCATGAGTGAACAGAGTCTTCAACATCAATTTTTGATCATAGTACGCCAAAGCCTTTTCAAGTCTGTTGAAGATAGCTTTATCAGAGTTGACGATGTCAAATGATCTCCTAACTTCAAACTTTGCCTTTGGCTTGACCTCACCAGCAGGCATCTTTGGCTTATTTTCCTTAGCGTCTCTTGATCCATCAATTTTAATCCCTCCGCCATGAACAGGTCCATGAGCATCAGTCTTGCTCATCTCAAGGACCATAGCAAGTTCAGCATCTTCAGCAGCTTTTCTATCAGCTTCAGACATTTTTCTTCTTTCTTCGTCCCTAGCTGCCTGAACCTTGCTAAGTTCAAGTACTCGCTTTTCCTCTTGTTCGTCTCTTTTTCTTTGTTCAGCTTCCTCCCTTTTCTTTTTGTCAGCAACTGAAATTTTCTTTCTTTTCAGAATAATCTTCCTTTTTCCTTTATCAGCTGGGGCAGGGACTGGACTAGCAGATGCAAGAGGTGCAGCTGCTATGGGATTTATGATCATCACTTCTTGATCATCTTGAGGTTTTGAAACCTCGGCTGTTGGCTTTTCTTGAACTGTCTGTTGAACATTAGTCTGTTCAACAATAGATGCTTGATCAGCTCCAACAGGCCTCTCTGCAGTCTGAGGACTTTCTCTCACCATAACTTAATGGGCGAGTCAACAAAGATCATCCTTTTCTTAACAGATCTTCTTGCCTTTCCTTGAATTGGCACAGAAGCTGTTGTATCTCTGATTTGGCTTCTTGTCCTATGAGCAACATTCTCATCAGGACGCTCTGCAGATTGTGTTCAAGAGGAAGCAGGGGAAATTTTCTCAATTTCCGCTGTAGTCTGATATATCACTGCATCAGCTACCTCCATTGCTTCTGACTGTTATGTTCTGGCTTCAACAGCAGGAAGAGCTGTTTGAACAGAAGTCTTTTCCTTCTTCTTTTGAGCCACTTCCTTGGGCTCCTCAGCTTTCTTCTTAACAGCAAGCTGAGCTGTTTTAACCAGTTTCCTCTGCCTTTTGGCAGGAACCTCTTCCTTAGGTTCCTCCAAGTCTTCAGCATCTTCAACCTCATCAGCTTTTATTTTCTGAACAGGCACATATTTTGCCATTGCTTTAGAAGAATGGATTTATTTTCCATTAGTCAATGTGCAGCCCAGACTGTGCAACAGATAGCTTAATGTGATCCTGTGATTGGTTTGAGGATAAGAACCTCTTTCCTTTCTTCTCATGAAACTGAGCCATTATGTACCAGACTACAACTGCCCAGTTCACTTACAGAGAATAGAAAATAGCAGACATGATGCTGTACCTCTTCATTGTAACAGCATCCAGAGAAAATGTGCAATTTTCGATCAGCTTTGCAATCATATCAGCCATACGCTGATATTCATCGTTTAATTACCTTTTCTTGATGTTGCCAGTCAACATCTCCCCTTCTTTGGCACAGATTGCCTAGAAGTCCTGGTGTTTTTCCTCCGCAATGGTGGTGACGTCATGTCGACCACTGTTAGGCAGTCCAAAAGTTTCATGAAGCAGGGCAGGGGTTATAATCACCCGATTTATCCCCAACAGTAGCAGTGATCTCCCTTTTGGTAAAATCAACAGCAGCTGTATTGTAGTACTCCAGGACTTGATCTTTCCAGACCAAACCCTCGTGCATCTCCATGAAATTGACCAGCGAGGCAGCCTTAAATTTCTCCAGCAATTGTTGAATTAACTTCGTACCAGATTGGTAGTATGAATCATAAACCAGATACATACCTTCAGCTTTAGCTTCGACTCCAGAACTCATCTTGATCTGTTGAAGTTAGTGAAAGAACAAGAATGCAGGAAATAGATTGCAGGAAATTTTCTCTCAAAAATGCTTAAGTGTTTTAGGGTGCGTAAAGAACAACAAGTCTGATCATATCTGGATTTATAGAGTTAGGGTATTTCGGTTTCCGTGATATCCGCTAACCGTTAGATCCGTTTCTTGTCAGTCCTGATCGTGCGGCATCAGTTACGCCGTTTCAAATTCAAAAAGCATTAAATGAGAGGTGGGAATGCGAACCGCCTTACTGTACTTATAAAAGCGTATTTTTTAAATAAAACGTTTTTAATACATTTTGCTTTTATACAGATGATCAGACAGGTAAATAAAATACTTATCTGATGGACTACTGTCCTGATGACAAAGCTGTTATCAGTGAAAGCCAATAACTGATAACCTTCCTCGGCTGTTTGTCAATCCAGCTAGATAATTAATCTTCAATCTTGAAGACTTTAATCTTCTGATGAAAACATAACTTCAACTAACTGTCATCAACAAATTTCATCTTTTAATCAGAAGTACTGCTAATCTTACATGTTCCCCCTGACTTTAAGAATTCATAAGTCAACTAGTCTGTTGAGAGTTAATCCTTGAAAATAACATGATGAGTAAGCTGTTGAACTCCAGTCTTCTGATGAGTTCCCCCTCAGCTTATGCATCCAATTTTAGTAGACCTAGTTCAGCTCTTAGAGTTGAAAACCTTGTCTCACTTAGAGGTTTTGTGAAGATGTCAGCAATCTGATTTTCAGTAAACACATATTCTATCATGACATTTCCTTTCTCCACATGATCTCTGATGAAATGATGTTTGATCTCAATATGCTTAGTCCTTGAATGACTTGTAGTATTCTGACTAAGGCTGATTGCACTTGTATTGTCACAGTAGATAGGGATTCCACAGATTTTTATGTTGTAATCTTCTAGTTGATGCTTCAACCATAGTATTTGTGCACTGCAAGCTCCAACAGCTATATACTCAGCTTCAGCAATTGATATTGATACTGAAGTTTGTTTCTTACTTATCCATGAGATCAGACGACTACCTAAGAACTGACAGGCACCTGTTGTGCTCTTTCTGTCAATCTTGCAGGCAGCAAGGTCAGAATCTGAATATCCAATGAGTTCAAATCCAGATTCCCTAGGATACCACAATCCCAAGTCTTCAGTACCTTTAAGATATTTGAGTATCCTTTTGGCAGCTAAGAGGTGAGATTCCTTAGGATTTGATTGATACCTCGCACAAACCCCAACAGAGTACATAATATCAGGTCTGCTAGCTGTTAAATATAACAGTGACCCAATTATTCCTCTATACTTGGTTATGTCCACTGATTTGCCATCTTCATCTTTATCCAAACGAAGACTAGCAGACATTGGAATATTAGCAGTAGAGCTAGTTTCCATACAAAATTTTCTGAACAGATCTTTTGTGTATTTTGCTTGGCTGATGAATATTCTATCAGGCAATTGTCTTACTTGCAAGCCAAGAAAATAATTAAGTTCTCCCATCATGCACATTTCGAACTTGTTCTGCATCAGCTTAGAGAATTTATCACACATCTGTTGATTTGTTGAACCAAAAATGATGTCGTCCACATATATTTGCACAAGCAAAATATGTTCTTCCCATTCAATAGTGAACAAGGTCTTGTCTACCTTACCTTTACGAAATCCTTTAATTAAAAGAAAATCAGATAGGGTATCATACCATGCTCTTGGAGCCTGTTTATGTCCATAGAGGGCTTTTTTCAGACGATACACCTCGTCCTCTTCTTGATAAGCTTCAAATCCAGGTGGTTGTTCAACATAAACTTCTTCTTGCAATTCTCCATTGAGAAAAGCTGATTTCACATCCATCTGATAAACTGTGAAATTTTTATGAGCAGCATAGGCAAGAAAGAGTCTGATTGCCTCTAATCTTGCTACTGGTGCAAATGTTTCATCAAAGTCAATACCTTCTTCTTGACAATACCCTTTGGAAACTAATCTAGCTTTATTTCTGGTGACCACACCATCTTCATTCATTTTATTCCTGAATACCCATTTAGTGCCAATGACTCTTTGATGACTTGGTCTAGGAACTAAGTACCAGACTTCATTCCTTTCAAATTGATTTAGCTCTTCTTGCATAGCTTCAATCCAGTTTGAATCACTGAGAGCTTCTTCAATCTGTTTAGGCTCAATTTGACATTGGAAGCTGACAAACATTGCTTCACTTGCAGCAGCTCTCCTTGTGTTCACTCTATCCAAAGGATCACCAATTACCAGCTCAGGTGGGTGATTCTTGAGCCATCTAAGATCAGGTTGCAAATCATAATGTTGTCCTCTGTTTTGATCTTGCAACACTACTGTTGGAGTTCCAGTAGTAGTCTGTTGAACAGCACTTGTCTGTTGAACATTCTCTGGTCTATCAGCTGTTAGCAACTCCTCAGTGAGACAATCAGCCGTGTGATTTTGAACAGCACTTGAGTTAGCAGCTGAGTTGAGATCAGGTAGTATGATGGGAACATATTCTTCATTCTTTTCAACACTCAATTTCTGAAAATCAGTAGACAGGTTCTGATCAGCACTTTGATTCTTTTCAGAAGATTGATTTGGTTCATCAAATACTACATGAATGGATTCTTCTACAAGTAAAGTTCTTTTGTTAAAGACTCTATAAGCTTTACTAACAGTAGAGTATCCTACAAATACTGCTTCATCGGCCTTCTCTTCAAAAGCAGTAAGGTGATTTTTCCCATTATTTAAAATAAAGCATTTACAACCAAAAATTCTAAACTAATGAATGTTTGGCTTCCTGTTGTTCCAAACTTCATATGGAGTCTTGTTTTGGTGCTTGTTGATCATGCATCTGTTTTGGGTAAAGCATGCTGTATTTGTTGCTTCTGCCCAAAATCTTTGAGGCAGCTTAGCTTCAGCTATCATTGTCTTTGTAGCTTCTTTCAGAGTTTTGTTTCTCCTTTCAGCAACTCCGTTCTGTTGAGGGGTTCTGGCAGCAGAGTACTCATGACTGATTCCTCTGGCATTACAATACTCTTCAACATTAGAGTTTGTAAAATCAGTTCCTCTATCTGATCTGGTCTTCAATATCTTCATGCTCTTTTCATTCTGAATCAATTCCATCAGATTAGTAAGATGTTCCTTGGTTTCACTTTTCTTCTTCATGAAAATCACCCAAATGTATCTTGAATAATCATCCACAACAGCTAGGCAGTATTTTTTCCACCATTGCTGACAGGATCAATGGGTCCAAATAAGTCTATATGTAGCAGCTGTTGGGATTTTATGGGTATAATTTGTCAACTACAACAGTGCGGAATTTAAAATTTTTATCATACACCAAATCCCAGGGTTTCTTATTAGCACATATGAATAAAGATTGAATTTAATTAAAGCATGCATATACTTGAATTAAATAAAAGTAGGTAAAAACAATTTTACCTCACCACAGGCAAGGTGGTGGTAATTCTCCGGTCTTCAGTTGTTCACTAGAGCACCCCAAGTGTTGTGCCTCTAGAGATAGTCCACACCAGTTGGATTTGAGTGACTTCGCGAAATCCCCAGGCTCAGAACTAGGATTAAGGAATCGTCTCGTCAGGAATTGGATGCAGATCCGGGAAGAAGACTTGGAGAAAAATCCTACACAGGGGTGGGGCGATTTTTGCACAGGGTTCGGTTTTCAGTAGGGGCGAGAATGAGGGCTGAAATTTTCGGCCTTCTTTGTTTTTCTTGTGTAGTGATTTTCTTTCTTGCTTAGAAAAATAATCTCTCTCTCTTTTTCTTCTTAGAATAGATTATGTGTATCTTGTATTTATAGATCCCCTAATTAGAAGACTCCTTCTCCTAATAGGTATCTAATCTTGAAAGGATCTCTCCTTATCAAGAAACAAGATACACAAGATCTTATCTCTTTAGGAAAGAAGATCTCTTTCAATCTCTTCCCTAGTTACACAAGATAACACAAACTCTTAATCCCTATCATAATCCAACATAATCAACATTAATTTAAGACTAAATAAACAAGCAAAAAAATCGGCCAACCTAGTTCAATAAAATCGGCCCATGTGCTTTTAATTAGTCCTAAACTTAATTTGGTCATTGTTTCCAAAATCAGCCCATGCAAGATTAATTAATCCCAGATTAATTTATCTTTACAATAATCGGCCCATATGCTTAAATTAATTAATCCTAGATCAATTAACTTTCATATGGATCGGCCCATGTGTTTAATTAATTAATCCACTATTAATTAATTAATCCTTTCCAATTAATACTTTAATTGAGGATTTAATCAATTAGAAATTCCAATTGATTCATTAATTAGTTACTTCTAATTAATGATTCTCCACTTTGAATTAACACTTTAATTCTCGATTAATTAATTAGTTACTTCTAATTAATTATTCTTCTTCATGAATTAATACTTTAATTCATATATTGATTTAATTCCTTAAATCAATTGATTCCTTCCAGACTGTCACTGTCCAACTGTATTGTGTGTGACCCTCTAGGTTCACCATCAATTGGCAGTAGGCCCACGACTTTCGTGATTTAATTAGTGAGCAATTAATTGCTCCGATCAATTAACCACTTTAATTGACCACTCCAGAATTAATTTCCTTATTAATTCAGGAGTACCCACACCTCATGGTCGATGTCTAGCCACAAGCCCATGAGGCCCAACTTCAGGTGAATTGATATTCGTGAACCTCCAACTCTTATAAATGCCATGTACATACGGTCCTTCTATCAACTAATTTCCCGATTGAGACCTAGGGTGTGTGAATTGGTCGGCACCTCTAATTATCTCAATTCTGTACTTTCTAATTCAGGATAATAATTCCAGTGTGACTGCTAAATTTGGAAACCCCTTTCCAAATCCGTCACCGACTACGGTCGTAGATTCCTCGGATTTATTATCTAAGAACGTACAGGAAATTCTCTCATCTTATCAGGATGAGTCGATAGATCCTATATTAGTACTAACTATCCGCGCACACGTTCATACGCACCCAAAGTAGTCGCACAATGACCAAGCTATGTGATCGGCTCCTAAATCAAAGTACGTATTCCCGTGTACCGAATCCGCCCTAGTACCTCAAGTCAAAGGACTAAATCGTACACTATTATAAGTCTTGAGAGACATCCCATTACCGATATGCTTAACGCACTTCCACGATGGGTCTCTCTGTTCGGGTCGTTCGATGTGTTCGATCCCCTATCGAACCACCTAGTCATATGCACTAGCATTCAATGCCTTGTTCATGAAACGACAACAAATTCACTTCATGTGAATCATGCATAATCCTACAAGTCTTAACGATTCATTCGATACCCCGTCTCGATATGAATCTATGACTTGGAACATTTTTGAGATCACGACCTTTGAGACTGTTTCATGATTAATCGCACCCAATACTGAAGTGAATAATCCCGTAGTCATGAGTGATCTCAGGGTTTCATCCAATCGCTTAGATACGTTCGTGAGAGATGAAGGTGGCCATTGTTTAATTCACGTACTATGAATAAACGGGCGTATTATCTTATGAATCATAAGATTGCTTCTAAAGGAAGTTCCTTAACAAGCTTATATTTGTTGGCTTGCTGGGCACTATCCTATCAATCTCCCACTTGCCCTAAAGCCAACCACATACGTTTCTAAGGCCCATCTCACTCCAGATGTCCGTCGAACCCTTTTGTGATTATGACTTAATTAGTGGATTTGCTATGTTGTCTCTTGACGTGGTTTACCCCACCTCTCGTTCTACCTATGATTTGCCAGATCATATGGTATACTTGTGTTTAGATCATGGGTGAGATCTCGATTCCTTTGCTAAAGCAATTGCCTTAAGTTATCATTGAAGATAACTATAGGCCTCGCAATGCTAGGTACTACTTCCAATTTATTGGAAGAAGTTTTCGTCCAAACACTTTCCTTCGCTGTATTCAATACTGCGAAATATTCTGTTTTATTGGTTAACCCAGCATCGATTGTCTTTTGAACTTCTTTCAAATCATCGTTGCCCCATAAAACCAGAATATTATATTCACTTCAGATGGGAAACTCGAATCACTAAATCCTTCGAGTTCCAATTCTTCATTATTACCGTTGACCAGCAATATATCCTTAGAACTCCTAGAGTTCTCTAAGGAATGCTTACTTTCGGTATACCAGTACTCCTTACTGGTGTTCGACCAACATCAGCTTATGATACTCATAGCAAATGTTTAGTCTGGTCTTGTACATGACGTTGCATATACTATGCCACCTTTTATATGGAAGGTGTTCAGAGATATTATCCTCTTTACTCATCAAATGTAGGGCTTATTGACTTTGAGAGAGATTTTATATCTCTATGGAAACTGTCCTCTCTATGACTTTCCATACTGATTTTATTCAGTTTTTGTCCATGTACTAAGATTTGGGATTTCAAACATCTTCTCTAATCTATCACAATAGATACGTACTGCCAATACGTGAGATGTATCCCTTAAATCTTTTAATGAAGAATTGCGTGTATATACACGCTTTCGTCTGCGTTCAACACTCTTACAACATCTATGTCAACTTTAGTGTTTACATTACGAACAATGCAAAAACTCCCACTGATTCTTTTGTACATTGAGATTTACATGCAATTTTGATAAAGTCAACTGCTTTGACTATCTCATCTAGTTGCATGTTCCACCTTCGGGATACTGGTCTAGAATTATAGATTTACCTTTGGATTTAAATCCAATGGATATTCTTCGCAGTCACACGAAGCTTCTATGATTCGTTGTTTCCAAACGGATTATTTACAATCCACTTAGATCACATGGCGTTTAAGCTATGTGCCCGATTCTATGTTATACATAGATATTTCGAAAGTTCTTGGATTACTATCCAATCGATCATATTCGTGAACGTACTGGTTCTTTTCGAATTCGATCGAATCTTCGAAATTTGGTGTACAAAATTTTGGTTCAGTAGGTTTGAAAATATACTCCCACTATTTGTAGGGATGTGTCCAAGTCTAGGACTTCATCAAGTTCCATGGTAAAATCCCATTTCTATTCGCGAGGGAACCACCCTCCAAGAATTGGGTATCCTTAGCAACAGACTCCTTTCGTCCTTGGGATCATGGAACAGGTATCCAATGGATTTCGTTGGATACCCTACAAATTTTCTCAATTGGATCCTACTATCCAATTTTATCATTCATGGATGATATACCATACTTGGGTTAGTACGGTTTTCGTAGGAATTGACTTAAGAAGGTTACAAGTCAAAGTATCCTTCTAGAGTCATGGGGTTGACCCCAGAATTGTTTGAGGAGTTATAGCAATACTAATTTAAGGAATGAATTTAGTCTTTCATAGTTCGATTCCTTTATTAGGTTTAACTTGCTATTCAAGAATTCTATTCTCGATTTAGATAATTTGAGTAATTTTAGGACTTATGTATTAATCACTTCGATTAAATCGAATGATCATACTTCAATGCCCTTAATTGCTTCGATTTTGGAATCCTTTGAATCCTTTCAACATTTCCATACTTGCACTTTACTTAGTGCCTTTATGAAACACTTTGAACCCTTCAACCTTTCCAAAAACTTGTACTTTCAAAGTACTCATATCCTAAATGCTATTAGGATATTTTATGAAGCAATTAATTACTCGCACTAATGCTTTAGTGATCCACATGTGTGTTAACGAATTTCATTCATTAAACACTTGGTATTTCAAAATACCTTCATTTAATCGATTGATTTCCTATTCAGACAGGATTCGCATGTTTTGAATTCATCAATCTTCTATATTTCAAGAGCCATGATTGAAAACAATTCATCGATTCCTTCTTTTAGGAATTTTGATCGAATGTGGATAATTATCTAATTTGTTTTTCTTTTCTTGATTTAGCATAATTGTTTAAGTTTTATCAATGCTTATTTCTTTGCTTTATTTACAACGGTAAAGCAATTATGTACGAATTAAAAGCTTTAATTAAAATAATTCCATTCATAATGGTAAAGCTAAAAAGTTTCGTACAATGTTCGAAATAAATAGACAAAACTCTAACTAATGCCTAAATCCAGAATTAAGAAAAACATATGCTAATAAGAAAAATCCAGATGCTCCTTGACCCATTCCTTGAAGTATGTTTCCCTCATGTGCAATTGAAACCCAGACTTGGTCACTTGCAGCACGTTCCAGTCATCCTCTGTAAACACTTTTACAGAAACCAGAAATGTTAGATGATTTACATCAAAAGAAAATCTTAAGATGTTTTTCATCAAAAGGAAATAACTTAGGTTATACCTTGGTCAAGTATGTTTCGGAATTCCTCATCAGTCATGTTACTCAGTTCCTCATTTTTCTTACATAAGGGACAATTCTTTCCTTCGATCAATCCTTGTCCTCTTTCGAGGCTTTCTCATATTTGTCTAACAATTTATGCAGATCATTGGTCTCAATTCCTTTATGGGGAACTTCACAATGATCGATAAAATGAGAGAATGATTCAGGCAGGCCATTTGTGATGATTGCCATCTTATCATCTAGAGTCAATATAGCTCTAAGCTCATCGATTCGTTTTAGCCTCTTGATCAGGTAAGTGCAATATTCACTAATACTTTTGAACCTAGTCATGCCTTCATCGTGGAGTGATGATATCCAAATTTGCAATATAGTTTGTTCGCAATCGGCAGTGAATATTGGCATGGCTAAATATAAAAATAGACAACAATAAGCAGACAGATTTAAGATAATACTTATAATTAACGAAGGTTGGTCTTTCTATCGAAAAAGTTCTCCCACTATTTTATCGAAACAATAAACCTCTTGCATTGTTCGGGAAATTCTATTTCCTAGTAGGTCTTGACGTCCCAGCAGACATTAATTGCACCCACGACTCGCGGTCATACAATTAACTCCCTAGGTAGGTATACTTTTACCAATTGTGTTACTCCACAACCTTCAAGCTATTTTGCCTCGATTTTCGCATCTATCTAGCACTGCTACATCATAAATGTTACTACTCGTTTAAGTCTAACCCAGTCAATCTTGATGAGCAACTGGCCCGGTCATGAAATCCCCGTAACTGGTTATCGGTCGATTTTCACATCCCGACCAGTCCCCACCCTTGTCTTGTTTAGTTAAAAGCAAGAATCAAGGAATTTCGTGTATTGTCCCTTTCTTCGACTCGGGTGCCAGACTCTGGATCACCTCTATCGATAAGTAGACAACATACACTAGTCCCTATTGATGGAAGGCTTGGATCTATAAAACATCATTTTATAGTTTACCCAATATGACTTAATATTTTAATTCGAGAGGGGATTTTCGGTTTTAGGAAGTTTGAGGTAACTCTCCTCGAGATCTCACCGCGTTTAATTATGCTTATAGTTTATTTAGTGATCTATATTCTAGCGCGCAAGCCAAAATAAATCAACAAATAAAATAAAACATTCACACCTAGCATGCATGCTACCACAGTATGTTTTCGATCGGGAGCCTCCTATGCGGACCACCATCGAGCCAAAGACGATGGTCCTATTGGTCAATCTATTGGGTTTCATATAGACCTACTCTATTACACATTTTACCATGCATACATGGCCTTTAGTCTTCTTGGGCTCCCACCTTGCTTGTAACGGGCCTCCATCCTAAACTAATAAAACAGTAAAGCCCTATCTATTACAATGGCTCAAAGTGGCCCAAAAACTTAAGGCTCGCAGGCCCAATAAAACCAATAAGATTAAAATCAACCAATCACATCTAACCTAAAGGTCAAGGCTCGGCGCGATCGAAAACCACGTAAACAATTTCACGTTGAGCAAGAAACAAGCAAAAATTTAATTTTTCTTATTTCTTATGTTATTCTAAAACTACCTTTTAAAATAACCTTAGATTCTAGTTTTAAAAACCCCTTTCTAAAACAATCTCTCACTATCATTTTAAAAACCCCTTTTAAAATGACCCTTTGATTTTATTTTAAAACCCCTTTTAAAATTAAATCACAACTTCTATTTTAAAACCACCTTTTAAAATATCTCATGGTTCTTACTTTAGTCCACTACTAATTATGAAAAATTAATCCTTCGGATAATAAAACACCTTTTAAACATAATTCAGATTCTGGAAATTTCAAATTTTTGAAAATTACAGTTTGGTCCTTCAATTTTCGAAAATTACATTTTGACCCCAAACCTTTCGGAAATGATAAATCAGCCCCAAAAATTCCAGAACTTGCAAAGTGGCCCAGAAAACAGAAATAATTATTTTATTTCCAGAAACTTTGATTAATCGCAAAACAGCCCCTGAAGTTTTCGTAAATTGCAAAACAGCCCCACAACTTACGGAAATTGCAAAACAGACCCCTATCGCTTAGAAAAACAGATTTTCAATTTCAGCCCAAAATTTCCAGAATATTAAAATTTCAGATTCTGTCCAGATTTTCTAAAAAACGTAAATTGCAATTTTAGTCCTGTAATAATCGCAAATGTAGATCTGGCCCAAATAAGAATTATGCTATTTATCCGAACACATAATTAATCATAATCAGCAAGATCCATGCATAGAACACGACAAATAAACATATTCACGAAAATTTGATGTGTTCAGGCCTTTTTCATATGTGCATAATAAGCTAGGCTCTGATACCACTGTTGGGATTTATGGGTATAATTTGTCAACTACAACAGTGCGGAATTTAAAATTTTTATCATACACCAAATCCCAGGGTTTCTTATTAGCACATATGAATAAAGATTGAATTTAATTAAAGCATGCATATACTTGAATTAAATAAGGTAGGTAAAAGCAATTTTACCTCACCACAGGCAAGGTGGTGGTATTCTCCGGTCTTCAGTTGTTCACTAGAGCACCCCAAGTGCTGTGCCTCTAGAGATAGTCCACACCAGTTGATTTGAGTGACTTCGCGAAATCCCCAGGCTCAGAACTAGGATTAAGGAATCGTCTCGTCAGGAATTGGATGCAGATCCGGGAAGAAGACTTGGAGAAAAATCCTACACAGGAGTGGGCGATTTTTGCACAGGGTTCGGTTTTCAGTAGGGGCGAGAATGAGGGCTGAAATTTTCGGCCTTCTTTGTTTTTCTTGTGTTGTGATTTTCTTTCTTTGCTTAGAATAAATCTCTTAGGGTTTTTCCAACTCTTTCTTAGATTGTGTATATCTAGTATTTATAGGTGTCTCTATTAGAAGACTCCTTCTCCTAATAGACATCTAACTCTTGAAAGAATATCTTCCTTTTCAAGAGATAAGATATACACAAATCTTATCACATTAGGAAAGAAGATCTCTTTCAATCTCTTTCCTAGTTACACAAGAAAACACAAACTCTTTTAATCCCTATCATAATCCAACATAATCAACATTAATTTAAGACTAAATAAACAAGCAAAAAATCGGCCAACCTAGTTCAATAAAATCGGCCCATGTGCTTTTAATTAGTCCTAAACTTAATTTGATCATTGTTCCCAAAATCAGCCCATGTAAGATTAATTAATCCCAGATTAATTTATCCTTACAATAATTGGCCCATATGCTTAAATTAATTAATCCTAGATCAATTAACTTTCATATGGACTGGCCCATGTGTTTAATTAATTAATCCACTATTAATTAATTAATTCTTTCCAATTAATATTTTAATTGAGGATTTAATCAATTAGAAATTCCAATTGATTCATTAATTAGTTACTTCTAATTAATGATTCTCCACTTAGAATTAATACTTTAATTCTTGATTAATTAATTAGTTACTTCTAATTAATTATTCTTCTTCATGAATTAATACTTTAATTCATTTATTGATTTAATTCCTTAAATCAATTGATTCCTTCCAGACTGTCACTGTCCAACTGTATTGTGTGTGACCCTCTAGGTTCACCATCAATTGGCAGCAGGCTCACGACTTTCGTGATTTAATTAGTGAGCAATTAATTGCTCCGATCAATTAACCACTTTAATTGACCACTCCAGAATTAATTTCCTTATTAATTCAGGAGTACCCACACCTCATGGTCGATGTCTAGCCACAAGCCCATGAGGCCCAACTTCAGGTGAATTGATATTCGTGAACCTCCAACTCTTATAAATGCCATGTACATACGGTCCTTCTATCAACTAATTTCCCGATTGAGACCTAGGGTGTGTGAATTGGTCGGCACCTCTAATTATCTCAATTCTGTACTTTCTAATTCAGGATAATAATTCCAGTGTGACTGCTAAATTTGGAAACCCCTTTCCAAATCCGTCACCGACTACGGCCGTAGATTCCTCGGATTTATTATCTAAGAACGTACAGGAAATTCTCTCATCTTATCAGGATGAGTCGACAGATCCTATATTAGTACTAACTATCCGCGCACACGTTCATACGCACCCAAAGTAGTCGCACAATGACCAAGCTATGTGATCGGCTCCTAAATCAAAGTACGTATTCCCGTGTACCGAATCCGCCCTAGTACCTCAAGTCAAAGGACTAAATCGTACACTATTATAAGTCTTGAGAGACATCCCATTACCGATATGCTTAATGCACTTCCACGATGGGTCTCTCTGTTCGGGTCGTTCGATGCGTTCGATCCCCTATCGAACCACCTAGTCATATGCACTAGCATTCAATGCCTTGTTCATGAAACGACAACAAATTCACTTCATGTGAATCATGCATAATCCTACAAGTCTTGACGATTCATTCGATACCCCGTCTCGATATGAATCTATGACTTGGAACATTTTTGAGATCACGACCTTTGAGACTGTTTCATGATTAATCGCACCCAATACTGAAGTGAATAATCCCGTAGTCATGAGTGATCTCAGGGTTTCATCCAATCGCTTAGATACGTTCGCGAGAGATGAAGTTGGCCATTGTTTAATTCACGTACTATGAATAAACGGGCGTATTATCTCATGAATCATAAGATTGCTTCTAAAGGAAGTTCCTAAACAAGCTTATATTTGTTGGCTTGCTGGGCACTATCCTATCAAAGCTATTACAGTATGAATCACGATAATGTGACTTTTTGAATATTATGGGATCTGAAGGCAAAATAAAATTTAAGGAAGCTGAGATCTCCATCCTTTTTGGGAAATTGCAAATGAAGAATGCAAACCACCACCCTATTTATAGGGATAGATCTAAGGAATCCAACGGCTGAAAAAGTATTTAATCAAGGGACATAAATGTGACCTTTTAAGTCCCCGTAATAAATGCAAGTAAGTTGGAATGGCGCTATCTAATCAACTCAAACAATCGACAACAAGAAAGGCCGTAGATCGAAGCGATCATTGAAATAACACAAACAGATCTAAAGGAGCTCCGGACCAGATAGACCGGCACGATCATACATGATCGTCGATTGCCTGAAAACCTAGAATCCACAAGCGAAGGTGATCTTACGTGGTTTCGTTAGTTCGATCAAGGGTGGGATGTAAATTATAATGACAATAAATAAGTAAAGTAAAGATCAAAGTAATTGTATTCGAATTGAATGAGTACAAATACAAATATTCAGAGGTCCTATTCGAGCATTATTGGATGCCGTACAAGCTAGAGGGTGAAACATGTATTAGAAAGCCTACACTAATATTCTCTAGGAAACCCGAGCAGCAATCTCAAGGTTAGTGCGCCTAGGAATCCCCCCCAGTGTAATAAATGCATGGAGTATTTATAGCCAAATTGAAGGGCTTGGGCTTGGGCTCGGCCCATTAGTGTCCTTCGATCTATGGTTCTCTAATGAGCTTGGGACAATCATCTTCATGTTTTGGTTCGGCTTCTGATCCCTGGCGATAGGGTCCGATGCTATTCGAACTGCGCTGGGGCTAGGAAAACAGGGGATCCGAATTACTCCTCATCAATACTCCCCCACTTCTCGAGCGTGAAGCGAAGCAAGCGCTCGAAGAAGTACAAAATACTTTCCATGCTACAATGAGACGAGCCGTTTAGAATGTCTTTAGGATATGCCTCGTTAAAAACCTGACTCGGAAAAATCCAGTGGGATAAAAACCGAGCTAGGGAAAAAGAGTGCATATACGAGAAAACATACACCGGCGTGTTCTAAAGTTACCCTTGTCGGGGGATGTTGAAATAGTAATGCCCCTTTCGGTTTCATGTTGCGTTGTTCGATCCCTTGATGAATGCTTTTCAGAATTTCCGATCATAACCAGGAGGGCTTCTGAGAATCTTAGGGATAAATTGCAAGGACATATTCCGCAATTCTAGGGAATGAAGGATCAAAAAGGCAATTCTGAGAGGGATAACCCTAAGTTTTTACCCTTGGTAAGTTCAACCGTCGCGGTTACTCGGGGACCTCTTTGCAATTTTACCTTTTTAACCCCGTATATATATGTTGACTTCGTTGAAAAATATTTACATATAACAAACTTTCTTGAACTCGAAGTGTTTGAGTTCGAAACAGCATTTGCCTCCTGTATACTTATTTCTTAATCCATTATGTCGAGCTCTAGAAGTGCGAGAGGCAAGAAAAAGGTCATGGAGAACCAAGAATCCGACCCTCTATTAAAGCTCGTAGATGATTTTGAAGATGGGGAGTTTCGTCCAGGAGGCGAGGATGAGGATCCGAGTGAGGATCTTGAAGAGAATGAGGTCGAGAAACGCAGCATCGGTGAGGGCGCCTTTGTCAGAATTTTCAAACCCAAGCTCGCTTCTGAAGTCGTGACCTCGAACACGTCAGAACTTCCTGCTAAAGAAACCTCCTGTTGTTTTTCGAAGAAAGATCGCACTTATCTTGAGACGGAATTTGGGAAATATCTTCCAAAAGGGTTTTCGATCGTCGTTCCCTCTTATTTCGGCCGTGCTACTGAACCCCCAGCTGGCTGTCAAGCTTTCTATGAGGGTCAATTTTCTAGTGGCTTACGTATCCCGTTCATTCCTCTCATTAGAAATATTTTGAACTTCTTTTCGCTTTCCCCTGCTCAACTTCTCCCGCATTCCATCACCTATATAGTAGCGTTTTGCGCTCTTATGGAGGCAAAAAGAGAAGAGACCTCCTTCAGCAACTTTTGGCAAATATTCCGTATGGACCTATGCAAAGGGTCCAATATTGGGTTCGTGTCTATTCGTCCGCGGTCGAAACGATCCTTCCTTACGAAAGTAACAACCAATAAGAGTATAGGTTGGAAGAGGAGGTTCTTTTATGTGAAAGGCCCTGATGTTCCTATATCAGAAGGTGGTTCGAAGATGAGGCCCTATCGGTGGGATGGAGTCGACTCTTGGTCATATGGTCCCCGCAAGATTAAAGAGAAGCTTAACCATCGTCTTTCCGATGAATTCCTCGAGCAGTTACGGTCTAACCCTTATCAAACTGAGTTCCTTATTCAGGAAGGCGTTTTGCGATTGGCTGGGTTGAGCTACTGCGATTATCCTGCCCTGGCGATTAAATTTCCCGGTCGAACTTCCGAAGGATCCCTTATGCGGACCAATAATCTGCCAATCTCTAGTGATCCGCCCTTCGCCACTCTTTCTTTGAGTATGTTTATTTATCTCATCTATTTTAAGGTTTTATCGAACAGTGTTTCTTGTTTAATCCCATGCCCGAATCATATTATCCCTGTAGGTCGAGTCGTTGAGGAATTCAGAGTGTCCGCTGCCGGTACGATTGAAGATAAACCATTTTACTTCGATCCTTTACCTCGTACTTCCGGAAATAGAGTAGGTACCAGTAACTTGGGCGGAGATTCAGTTATCGTTCCGGTCGTGATTCCCGATCTGAGAGGCGTTGGTACTATGAGTTCCTTGAATTCCGCCTCTGCTGGGCCACTCCGAGCCCTGTTTTCCCCTGATACTTCTGTTCTCTCGTCGGTCGGTTATAGTCAACATTCCTGGAACCGGGTCCAGGGTATTCAGGAATATGAGGAATTTTTGAGTCGAAAGAGGAATGCTGAGCATCCTGGACCCTCAAGGAGGGTAAAACCTTTTGGTGCGAAAACTGACTCTGTTCCATGTCGAGAAGGTAGGTCGGAGCCTGACGTGGCAGACTTTATGGAAGAGCATCTTCGAGGTAGCAGAGCTGCTGGATACCCTGAAGATGGCACCATTCTGACTGATCTGGACGCGGGTGGGGAGAACGAATTTGACAAGGCTGCTAGGATTTTTATGGCTGGTCGGTTCAAGCGGGATATGTTGCTTCACACCGTCAAAGGCGATTTTGAGGTTTTTAGTGACTTCTCCCGAACATATCACGAGGTGAAAATTTGCCTTTTCTCCCTTTTCTTTCTTTAGAATCTCTAGCTTTTATTGATATTCGAAAATGTCTTGTAGGTCGGGGATTTGTTCGCCCTTCAATCATATCGTTTGGCGTTACTGGAGCAGGAATCGCAGGATGCTCACGACGCGTGTGCTCAAATTCTCGTTGATAACCAGACTTTTCGAGCTCAGTTAGTAGAAAGCCAGCGGGAGCTATCCCAAGTGAAGAAGGAGCTCGAGAAAGCTACTATGAAATGTTCCTCATCCGTGGAAGAGGATTTGCTGGCATCCGTTAAAGAGAGAAGCGCCGTCGAGGAAGAGCTGAAGAAAGTAAAAATAGAATTGGAGTTAGCGAAGCAAGATTCCGAGCGTGCATATGCCCAAGGTCGGGAAGAAGCCGAGATTCCGGCCATACGAGGATTCTTGGAATCCCCTGTCTTAGACCCTTTGGTTCAAAGGAAAACGGGAGAGATTCTTCAGGCGATTTTTTACAAAGGGGTTCATCAATTAGTCGCGGCCGAGAAAATTCCGGATGATATGGAGGAATACTTTAAATATATGGACCCTTTCAAGAATGCTCAAGGGAAGGATTATAAAGCTTCCTCTCTACCTAAGGTGAATACTAATTGGCAGGAACATCGCTTTGCCCCCTTAGTTGAGGAGTATGGCATTCCGACGCCTAATCCTGATGTGCTCGAGTACTCCTGCGACGACCCTTCTAATGTGTCGGGGGAGACAGGCGAAGATGTCAATATAGGCAATGCCCCGGATAAGAGAGACGGTCGATCTTTCGACCAAGCTGGGTAATTATCCAGCTTCATATACAAATATCGTCCGATCTTCAGTTTAGTGAGTTACTGGGGTTGAGCAAGCTGGAGGGGACGATTCAAAGTTCTCTAGTTAGGAATCAACTGTATTTACTCATGTAACCCAATTTTGTAGACTAGTTAACTTTATATTTTTTGATCTAATTCATGTAACCTGTGAATTCTAACTTTATAAATATCGATAACTTTTCACACTTTCTGCTCGAACTTTATTTATCCGAGTGGGGTTTCTCTTCAGGGTTGCGTCGATTCGTTATCACAATCGTAGTGCGTAGCGTCTATAAATATTAGGATCTCTTATCATTATTCACACGACATCTTTGCTTATAGAGATCGGAGCTCTCCCAAAATTTTCTGCATTCTTCGAGCTTCCTACGGGTAAAGATCCGAGCAATCGATCTAAATTCACTCATCATGGAAAACGTGTTAGGCAAAGCTATCGATCCCAGGTCGCTATTTGGTGGTTCGAAAAATAAGAAATCGAATAAAGAGCAAAAGGCTGACAAGGAGGCCAAACCCTCCAAATCTTCTTCTAAGACCTCTGTGTCTTCCCCGAAAGCTCCTAAAGGGGGAGGAGATAAGAAAGAGAAAAGCGCCTCCTCAAAACCAAACAAGGGTAGCTCCAGCAAGTCCATTTTGGACGAAGAGCTCGAGGCTGAGCTCGGAGGTTCCTCCCCGAAAGTGATTGATTCTAAGAGTAAAGATTGTGTCCAAGAAAAGACTTCTGTTCCTTCTTCGAATAAGAGGCCTTATTCCGATGGGGTTACGCCCATTGAGGCTTTGCAAAATCTTGCTATTGGTAGCAAGTCATCCTCCGATACTTCAATCGTTCCTCCCTCAGGGAATCCCAGCAAAAAATCCAAGTTAGAGACTGGTGGGGGAGCCTCTGCTGAAGTTTTAGGAATTGATAATCCCCCCCGATCTTTTGTCGATTCCTCTCCTCAAAAAGTTGCTTCTTCCCTGCACGAGGAGTTGAAAGATGGATCTCCTTCTAAGGTTGATCCCATGGGTAACTTGTTGCAAGCTACCTTTACTTCCTCAGAGACTGACATACCCAAGGAAAGAAACATGTCCAAAGAGAGAAACATAGAAGAGTTGTTCGAGTCTGGGCAGCACTTCCTCTTTCAGGTGTACATTTATTTATTCTTCCTTTTCCCCATTCTTTTTTTTTTTTTTTTTTTTTATTTAGCGCTGTTGATCCTTTTAATAGGCCGGACAAGACTTCATTGAGCTTAAAACATTTGCTGAGCGGGAGACCAACCAGCGCGCTGCTATTTCTCTCGAGCTGGAGGAGAAGAAAGTCGAGTTCGATCGCGTCCTCGCAGAGAAGCTTGCTTTAGAGAGGGAGAAGACGGCTAACGAGCATGATGAGGAGATCCACAAGCAGTTGAACGATAAACTCGAAGAACTGAAGAGTCTTCACGAGCAAGAGAAGCAAGATTTTACGCGTCGTGAGAAGGAGGCTTATAATCGTGGATTTGAAGCAGGATGTGAGGCTCGTAATGCTGAGCTTCGAAAGATTTTCTCTGACAATAAACTTGTTTAGATGTTGTCTCTTATTTACCCGGATTTGTAGTATGTCTATACTGTTTTTACTTGTGCGATCATGAATAATCTTCAGACATTTTAATTTCTATGGCTTGTAATAATGTACTTTCTTCTCGATTTGCATGCTCCTCTTGTGTGTTCTTTCTTTGATCACTTTTTAGTTTGCTTTCTTGATTTTTCGATCTTGGCGTAGTAATTCCGCTTAATTTCCAAAAGTAATATCACTTTCTTTTCCCGGTGAAATTCTTGGGAGTCGCAACAATCTTTTGATCTGGACCGTTTATTTTGTTTTCTGATAGCCGTTGGATTTTTTGAGAATAGTATCTATAAATGGGGCTCTTCATTTTGCATTCTTATAATATTTTTTGAAAACGGATTCCTTCGATCATGCTGAATAGAAGATCTTGTCGCATGCCTCAATATTTCGAATTGCGGGTTAGGATTTATTTTGCGTGTCAAATATATACTTCAATTTCGACTAGGGTATCTGCAGGCGAAACCATTTCAACCCTGAAATTCTCGACCCTTTCTGGTTTATGGAGGTTCTGGCGTCAAGTTTTTCGAGGGTATGATGCAATTTGCTAGGCTTCCTCTTTAAAATGTTTCGGGCAGCGCTTCGGAGATTGATGTCCTTCATAAAATGTTCACGTTTTTCCTGGTAAAGAGATGTATTGCCCTTCTCTTTTTCGAAGAAGTACGACTACAGTCAAAGATCTGTTGGCTCGATAGGCGTCTCCTGGTTGAGTAAGGACATTATCGTCCGCCGAAAATTTCATAGGATCGGCCATTCACGAAGATGTAATGGGGGTTGATATCTTTGTATCTTGTAATTACTTCATATGCCAAGCTCGGAAAATACTTTTATCGATCTTTTCGACGGCTTTACTTATCCTCGGGCCAATTACTGATGACGCTTTCTTTACATGCTGTATTTAGATTTCTTTATGATTTCTCTTTGATGGCAGGAACTGGGACTACGATGAATTCGGATAGGAAAGAACTGGAGTGGAACAATTTTGACATTTTCTTTA
>CM064883.1:72792135-72895303 GCA_003313485.2 Penstemon barbatus
AGATCACGGCCTTAGAGATCAGTCCACGGGTTGTCCCATAGCCCTGTGATCTAAGGACTTCTATCCTTATGCGTAGACAAATATTACATAAGATAAAGTTGACCATTTAATAAAAGTGCATTTATTAATCTAAATTGAATAGTTCCTCATTAATTACAATTAATGCTAGCCATACAGCTGGCTTGCAGGACACTATTTCTATCATAAGGGTAAACAATGGCCAAACTTCATCTCTCGCGAATACATTTAAGCGATTGGTTGAAACCCTGAGATCACTCATGACTATGGGACTATACACTTCAGTACTGAGTGCACTTATCATGAAACAGTCTCAAAGGTCGTGATCTCGAAAATGTTCCAAGTCATAGATTCATATCGAGACGGGGTATCGAGTGAATCGTCAAGACTTGTACGATTATGCATGATTCACACGGAGTGAATTTGTTGTAGTTTCATGAACAAGGCATTTGAGGCCAGTGCATATGACTAGGTGATTCGATGGAGGATCGAATGCATCGAACGACCCGAACAGAGAAACCCATTGTGGAAGCGCATGACGCATATCGGTGATGGGATGTTTCTCAAAGGATTATAATAGTGTACGATTTAGTCCTATGACTTGAGGTGCTAGGGCGAATTCGGTGCATGAAAGTGCGTACTTAGATCTAGGTATAGGCCACTTAGCTTGGTCATAAAAATGCCTAGGTTGGGTGCGTATGGACATGTACGCGAGTGGTTAGTACCAAGATGGAATCTGTTGACTCATCGTAATGGATGAGAATATTTCCTATACGATTCTTAGATAATGTTTCCAATGAATCTACGGCCGTAGTCGGTGACGGATTTGGAAAGGGGTTTCCAAATTAGGCAGTCACACTGGAACATTATCCTGAATTAGAAAGTATAGTTATCGAGACAAATTTAGAGGTGCCGATCAATTCACACACCCTAAGTCTTGATCGGGAAATTGGTCGACAGAAGGACCGTATGTACATGGTAATTATATGAGGTGAGGTTCACTAAATATCAATTCACCTGATGTTGGGCTTCATGGGCTTGTGGCTAGACATCGACCATGAAGTGTGGGTACTCCTGAATTAGTAGAGGAATTGATTCTAGGAGTGGTCAATTAAAGGAAGTTTAATTGATCGGAGCAATTTATTGTTCATAAATTAAATCACGAGGTTTCGTGAGCCTGCTGCCAATTGATGGTGAACCCAGAGGGTCACACACAATACAATTGGACGGTGACTATTCTGTAGGAATATAAAAGGAATTAATTGATTTAAAAGTAATTAAATCAATTAAGTGAATTAAAGTGTTAATTCAAGTGGGAGATAAATTAATTAATTGATTTAAATGACAATTGATTAATTAAACTAAATATTAATTAAGTAATTAATTAATATGGGCTGGATATTTAATTAAGTAATTAATTAAATTAAGGTGGGCTTGCAAGAGATGGACTCCTAAGCCCATTAGGAATCTTGTAACCCTAGGTCTTGAGGAGTGCTTATAAATAGAGCTCTGACAGAACTCAGAGAACTAACACCTAAGCAAAACCCTAGTCATCTCTTGCCCTAAGAAATCCGCCCCACCCTGCGCCGCCCAAGCCCTAGCGCCGCCGCCGTGTGATGCCGTAACACCGCCGCACCGCCGCCGTGAAAGCCCTAGCGCCGCCGCCGCATATCTTCTCCCTCATTCCTTTTGTGCAGAATTTTGATCTGTCAAATAGATCTGCACAATCCTTCATCAACAAACCTCTTAGATCTAGTTCTGAGCCTAAGACTAAGAGGTGTCATCATAATCCAGTTGGTGTGGACTTTTCTCTGGAGGTGAGACGCTTGGATCACTCCAGTGAACCAGAACCTTAATCAGAGTTCAGAATCAGACTTGGAGGTTTCCACCACCTTGCCTGTGGTGAGGTAAAAAATCGAAAACCCCCTTTGTTAGATTATTTCTGTGCTTTGTTTTGTGTCTTTCGTATATATAACTTGGAGATATTATTATGGAACCTGTGGGTGTGCCTTGAAAAAATTTTAATTTCCGCACTTTGTTGTATTGACAATCGAGGCATATCCCAACAAATTGATCGGAGCAATTAATGAAATATTAATTGCTCACTAATTAAATCACGTAATTGTGAGCCTGCGGCCAATTGATGGTGAACCTAGAGGGTCACACACAATCAGTTAGGACTGTGACAGTCAACTGAAGAAAGAATTGATTTAAAGAATTAAATCAATAGAATTAAAGGGTTAATTCTAAGAGAGAGAAAATTAATTAGATTATTCTAATTAATTAAAGTATTAATTAAAGAGTTAATTAAAGTATTAAATCTTTAATTAGATTTAATGGGCTATTTAATTAAAGTGTTAATTAAATGAATGGGCCATTTAATTAAAGTGTTAATTAAATGAGTGGGCTATTTAATTAAAGTATTAATTAAATAGATGCAAGACATGGGCCAGTTTAATTAGTGGCCCATTAACTGAAGTCTTGCACAAGGAGTTAGGTTTTGGTATTCTCTATAAATAGGGAGTCTTAGAGACTCAAACCTAATGGCAAAATGGAGAGAGAATCCAAAAGGGAAGAAACACTAAAACCCTAACCCTAAACCTACATAGCCGCCGCCCCCTTCAACCCTAGCCCTAGTGAGCCGCCACCTCCCAACCCTAGCCGCCGCCGCCGCCGATGTGTGCTAATGGGATCGGCCGCCGCCCCTCTCTCTCTTCCTTCTTCATGTACATCTAGAGTTGGATCTTGATCCAACTCTTGATTTTGACACGTTTCCATCCTAGTTCTGAGCCTGAGGATCGAAGCAGTCACGGATCTAGCTGGTGTGGACTATTCTCTAGAGGCACAACGCATGGGGTGCTTCTCACGAACCAGATCCATCAGATCTGAATGAAAACCGGAGGAAAAACCACCACCTTGCCTGTGGTGAGGTAAATTGCTATTTACCATCATATTTATTTTAGTAATTATTTGCTAAAATGAATTCAACCTTTTCGTATGTGCTAATAAGAACCCTGGGATGTGGTGTATAAAATTTTAAATTCCGCACCGTTGTAGTTGACAATTATACCCATAAAAACCCAACAGAGTCGTGGGTACTGAGCGATTGCATTTGGGCCTTGAGCCCATTAGGAAATTTTTATTTCCCGAACCTTATGTGGGGGCATAAGTATTCGACAAAAATAGTGGGAGTAATTTACAAATGAAAACCATTTTTGTAAATTATGCATTGATATTAACCTGCCGCGTATTTATCGTCATGTTTATGATAGTTTATCATAAGTTATGTATCCATGAATATTTACCATCATACTTGAATCAAATAAATTGACTGAACTCAAATGAATTTTGAATGACTTCGAAACTTGAGAAATTATTCTCGAGTCCAAGCAAGGACTAATCTCCTTACAAAGATTTCATTGTTTTTCCTTTCAAAGTTACACTTCGACTGGAATGGTGATAGGTTTCACCAAGCTGCCTTTTTCGAAGTTACTCTTCAAAGAAAGGTGATAAGTTTCACCAGAGGGTTGAGGATGGTTCTCAAGCCCAAATTTTCTTGAAGGCAAACATGAAGTCTCCCATGAATGGGAAGTAACATCTTGTGAAAAGGCCTCAAAAGGCTCGAGAGATGGAAGAAGAGGAATGTATCCTCTCTAAAGGGAAATAACCTTGGAGGTTTTTCTATAAGGATGATAAGTTGAAAAGTCAATCAAAATGATTCTTCCATGGATTAAGATCAAGGGAAAAGGGAATTGAACCTATTCATCCCATAAGGGATGATTAAATTTTATTGAACTTAACCTTATGGTTAAAGTAATGCATAAGGGTGTTGGATGCCCGATGAAGCACTCATTGATGCATTCAATGCATCTAAAGCCATGAATTATTTAGATCATTGGAATTTGCTTATACCATTCCTTGTCTTAAGGGATGTGATAGTTCCATAATGGTTGGAACTGATTGCGCTATAAGATCTATACGCAAAAAGTGTACATAAGCAAATGAGTATGGATACTCATATATCGACTATATAAAATATGCATGGTCAATAAAATATAAATAATCAAGATTTCACACACTTGAGTCGTTGTAAAAACCGAAAGGCGATACACGAATACTAAAACATATTTCCGAATTAAAAGATTCAAAGACTGAGCTCGACTGGGTCGAGCTTGACTGGGATGCTGTACATAGTAACCGACTTTCGAATCTTGCTTAATGGAAATTAGATTTAGTAGTTGGTTGCTAGGCAACCAAGAGGCATAAACAATTGCAATGGATTTAATCCATTTATAAGTGTGTAGAAATACTAAAGCATTAGTGGGAGATAAGGCGTCTCTAGTACCCTCATGGGTAAAAGTACGTTGTGATGTACAATTCCAAATTACCTTTGGAATAAAGAAGAGAGCCTAATCAATGAAAGCATGTAAGAGATTTGGATCGATTCAAAATCGTACATGCATTGGCAGTACGCCATTGATTATTTAATAGAGAATTAGATTCTCGAAATGTAAGACCCGCTCGAGACGTTGTATGTTGTCAAGCATTCTGGACATGTAAATGTCCATTAAGAAATCTTACATGAAATTCCTTATTTAAACAAATAAAACTTGATCGAGAAAATCGAAGATACTGAGCTAAGTATCTCTTAAGCCAGTTCCAAAAACATATCATGTGATATGAGTTTTGGTATTGTACCTTCATATGCATTCATGCGCATTTGGGGTCTCCCGCTTATGTGAATAAGCTGGTGGGAGATAAGTTGGACGTAAAGTCCATCTTATGCAATTCGTGGGGTATCCAGAAAACTCTATAGGATACAAGTTCTACGATCCTACAAGATAACCTACGTTTGTCTCAAGGAACGCACACTTCTTAGAGAAGGATTTCTTGCCAGGCAAGAAGGAACACAACGTAGAACTAGATGAGGTCACTGAAGCTGAAAAGACCAAAGAGGTCGATCAAGCTGACCCATCACCACAGGCAGTGGGAGAACAAGAGCATGAAAGTACATCAGAGAGTACACCGATACTTCGTAGGTCAGGAAGACAACGTAGAGAACCCGAGAGGTACTACGGTCTGCTGCGTGAGACTAGACAGTCTCTAACCGACCCAAGGACTTACGAAGAGGCTATGCTAGGCATAGACTCGGGAAGGTGGCGTGAAGCCATGGAATTCGAATTGGACTCCATGCACTCGAACAAGGTCTGGGCCTTGGTAGATCCACCAGTGGGAGTAGCTCCCGTGGGTTGCAAGTGGATCTATAAGTGAAAGCTTGGAGTGAACGGAGAGATAATAACCTACAAGGCGCGACTAGTGGCAAAAGGATACACTCAAAGGCCAAGCATCGACTTTGAGGAGACCTTCTCGCCTGTCGCAATGCCTAAATCCATTCGAATCTTGCTGGCCATAGCTGCGTGGTATAACTACGAGATATGGCAGATGGATGTAAAGACTGCCTTTCTCAATGGGGACATTGACAAGGAGATCTACATGGAGCAACCAAAAGGATATACATCCAAAGGAGATGAACACAAGGTGTGCAAACTCCAGAGGTCCATTTATGGACTGAAGCAAGCTTCCCGAAGTTGGAACATTCGTTTCGATGAGACAATCCAAACTTTTAGATTCATCAAAAACATGTTCGAACCTTGCGTGTACAAAAGATCAGTGGGAGTACAGTTGAATTTTTGGTGCTTTACGTTGATGACATTCTTCTCATTGGAATGTGAAAGTGTTGTCCGAAACTAAAGCATGGTTATCTACACAATTCTCAATGAAGGATTTGGGAGAAGCATCCTTTGTACTAGGTACAAGGATCTACCGAAATAGATCAAAAGGACTGCTGGGCCTCTCCCAATCCCAGTACATAGATAAAATCTTGAAAAGATTTAATATGGAAGAATCCAAGAGAGGATTGCTTCCAATGAGACATGGGATTGCACTCTCTAAGTCTATGGCCCCAAAGACGCCTGAAGAGAGAAGCAATATGTCTCAAATACCATATGCATCCGCGATAGGAAGCATAATGCATGGTATGATGTGTACTAGACCAGACGTGGCGTACGCTCTAAGCGTTACAAGTTGCTACCAGTCTGATCCATGTAAGCAGCACTGGATAGCCGTAAAGGCAATTCTGAAGTACCTGAGAAGGACTAAGGAATTGTTCTTGGTATACGGTGGAAGAGAATTGAAATTGGAAGGCTATACTGATTCTAGCTTCCAATGTAATGTAGACGACTTCAAGTCGACATCTGGATACGTGTTCTGCCTCAATAGTGGTGCGGTAAGCTGGAAGAGCTCCAAGAACAACACTACCGCAGATTCAACCACCGAGACAGAATACATTGCCGCGAGTGAAGCAGCAAAGGAAGGTGTTTGGATGAAAAACTTCATCCAGGAATTGGATGTGATACCTAGCATTGTCGAGCCATTACTATCTTCTGTGATAATAATGGAGCTATCTCGCAAGCGAAGGAGTCGAGATCTCATCAGAATCCAAGCACGAACTAAGACGATACCATTTGATATTTATATCATTGGTAGAGGAGACATAAAGATGGAACGTGTCACCTCAAGGGATAATACGACGGACCTGCTATCTAAGCCATTGCCTCAAAGGCATCCGAAAACATCTGTCTAAGATGGGAATCAGAGGTGTGAAAAGTTGGCTTTAGTACAAGTGGGAGATTGATAGAATAGTGTCCTGCAAGCCAACTGTTTTGGCTGCATTTAATTGAAAGGACCATTCGATTGGATTAATAAATGCATTTATATATATGGTCAACTTTATCTTATGTAATAATTATCTACGCATAAGGATAGAAGTCCTTAGATCACAGGGCTATGGGACAACCCGTGGACTGATCTCCAAGGCCGTGATCTAGAATATATTCAAGAGTCGTAGAATCCAATAGAGATAGGACATCATTGGATTCGGTTAGACTCTCACTATTGTGTATACTCCGATGAACTGGAGAACGTTGGGGTTCACGAGCGTGACTGGGATAGTCGATACACATAAGTGGGTGGCTTGTTGGGATGGCAAGCGCACTGAATACCCCAATTAGGAAATAACTCACCATGGAAGCGGTAGTCGCATATCGGGGTTGAAGTTATTCCAATTTACAATAGTATACGAGGAACGATCCCTAACTACTTGAGATGATAGGGTTTATCTGGTGCGAGAACGTCTATGCTTTGATATGAGTCCCGACTGACTGGAGATCGCCAGAAAGTCTTTGTGGACTCATATTGGGTATAGAGGAACTCGTATTCAGGTTCATATCATCAACAAAGGATCCATTGACCCGACTTGATAGGTTGGGAAATTCTCCTATGGATTTCTGTGAGAAATTAATTCTGGTAAAATCCTCGCCGAGGTATCTGACGGCTTTATGTAAGTAGCTCATAAAGGTTAAGTCAAAAAGAATTATTTCGAGACCAGAATGCATAAGGTCAAGACAAAAGAAAAGGAAAACCGATGAAAGACCATACCCTTAAGTCTCGACTGGGAGATTGATCGATGGAGAGATTATGTCGTATATGGAAATTGTAAATGAGTTAAAAGGTTCACTGAATTAATTCACCAGTGATTGGGCTCCATGGGCTTGTGGCTGGACATCGACCGTGGAGTGTGGGAGAATTCCCAAATTGGCAGGGGTGCTAATTTTGGAATGATCAATCGACAGAGTGTTCGATTAATTTAGAGTAAATATTACTCGAATAATTAAATAATATTTAATTATAACCCACGGCCAATTATGTGGTGAACCTACGGGGGCATACACAATACACATGAAGCGAAAGCGAGGAAATAAGAACGACCGAGTCGACTGGGTCGACTGGGTGAATAATCGACTGGGTCGATTATTATGGGTGGGTCGACTGGGTCGACCCAATTGGAACAAATTGGGATCCAATTGGAATTGGATCAGGATCATAAATTAAATTGGAATTTAATTTGTGGATTAATTAATTAAGTTGGATTTAATTAATTAGAAGGGATTTTAATTAAATGGGCTTAGAGTCTGATTTAATTAAATGGGAGATTAAGTTAATTAATTGGGCTATTTAATTGGGAGATTAAATAAAGCCTGGTCAAATTAATTAACTGGGCCATGAATTAATTAGAAGACTTGGTCTTCCAATTAAAGAGGGCCATGGCCCATGTAGGAGAGAAGAGCCCTAGTCCTAATAGGACTAGGTTAGAGAGATAACTATAAGTAGCTATCTTATAGTTATTTTTCACACAACTCCATAAGCAAAAATTGAGCAAGAGCAAAATACTCTCTCCCTCTCCCACACTGCAAAAGCCGAACCCTGTCTTCCTTTAGGAAGAATTTTTTCATTTTCGACTTTGTTCCAAAATCGTTCCTATATCCTAGATCATAATATATCTTGTGTTCTAGCTGATCAAGATTTATTATTTTCGTGTAATTGTGGTGTATCAACCCGTAGAGGCGCAACACGTGGGGTGCTACTGCAGAGCTTGGGTCGATTTTGCTGAGGAGAATTTCAGAGTCCGTTTTGCTGACTGCCAACTTGGATTTGCAAGGAGATAGGTATAACGTACAAACTTATACTATCGTTTTATTTATTCATATATATACAACTAGAGAGTATCCTGGCAAGATTTCGTAAGAGGTCCTAAAATTTTATATTCCGCTGTGCCTAGGGCTGTCTATCTTACCGAATCCCAACAGTTAATATTTCTATTAACTGTGCATCGTGGGTGTTAGACATGTTGGGTTTTAAATCCGAATCAACCGTAAAATCACTTACTTGAATCGGATCGAATAATCACCGGTTGCTTGAAGTGGATTACCCGGAGAGAATTCTTCATTCGCCATTTGATCTAACCGTGGTTGAATCACCGATGCTCTTATGTTTTGGTGCTCCCGATCAAGACACAAATCACGTACGGAAATGAGCCATAATTCACAATCCAAATGCCCCAATTATTGTTGATGATATTTGCATATATATTACCCGGAATATATAATAGATTTTCCCGTAAATAATGTGCTAACTATATATATATATATAATATATATATGTGTGTATATAGGGAGAATAGGAATAAAGAGGAAAGAGAGAGGGTCCTTGGTGACCTCTCTCTTTTCGGCAAGATGGAGAAGTCCCCATGGGACTTCTATGTTGTTTTTCAATTGAGAAGTCCCAAGGGACTTCTCTGTTGTTTCAGAGATGGGGGGAGCCGAATGCTCCCCCACTTGCCTTAATTGTAGGGAGTTAATCTCCCACTTAGTGGGAGGTTAACTCCTTACTTGGGAGTAGTTAATTAACTACTCCCTCCTCTTTTCTAATTTAAATTAGACCGGGTCGGGTTAGCCCGAATGGGTGTACCCACCCGTCTCAAATCAACATCTCCCACTCGCACATGAGGGCTAAATCGAGTCTACAGTGACTTTAACAACATACTCATCAACTTCATACAGACAAGTGGATCGTGTGACCGGCGAGCGCAAGAGCATTAAGTGTCATACACCTGTTAGGGTATATAACAACTCTTATTCACAAAACACGAGGACATCAGGACTCGCTATACCCCAAACCTCATTTCACTAACCGAAGTATCTCTGATCCCTCAAATCAACAAAAGAGCATACTTCACTCCACCACTCACTTGTATTCACAATCATGTCTCAAACTCTCAAGTTCGACATATTGGCTGGCCAGCTTTGAATTCAAGCAGCGTGTGTTAGCTTCATAAAGTCTTCCTTTCCTACCTGAATCTTTCGATCTTACTTCGGCAGCTTTCCTAGACACGGACCGCATCGCCGTATGATTCATGGCTATTAGTGACGTGCTAAAGTAGCAACACCTTGGTAAGATCTCGAGAAACGGTCAAAAGTCATAAGGGTACCTATTGAGGTTGCAATAAACCTCTGGGCCTCACACAATGAGTGAGCAGGGATCTTTCACTCATTTCCCAATGGTCACTAAGGCACACGTGGTATGAAACACGTGCTACTGTAGTTTACTTCGTTTCTTGAAGTGTATGTCATTTAAACTACACAGTACAGATTTTAGTACAAGTGTACATCTACACTTTACCTAAATTTTCTCCTTATCCTCGGTAAAGAATTAACTCGAGAAATTTCACATCTGGCCATTCGACAAGTTTAATGGATGGTGGGAATCCATTCTTCTTCGATTACTTGTATATACAAAAGTAATCTCATCTTAATTAAGCAATCGATACCTTTCTGATCTTGCACTCATGCAAGACTGTGATTACTTTAATCAAAACAGTAATCTTTAATCGATTATAATTAAGGCGATCCTGGTTTTATCTTGCGCTCTTTACAAGGATAAAACAATCTCATCTCTGCACGTTCTCAACGTCGAAGGCGATTGCTCGTGTGAGAGAGCCAATCTCTACTTGTCCGACATATCTTAGGACATTGAATGTATGATTTCCAAATCATGTATACAAGCATTCAAATGTCACATAACTTATGGGCTTGATCTATGAACTTCCAAGTTCAATTAGATCAAAATCTACGCAACTCTAGAGATTGCTAGGCAACCCACGTAAAACTCTCCAGTTATGGTCTTAGTACAAGAAACTCGACCATCTATTGTACGTAGATGCTAACTACAAAGTTCTCTATTAACTTTGTTAAGATATCTCCACAAAATTTCTCAATTTTGTTTAAGTGTTTGGTCTCACTAAAACAGTATGTATATTGCAAGCTATAAATGTGTTTCGCAACATAAATGTCAACACAACTTGAATGTAGCTATTTACCTTCCCGAAGAAGTAATAAATACCTCTTGACCAAACAACTATCCATACTGCGTATGTGCCATCAATTTTACAACAATTGTACACATAGATAAACATGTCTCATTAATACTTAAGAGATCAATTGCAGTATAATAAAGGTTTCTCGATAACCTTCTCAATAAAGTCTAAAAATCATACAAATGATTTGACTTATAATTATTGACCAGATCCATGGCACAACATAAATCAGAGTAGGCAATTGGTTTCAAACCAATTAATGATTCCATCAAGATCGGAACCAGTGATCTAGACATTTCACTCAAAGTGCACATTTCAAGAATCAAAATTCTACCTCTTACTATGGGAGTATTAGTAGGTATTAAATTCAGAATTATTCAAGTGTCCAATGACCACTTATAAAATTCAATGAATTTCACCAAGTTTTCTACCTACAAGTCCTCAATTCATTCATAAATAATTAAGGACAACCATTTTCAAAACGGTCCTTTTATACTCAATGTTATCCCAACAAATAGGGTAACTCAAAAATTAAGAAATGGAATCCAGTATTCCTAATAATAACTTAAGACAAAAGGCAAATGTTATTCATCCATCAAGATAAAAACCAACGTGATTGTTCAGACAATCTCTTATTGCCTAAAATAATCTTAAAGCTCAAAGATTTCAAGTTCGAGAACTTTGATATCTCAACTTTTCAGAATAATAGTCTTTTATTCATTTGAAATACTTCCATATCTAAATTTTGACTAAAGTAAGATACATGTAAGAAACCATGTGCCTCTTTGAAAAATCAACCAATACAAAAATTGGTTTAAATTATAGGCAAGTAACTAAGTCTTCCTTCCATTTGTTTAATGTATCTCACCCATGAGATAGGAGAACATATTTCAGTATTTGAAACAAGTTACAGTTCAGGTGTAGTCCTTTCATTTGAATGGATCCAGTAGAACATAAATTGCTCCCACTCAAAAAAAGCAATTTTGGATAATCACTTCCAAGTGATAAGTCAAATGAATAACTATCCCTTGAACCGGTTTACACTAACACGTTCAAATACACAAAGTTCAGTTTATCTAGTAAATACATCTCTCAAAAGATTGTATTTATTGATTTAATAAGAATTTTACTTCCATCTCATTGTTCATTCAAGAACATAAACCATTAGACATTATGTATCTTCCAAAGATATATTTTCTTTCGTAATCATGTTTCTAAACACATTAGAAATAATGTTAAGACAAACTCAACTACTTGATCACATTGTCTAAGGTAGCTTAGGTCAAATCGTCATCTGACCCTAGCTTTTAGATGTTGAAAATTACTATTATTGAAGGTTCACAAAATATGCATTCAATGTTAACAAAAATTTCCACATGGAAATTCAAGGGGTTAACTTGAGATGCATTGAATCCCATCATATCCAATAAATCGAGTCACTTCCCTTGACACAATTATACATATAAGAGTGTTAGAAATAACTGATACTCAGATGCTTCATTACATGGATCACGAAATGATCGTGTAGATATTCATATCCTTGGTCTAGTATCAGAACCTTTTGTTCATCGATACATTTGATTCTCTAGAATTTCAAAAACACTGAAGTATTTTAATTTTACAAGAGATCAAAATAAAAATAATAAAGGCATGTAATATCCCTATAAAAGTAATGAAAGGACGGATTCATCCAACCTTCACTAATATTAAATCACTAGAATTGATCAAAATGGAAGTTTAACTCCAACAGCCTAACGAAATAGTTCTGGTGTCTTGTTTCAATTGAAACAGTGCAAGGGCAAACCAATTTTCAGAAACGACTTGAAAAAGTCTTCTCATTGATTTTAGTGTTTTCACTAGCCCAAATTGACCTAAACAAATATGCCTTCAACATATTTTTTGATGCATCAGGTGTTGATTGTACAACAACAATCAACTATGCAATTGAAAAGTTTAGTCAAGTATGACACTTCAAACTATCGTTAAATGTCTAGAACATTTAAGTATCACTCAAAATGATACTAATCAAGTCAACGATGAATTCAAGTCTAAATCTAATCCAAGAACAAACTCAACAGTCAAGTTTAGTTTTCCGAAGGTACACAAATTAACTTAATAAACTTGAGTGAGGGCGCAAACACTTTTCAATTATTAGTTACCATAAACCTATTGTCCACATAGGATAAGGTTAGTAACGTGTTTTCGAAAAAACAATAATTATAACAGTGTTATTGAGTGCTACCTTTCCAACTTCATCCATTGACGAGTGAAAGAACCAAAAATATGGTAAATCGAGCACTTATAGTCCCATGCTGTTTCAGATTATCAAAATCCGGCAGTGATTGTTCTTCCAACTAGAATTATCTTCAGTCTCCTTTATTTCATTGTCTCTATTAATCTACTTTTCTTTTTCTTAGAGCCTATGCCCCCGTTAAAAAATAGATTTTGTCACAAAGACTTCAGTTTTGGTCTAGAAACACCAAATAACTTTCTAAGTAGTACAATGAAATACTTACCATTTGACAAAGTCGTTTTACAGGCATGTAAATCGACATGACCTTTGAATTGTCTTTAAAATGGAATGAGACTGAAATGAACATGAATTCAGTAACTCAAAAGAGAAAAATTATGACTTGACTTTTAATCATTCGTTAAGTTTGACTTTACTCTCATAAGTATCCAACATACTAGACAAAAATATTTGTCCAATGGGTCAAACTTTAAAAGTCCAACGTCTACCTTGTTAGAGTTGTATTTCTATACTGCTCCCTAAGGATAACGTTCTACGATGCCATACTTTCAAGACTAGAGCGGAATCATGTCAAAAGACATGAAGAAAGTCTACGATCTCTTTCTCAAGTAATAAGACCACAACAGGTCTTTAATGACTTGATAGATGTTCTCTACAACATCACATATTCCTACTCAAATTCTAAATCAACATCGACAAAGTGTTGCAGCTTTGTCAATGAGTACTTTTGCAAGTACTCATCTAATTAGAATCTATTGCCATGATCTGTCAATATAGAGATATCATTTTAGCCCATCTAAGTATAGGTGATTTTATACATAGCAAACTGAACTCGTTTTAAATCCCATAAGGTACAAAATCGAAAGGGTCACTACGTGGCCCAATCATCTCCCATATCCAAATGATCATTATCACTAATTCAATCCCTTAGTATAAAATCTAGTAGTTCCAGGTGAGAATTACTTAAATTCTTCCAACCTAGGAACTCCCACTCGAGTACTAATTCAAAGTACTTACAAATATTTAATGTGCATCGTGTTACATCTTAACACAACCCAATAAAGTGCACATAAGGAGATAAGCGCGTATCAAACACGCATTGTAGCAATAACACATAAACAAAATCATGTGTACAATTAAGAATCACCTTAGAAGATTCCAATGTCAAAGCCTCAAGGGACAAAAAAAAAAAAAAACTAACGAGACTTGTCTTACTTAAGAGAAGATTGAGTGAATAACTCATATTCGTGAAAAAAGTTTTAAAGTTTTCAAAAACATTTAGAAAAAAAAATATATTCAAAATATTTTCCTTCAAATAGTTCGTAAGACAAATTTTACATTTCAAGGGGGAAATTTATTACGTCGTTTTTCAACCAATTAGATAAACGACAGATTCATTCCATTAAGATGGAATTCAATCGTTCAGTTTTCTTCTCTTAGCCCTCGGCTAAAGAAGCGTCCCTATTGCATCAACTTTAACGTTTCAAGTCCATGACCACGAAACTCGAAAGTGTGCATAAACTTTTATTAGAATTACTAGCATTTTGCAACTTGCATAAATTGCAAAAGAGGTTCAGATTCTTATTCATATTGTCGCTCTCCCACTAAGTCCGGCATACGTCACGTTCTCAAACTAAATCGAGTTAAATATTAGATCAAGCTCATAAGCTAATCAAAATAACTTAACTCATGCTCATAAAAGAATATTTTACACTTATTTTCTGCTTACAAGCAAACCAAGTTCTAATTTCACAAAAAATTAATGGAAAAACAAATTTTCCAATTTAGAAAATAAAATTATTAGAACGTCATAAATAAGTGTTGAAGTACTTCGTTTTGAAGTCAAACGTTAGAAAATATTTTCAGAGTTTTCAGAAATAAAAATCAGAATATTTCTTGATATAAAATGATTTTAAATCATTTTCTACATGCATAAGAAAATTGAAATTGGCTTAAAGTGTTTTCAAACACTCCCACTTACTAGCCATTTCCTCAAAAAAAAATTTCTGGACCAACATAAAAATTTCAAATTTTTTCTTCAAAGAAAAATAATTTTCTATTTTAAAACATTTTCCAAGCATCAAAAATCAAGAAAAATATTTTACATTCTGAAAAATTAATTTAAATTCACCAAACAATCAGAAATAAAATTCTGAACTCATAGAATTTTTCGGGCCAAAAATGGACACCGGAATACGCCGCACTTGCGTGACACTGCCATGCAGTACAATCGCTGACGTGACAGTTGACATATCATGCCACGTGGATATGCACATTGTGCTGAGCACACATGTGGCGCCTAGCTGGCTGCCATGTGTGTGCTGACTGGGCTGTTGACCAAATCAACACCTTCACGCGCTTGCGTGGCAACGGCCTTTCCCTACGAAACGCTTCCGGCTACCCCAATGTTTTCGGGCCTTCTGATTCCTATGGTGAACTCGGTTTTTCATTTTGACCTTCGAAAGTACTTGTTTGAGCAACCAACAGCCGCGATCGAGAGTGGGTATGAACAAAGTAAATGTTCATCTTCTTCAAATTTCCAGCAACTTGAAGAAATGCGACATGAACTTCGATTGGCAATATCTCTTGAATTATAAGTCCAAATTACGCATACTATATATGGTTAGAAACCTCTCGACGAGATATTTCTAACGGTACATGAATCATCTTATAAGCCGCAACATATAATCCGCAGAAAATTAAACAAATTTCGGCCAAATAATAAACAAAAAATCATATCTCCATTTCTACAAATCCAATGAGCATGAAATTTTGCAGAGATGATCAACAACACGTATGCATGCTGTGTACAAATTTTCGGACCAAAATAATAAGCACATTTAAATCCGCAAATAAAATGTCAAATAATTTAGACATATATGGCAGAAACTTGAATTGACCATATCTTTCTCATTTCAAATCCAAAAATAGATTTCCATACATGGCTGGAAATATAATTTCAAGAGGATTCTAATGGTATACAGCACGTCACATGAATCCAAGTATTGAACCGCGAATCCGCATTTAAAGTTTCAGCAAAAAATTCAATCAATAATTTTTTCAGAACAAATTTCTCAACAAAAAAATCTGAAAAAATACAGTTGCATTCAAGAACTTAAAATCATGCTCCAGTAAAATTTTCATACCATTCTAACGAGGGAATCACAAACTGCCATTAAAGATCAAGCATGAACATAATTTCAAATTTCATGAAATTACTAAAACTAAACATGCTTTCAAACACCATATAGCAAAGGAACTCAACCAACAATGGCTCTGATACCAATGTTGGGTTTTAAATCCGAATCAACCGTAAAATCACTTACTTGAATCGGATCGAATAATCACCGGTTGCTTGAAGTGGATTACCCGGAGAGAATTCTTCATTCGCCATTTGATCTAACCGTGGTTGAATCACCGATGCTCTTACGTTTTGGTGCTCCCGATCAAGACACAAATCACGTACGGAAATGAGCCATAATTCACAATCCAAATGCCCCAATTATTGTTGATGATATTTGCATATATATTACCCGGAATATATAATAGATTTTCCCGTAAATAATGTGCTAACTATATATATATATATATAATATATATATGTGTGTATATAGGGAGAATAGGAATAAAGAGGAAAGAGAGAGGGTCCTTGGTGACCTCTCTCTTTTCGGCAAGATGGAGAAGTCCCCATGGGACTTCTATGTTGTTTTTCAATTGAGAAGTCCCAAGGGACTTCTCTGTTGTTTCAGAGATGGGGGGAGCCGAATGCTCCCCCACTTGCCTTAATTGTAGGGAGTTAATCTCCCACTTAGTGGGAGGTTAACTCCTTACTTGGGAGTAGTTAATTAACTACTCCCTCCTCTTTTCTAATTTAAATTAGACCGGGTCGGGTTAGCCCGAATGGGTGTACCCACCCGTCTCAAATCAACAAGACACTACAGCAGGTTCTCATATCTGCAATGATTTGCAGGTGATGGGAACAGTAAGATACCTGAAGCCCAGGGATAGAATCATGCGTTTTGGAAACGGAGCTAGGATCGCCGATGAGGCTATTGGGGACGTCGAATTAGTTTTAGGAAATTTTACTTTGGTTTTAAGGGATTGTCTGTACGTACCAAACATTATTAAAAACATCGTTTCTATTCCTATGTTGGATATTGATGGTTTTAATTTTTCCATTGAAAATGGAGCTTTTTGCATATTTAAAGGTGGTTTAATGTATGCTCGTGGTACTTTGATAGATGGTCTTTATTCCCTAGAACCTATAAATTCCGACGTCATGCACATTCAATCTAGAAAAAGAAAATATGATAATCAAACTCCACAACTTTGGCACGCTAGACTTGGACATATTTCCAAGAGTAGGATTCAAAAGCTGGTTTCCTCTAAGGCTCTTGAAATAAAGAACTTAGATGAACTCCCAACTTGCGAGTCCTGTCTCAAAGGAAAGATGACCAAATCACCCTTCACAGGGAATCTTGAGCGAACCAAGCAAACATTGGATTTAATCCATACTGACGTTTGTGGACCATTGAGTGTCAATGCGAGAGGAGGATTCTCTTACTTCGTAACATTCACCGACGATTTTAGTCGTTATGGATATGTGTATCTTATGAAACACAAATCCGAAACTTTTGAGAAATTCAAAGAGTTTCGAATGGAAGTTGAGAATCAACTTGGACATAGTATTAAAGCACTTCGTTCTGATAGAGGTGGTGAGTACTTAAGCCAAGAATTCCTTGATTATCTAAAAGAGAATGGAATTCTCGCCCAGCGAACTCCCCCTAGGACGCCCCAACTCAATGGAGTGTCTGAGCGGAGGAACCGAACTTTGTTAGATATGGTTCGTTCCATGATGAGCTTCGCTGATCTTCCCTTTTCGTTTTGGGGCCTAGCCCTATTAACTGCATCGAAGATACTGAACATAGTACCTTCGAAGTCAGTGCCAACAATACCGCACCAAGTATGGTATGGTAAAGCACCAGTATATTCGTATTTACGAGTATGGGGATCTTCAGCGTATGTAAAGAACAAGAAGGGAGATAAACTGGATAGTAGATCTAGTTTGTGCAAATTTGTGGGGTATCCAAAGGAATCCATTGGATACCTGTTCTTCGATCCTAAAGAATGTAATACGTTCGTATCTAGGAACGCCCACTTCTTGGAAGAGGATTTCCTCACCAACCGAAATGGGACAATCGTAGAACTTGATGAAGTCCACGAATCGGACCCATCCCCACAAACAGTGGGAGCTGAACCAGAATTCATTGAACCTACTAGTACACCTACTCTTCGAAGGTCTGATCGAATTTGTAAGGAACCAGAGCGATTTGGTTTCATTCACGAAAACGAGAAAGTTGATAGTGATCCAAAGACTTATCAAGAAGCGATGTCAGACATAGACTCGGGTGCGTGGCTCGAAGCCATGCAATCCGAAATGGATTCCATGCATTCCAACAAGGTTTGGACCTTGGTCGATCCACCTGAGGGAACTATCCCTGTAGGATGCAAATGGATCTTCAAGCGTAAGCTTGGAATGAATGGAGAGGTATTAACTCATAAAGCTCGCTTAGTGGCGAAAGGGTATTCTAAAAGGCCTGGAATAGACTATGAGGAAACCTTCTCTCCCGTAGCGATGTCGAAATCCATTCGGATACTACTTGCCATAGCCGTGTGGCATGACTACGAAATATGGCAAATGGACGTAAAGACCGCCTTTCTCAATGGAGACATTGACAAGGAGATCTTTATGCAACAACCAGGAGGTTTTGCGTCCAAAGGAAGTGAGCACAAATTGTGTAAACTTCAAAGGTCAATTTATGGCCTCAAACAGGCGTCCCGAACCTGGAACATACGATTTGATGAGACAGTCAAAGCATTTGGCTTCATCAAAAACGTATATGAACCTTGTGTGTACAAGAAGAATAGTGGGAGCTCGATACAATTCATTGTTTTGTACGTCGATGACATTTTGTTAATCGGAGACGATATCAAGATGTTAGCGCAGACTAAAGCGTGGTTATCCGCGCAGTTTTCCATGAAAGATATGGGAGACGCATCTTACGTATTGGGAATACGTATCTATAGGGATAGATCGAAGAAGATGATAGGACTCTCCCAATCTCAGTACATCAACACTATTTTGAAGAGATTAAAAATGGAAGAATCCAAGAGAGGATTGCTTCCGATGAGACATGGTATCTCTCTTTCTAAGTCAATGTGCCCTACAACTGACGAAGAAAAGACGAGAATGCCTCTCATACCTTATGCCTCTGCTATAGGGAGCATAATGTATGCGATGTTGTGTACTCGACCAGACATAGCACACGCTCTAAGTGTAACGAGCCGCTATCAGTCAAATCCAGGCGAAGAGCACTGGACTGCCGTAAAAGCAATCCTGAAGTACCTGCGAAGGACTAAGGATATGTTTTTGGTCTACGGTGGTAGTGGAGAACTGAAACTTGAAGGATTCACTTATTCAAGTTTCCAGTCTGACGTGGATGACTTCAAATCAAACTCTGGATACATATTCCGCATCAATGGAGGAGCGGTCAGTTGGAAAAGCTGTAAACAGTCTACCACTGCCGACTCAACCACAGAAGCAGAATATATCGCAGCATCAGATGCGGCAAAAGAAAGTGTATGGATGAAAAACTTCATCCAAGAACTGGATGTTGTTCCTAGCATTGCTGAACCTGTAGTCGTCTTCTGTGACAACAACGGGGCCATAGCTCAAGCAAAGGAGCCGAGATCACACCATCAATCCAAACACGTACAGAGGAAATACCATGTGATCAGGGAGATCATTGGTAGAGGAGACATGCACATGGAGTATGTCAAATCGGAAGACAACGTAGCTGACTCACTAACTAAGCCACTTTCACAAAAGGCGTTCGATAGTCATCTAGAGAAGATGGGTCTTAGAACCATAGGTGAATGGCTTTAGGGCAAGTGGGAGATTGATAGGATAGTGCCCAGCAAGCCAGTTCAATTAGCTTGTAATAGATCTATCCTATATGAAACGATCTTTTGATTTTATAAGGATATGTGTATAAGGATAAACAATGGTCAACTTCATCTCTCGCGAATACATTTAAGCGATTGGATGAAACCCTTAGATTACATTGGACTATGGGACGATTCACTTCAGTACTGAGTGCAATCATGAAACAGTCTCAAAGGTCGTAATCTTAAAACTGTTCCAAGTCATAGATTCCGAACGAGACGGGGTATCGTATGAATCGCCAAGACTTGTACAAGTATGCATGATTCACATGGAGTGAATTTGTAGCGTTTCATGAGCAAGGCGTTTGAGGCCAGTGCATATGAGTAGGTGGTTCAATGGAGGATTGAACGCATCGAACGACCCGAACAGAGAAACCCATTGTGGAAGCGCATGACGCATATCGGTAATGGGAAGTTTCTCAAGGATTATAATAGTGTACGATTTAGTCCTTTAACTTGAGGTACTAGGGCGAACTCGGTGCATGAAAGTGCGTACTTAGATCTAGGTATAGGCCACGTAGCTTGGTCATAACATGCCTAGGTTGGATGCGTATGGACATGTACGCGAGTGGTTAGTACCGATATGGAATCTATTGACTCACTGTAATGGGTGAGAGAATTTCCTATACGATTCTTAGATAATATATCCAAGGAATCTACGGCCGTAGTCGGTGACGGATTTGGAAAGGGGTTTCCAAATTTAGAAGGTCACAATGGAATATTATCCTGAATTAGAAAGTATAGTTATCGAGACAAATTTAGAGGTGCCGATCAATTCACACACCCTTAGTCTTGATCGGGAATATTAGTCGATAGAAGGACCGTATGTACTTGGTAATTATATGAGACGAGGTTCACAAGTATCAATTCACCTGAAGTTGGGCTTCATGGGCTTGTGGCTAGACATCGACCATGAAGTGTAGGTACTCCTGAGTTAATAGAGGATTTGATTCTAGGAGTGGTCAATTAAAGGTTGTTTAATTGACCGGAACAATTTATTGTTCATAAATTAAATCACGAGGAATTTGTGGGCCTGCTGCCAATTGATGGTGAAGAGGGTCACACACAATACAATTGGACGGTGACTGTTGAAAAAGAACTTGAAAGGAATTAATTGATTTAAAGGTAATTAAATCAATTAAATGAATTAAAAGTATTTAATTCAAGTGGGAGATTAATTAATTGGCTAACTTAATTAATTAAATACTTAATTGAGTTGCTAATTAGTTAAATAAAAGAAATAATGATTTAATTGGATTGGGCATTTAATTAAGTAATTAATTAAATGAAAGGCTTGCAAGACATGGGCCTTTAATTAAAAGCCCATAAGGAGTCTTGCAAAACCTAGGTCAAGAGGGAGTCTATAAATAGGGTTCCACTAGAGCTCAAAAAGCAAACACCCTAGAAAAACCCTAGCCTCACTTCTCCAACCTAGTGCCGCCCCCTCTCCTTGCGCCGCCACCTGCTGCCGTGAGCTACCCTAGCGCCGCCGCCGCCGCCTCTCCCTTGTTCCACCGTGTTAGATCTTGCATTGGCAAGTAGATATGCACAGTCCTGCTTCGACAAGTCTCCTAGATCCAGTTCTGAGCCTAAGACTAGGAGGTGTTGCCAGAATCCAATTGGTGTGGACTAACTTTGGAGGTGAGACGCTTGGATCACTTCTGTGAACTAGCTCCAGATTCAGAATCAGAACTGAAGGTTGCCACAACCTTGCCTGTGGTGAGGTAAATTGCAAAAACCCCCTTGTTATATTACTCTGTGCGTTTTTGTTTCTTGCTTGCGTATAAATAATATGGAGAATCTTTTATGGGACCATGGGTGCTTCGAAAAATTTTAAATTCTGCACTTTCGTTGTTCTGACAATCGAGGCAACCCAACCACTATTCCAACAGTTCCATGCTACTTCAACTATATATACCCTACTTCTCTCTACTAGAAATCTGAGTATTTGCCACCCTATATTAGAGATGGTTTAAAAAGTTGTCGCCATTGAGTATTAGAATCAGCCCTGCAGCCGATTACAATATTATTTTGGCAGCATTTAAATCTTGGCACAAATTGGAATAAATGCCACGGCATAATTTCCCTTTTTTATTTTTTATTTTACTTTTTAACTTTTCATTTACACCTCAACATTTCACTTTTCACGTTTCACTTTTACGGCTCGGTCGCCATTTCCAGCTCCTCCATCATCATCATCATCGCCAGGGGCATACCTCTTTGAGGACGGGGGGGCCATGGTCCCCCCAGGAATATACTCATGTATACGGATATTTTGCAAACAAAATTAATTGGTTTAGTGGTAAGGAATTTCTTCAGGATTGATTTGAACTCGGGTTCATTCCCTCAAAGGCTCATGTCATAGTATTTGTCAGTTTTGTTTTCATGGAAATTCAGATTTCTTTGGACATATTCACATTTATTTTTGGAATTCAATTTTATTCATTCTTATTTTTTCATGGAAATTCAAATTTCTTTTGAACATTATATACTTGTATTTATTCATTGGATTCAATTTTTTTTGGACTAATTATAGCCATATCCTTTTGGAAACTCACATTCTTCTAGAATTTTCTTTTTAGTAGATATTGAATTTTCTTTGGATGTTATGTCAATTGCATAAATCAAGTGAGCTAATAATCAGTATGGTTCAAGAAGATTTTTTTTTTTTAGTTTAAGCAAATATGTCATCGTTCATTTGATGAATATTGACAAATTTGAAATTATTATTAGCATATATATTATCGAGAATGGCACGTAATTTATTTGCAATGACAATATCCATTGTTGCTTCTGAGTCTGCTTTCAGTACTGGGGGATGAGTGGTTAATGAATTTAGAGCTTCTTTGACTCCTAGAAAGACATAAGCTCTCATTTGTTCCGCCATTGACCCCTGAAGTATGTTGAAGAAGATTATGAAAAAATTTAAAAAATAGTTCGATTGCAATTATACCTCTCATTTGACTATGAATCCAACTCATATGTTGGAGGAGAATGTTTGCTACGCATGTTGTGTGGCGCGACTCAACTCATTTAGGTTGTGCTAGGGTTCAATATAAGAACAAATGGTTTTTCGTTATATGTAATTATGATCCTCCGGCGAACGTCCTTATTAGTTAGCTAGGAAGAACCATGTTTTATTAATCTTTTATCGAACTTTAAATTTTCTAATAAAATAAATAAAAATTGTTTAGTTCTGAATTAAATGGGATGTCGTTTGGATTAATCAATCAACAAGCGATAAGGGAGTCAACAATCTTTTATCCTTTGCACTATTCAGTTTGAGCTATATATACACAGTCTAATAGACAAAAAAAAATCATGGGTATGGAAAATTGAAGTTAAGAAGAAAAAATGAAATGCCCATTAACAAATTCCATACCTAAACTTTTCGATGGGAGAAGCTAAACCGTTCAACATTATTTTCCAGTTATAATATGTTATAGTCACTTTTGGTATGAAAATTTTAAACATTCAAGTTGTCATTTCATGTGGAATATTAAGATTTCCCCAATTTGTGAGGTTCAATTAATTAAATTTTTTTGTCATTAGTTTAAATTTCATGTACTAAGTACATACATGAAATAATATGAATCAAATGTTTGAGAATATCTTTTTTTTGTTTCACAAGGGTTTAATCCCTTTCGAGCCGCGTTGGACACATAAAGTGGAACCTCAACCCACAGGGATTCGAACTGAGTCAACTATTTTGTAGTGACTAGTCTCTTCCACTAGACCAATCAACTGTTGGTAAGAATATTTTCTTTGGTTAGGAGTCCAGTAAAAGTAAATATTCCATTATGATATTATTAAAAAACAGTTTACCCATGATATAATTTACAATGTCATTCATTTGGTTTTTATATTTTTACGTGTGCATGTAAGGTTCTCATTTAAAAGTTAATTAAATATGTTGTCAAGATCATATAGTTTAATAGACAAATTTCTACATCTCACGCCCATTTTTATGCGAGTGTGCAATTATAAACACACTCACAATGAAAATTATAATATGCCTATTTTCATATTGCACATAGAGAGAAAAAAATTTCATTAGTTCATCACATGGATAAAAGCATTTAAATTTCATGTACTACGTAACTATATTCAAACATACACCTTTAAATTATAACTTAATTTTCATGGCCATTCCGGCGGTTGAACTCTCGAATCATGTTTTTATATCATTGTTTTGCCAGGGTGCCGTAGAATTTCCTGTGCCATTGTTGTTATTGTTTAAACCATGGAACATGTTCTGAACATTTCCTTGATTTGGCAACGTACCCTGGAACATGTTCGGAACATTTCCCTAATTTAGCGACATAGAATTTCCATATCCATTGTAGTTGTTGGAGAACATCCCCTGAAACATACTCTATGTTTTCTTGCATTGGAGGCACCATATAATTTCCAGGTTGCAGAACATCTGGAGCAGCATTTCCAATATTGGGATTGCCTGGGATAGTTATATTTGAGAAGTTGCTACCACTCGTAGGAGTAATCGTGAAAGTAGAAAATTGTTCCCACATGGGATCAACTGTATGATCCATTAGATTGGTTCCACTAGGACCTTGTGATATGTCAATGAGATTATTGGTCCCACTCGGCGTTGGAAATGCATATTATATTTGACCCATTTAAGTTACCTGATCTTACGCGTTTTCGTGTGTTCGATCAAGGGTGGATAATCAATGCAGTAATAATGTTAGACAATAAATTGGAAAGATCAATAGTATTGTTTTCTGAATTATCGAGTACAGATTACAAGTGTTTGGAGTCCTATTCGAGCATTATAGGATGCCGTACATGCTAAAGGGCGAAATACATATGAGAAAGCCTATATTACTATTCCCAAGGGTGTCCGAGCAGCAGTCTGAATGCAAGAGCACCTGGGAAGTTGTGTCTGTCGTCATAAATGCATGGGTATTTATAACCGAAATTGGGGTCTAGGTGATCCATCTGCAGATATGCAATTCTCGGCCCATAAGTTTGGATCAGAGCTCGGCCCAACAGTAATTTCGGATCCAGGTCCGTCTGCACTTTTGGTATTTGGACATTGGGGTCGAACTCGAGCTCCTGGGATAAATACTGTCCGATCTCACGTGATTGTAGAATAGGCCGAGCCCAAAATATCCCTCATCAATACTCCCCCACTTCTCGAGCGTAAAGTGAAGCTTGAGCTCGAAGAAGTATAGATTGTCTAGACCGATGAGGGGGAATGAATCGATCTCGGCATCAGCTTCGGTTATGCCTCGTTAAAAACCTAATTCGGAAAAACCCATTGGGATAAAAACCGAACTAGGGAAAAAGAGTGCATACTTAAGAAACCATGTAATGATGCCGTCCCGACGTTATCCTTGTCGTTCGTTGTCGGAATAGGAGCTTGTGATTTGGATATTTCATCGCCACTTTATCGAAGAGGTCTAATTGAACTTTATTATCCCATGGTCGGTGAGAAGATATGGAGCGAACACCTCCTCGATGCGTCCGTTTGTCGCGTGGTCTTTAATTTAGGAATTCCGGAAAGTATAGGGGCCATAAGTGTAAATTTTCAAAAGTATGATTTTAACCTTACCTTGAGGGAGTTCAATCGTCGCGGTTACTCGGGGACCGATTTGCAATTTCCCATTTTGTCCCTGTATATATAGTTATACGGAGGATCGCTGTTCATCCAAGATTCTGAGAAAACTTTAGATCGGAGCAGATAGATCGATAAGTGAGTTCTAGCAGCCTTTTTCGAGCAGTCTTCATATATTCATTATGTCGAGTTCAGTAGAATTGAAGGGAAAATCTCATTTAGAGGAGAATGAGGCCGATAATCGGAAAGAGAAAGAAGTTGTAGAAGCTCGATCATCTGAGATCGAGAATCCACAAAACTCGAGTTCCGCCTCCGATTCCAGCTGGGAGGAGCGGGAATCGAATTCTGAGACGGGAGATAGCGGCGATGAAAATTCGGGTGAAGCAACGGTCTCTGATGAGGAAGATGTAGAGGATGGGGACCTTCCCTTAGGGAGAAATGAGCAAAAGAAATATAGATTGAACCGCAACGTGGTGGTCACGATCTTTGATTGGGAAGAGCCCTCGACCAGCGCAGGTCTAAATATGACTGAGGAGAGGGCAGATGAGATCGTCTGTTCCTACAAGGAAAAAGATTTGAACCAGTTGCAGGAAGAATTCAGCCAATATCTAGGTGCCGGTTTCTCGATTGTGCTTCCTACTTCTGATCAACGGGTTACTGACCCTCCCGCGGGTTGTCAAGCCTTTTATTCCAAACATTTCCATTATGGCCTACGCATCCCCTTCCCTCCTTTGATAGAAAACCTTCTGGATGCTTTTCATTTGACTCCTTGCCAGATTTTACCGAACTCGATCGGTTTAATTATAGCCTTTTGCGTGCTGATGAAAGCCAAAGGGAAAAAGGCGGCCTTTCAGAACTTTTGGCGGATATTCCAGATGAGTGCTTCCACGTCTTCGAACGCAGGTTATGTATATTTTTCTCAGAGACCAAAGATTTCGATCTTATCAGCCAACGTCAGCAGCAATTCGAAAGGATGGAAGCAAGAGTTCTTCTTTGTTCGAGGACCAGAGACTCCACCTTCCGAAGATAACCCCGAACCTACTCCATTCACTTGGCCTGGAGCAAAGACATGGATATACGGTAAACTCCGTCTCGTGGGAAGTATGAAGAATGAGTTAACAGATAAATTCCTGCAATCTCTTCGTGCTGACCCTCATCAGACCGCGTTGATGACTCAGGAGGCGGTTTTGCGATTGGCCGAGCTTAGCAATTGCACTTTTCCTGCCGATCCAATCGAATATGGGAGGGCTCGGATCGATCCCGCTAACCCCCCTTCCACGTTAGCCGACATTGTCGATAAATTCCGTACATCAGTAGCTGGCCCACATGTTGCTTCCTTTTCGAAGGGTAATAAAGGTCGGCCTCGTCCTCAAACATCAACAACTTCTCGGAAAGAGAAAAAGTCCAAGGCCCAGGTTGGGATCACGTCAACCTCAAATGCTTTAGTGATTGTTCCCCCGGTTACCGAAGTAGGAACCTCCCGCTCTCGGGTTGAGGCGGAGGGGACTCCTAATTTCCAAGCTTCCGACGTCCTTCGATCCGTTTTTCCAACTGGCATTTCTAACTCGAATGACGCGGGGTATAGTAACTACACTTTGATGGAGAATCGTGCCAGGGAGATTTTGCAGGCCAGGACGGTTCGTAAGAGAAGTAGCGATGTCGCTGAGTCCTCCAGGAGAGTTAAACCTTTTGGTCGGGGATCGGATTCGATTCCTTGTCGGACTGGTCATTCCGAACCGGATCTGGCTGACTTCATCGAGGATCATCTGCAAGGGCCCAGGTCGGCTGGATACCCCGAGGGTGGGACAATTGAATCTGACTTAGGTCCCGAGGGCGAGCATACGGTGGATAAATCTCTTCGGATGTTCTTGGCCGGGAGGTTCAAAGATGATACTATCCAATCTTTTGTTAAGCAGGATTTTGAGATAGTAGGCGATTACGCCCACGCTCATCAAAGGGTACTGTCTATTCCGAATAGTTTCTAGTCTTTCCCTTATAATTCTTATTTTGTGTCTTACGTATCTTTTTCTTTGCAGGCCGGAGACCTGTTTACTCAAACCGATCTTCGACTGGCCGTACTGAGCGAAGAGTTTCAGGCGGCACAAAAAGCCCTATACAACGTTTTGAAGGATGAAGCTGCAAAAACCAGTCAGCTAGATAATGCCAAAATTAAATTGTATGAGGTCGAGATAGAACTCGAGAAGATTAAGAGGGAGTTGGAGGCGAAGAGGGCCTTAGAGGGTGAAGTGGAGAAACTAAAACTGGAGCTCGAGCAAACCAAAGTGTCCGCCGAACAGCTTTATGAGCGAGGTCGAGCCGAAGCTAGGCTTCCTGCCATAAGGGAGTTCCTGGAGTCTCCAATCCTTGATGCCTTGGTTCGCTTACGGTCGGGTGAAATTAATCAAGCCTTCTACTATAAAGGAGCTCAGCACCTCCTCACAGCTGCCAAGATCGAAGGCGCCCTTGATCACTACCTTCCTAACATGAATCCTTATAAGAATATCTTTGGTGAAGATTATAAAGCGTCTTCCCTTCCTCCCAAGCTCGAGGATTTGGCCGCTCATGAGTTCGCTCCTTTTCTAGAGGAATTTGGAGTGCCGATGCCAAATCCTGATGCGCTCGAAGCTCAATCTGAGAATGAAGATGTGGATATTGAAGGGGATTCTCGGGATCAGGGGGAGCAAGGTAACTCTTCTTCCGATTTGAGCAAATCTGTGGCCGATGCACATAGTAACGATGGAGAAGGGAGCAGCTCGAGTAAAGGTGATTCCGATGGCTCAGAAAGCGGTTCTAGCGGATCAGAGGAATAAGACAGATCGGATCACGATCCTGTCGTGAAAGAATCCAACCAGTAATGATTACCATGTAATAGGATTTACTCAGCTGACCATTGTACTTGTACACCTTTAATCTTCTCATTTTCCTATTTAGTGGATGCTCAAATTTGAATTTCTTTCTTTGATGCTATTTTTAGGCTATTGTCTGATTGAATTTTCTGTTGAATTTTATAACGTCACTTCTTGCGTACTCATCTACGTCATTGAATCTTCCTTGGGAGTAGTGATTTACCAATTATTGCAATTCGTATGATGCCGTTTCCCTTATAAATACCAAAGCCGCTTTATGTTGCTTTCGCACTGATATTGCTCACAGTGTTCGGAGTTTCCTAAAAATTATTTCGGTTGGATTTTTACTCGGAAATTGAGAGATGAATAAAAATTCGAATGCTCTTGTGATTTCTTCCACACCTTTCTCTAGGCCAAGTGTCGGTAGAAAAGTAAGGAAAAGAAATCGATCATCAATTACATTCAATAGTTCTGATCAGCAAAACTTTCATGAGGAGGATGAATATTCGACCGTTGCCCTTTCTTCATGCTTGAAAACTAGGGGCTCCAACAAGAGAATTAAAAAGGTTTCTTTTGCGGAGGATGTAATCGGGCGCGCTCCTCTCCAATCTGTACCTTCGTTGGTCAGGGGATCTTTGTTTAAAAGGGACATAGCTCCTTTTGATAAAGTGTCGCATGAGAAATCCGACCTGACCCTTCTTCGGGCTGATGTTTCTATCTCCAAGGCGGTCTTCTCGTCTGGGGAATATCCCTCGTTCCTGTTTTATTCTGGGTTGGAATCCCTTGCCCAAGTAATTCTTTCTAACTTCTTTATCATGACTCTCTAATTTCCTTATTTGTGTCATAGCATATTTTCTTACAAGTTCAAGCTGGCAAGGCCTTTTCTGGGCTTTATGCGTTGGCCAAGCGCGAGATCGAACAACGGGCTTCTATTCCGCTCGAGCTGATCGTGAAAAAGATTGAGCTGGAACGTGCACTGGAAGCTAATAGATTTTTCAAGGAGAGATTGTCTCAGGATAAATTAGGTTCAGAATTAGAGAGACTCAAAGATGTCTACGAACGTGAGAAGAGAAACTCCGAGCTTCGTGAGAAGGAAGCTTACATTCGCGGGTATACTGATCGTAGTGCTGAAGTTCGGAAGATCCTTTTCGAAAATAATTTCGTTCAGTAATACTGTGGTTTTCCTTTGTATTATGATCTTGCTAAGATTTTCCTTTGTTGTAACATCATCCTTGATGTAACGATTTTCGTTTTCTGTTGTAGTATAACCCTTGTTGTAATGATTTTTTTTGTTGTAGTATAACCCTTGTTGTAATGATAATATTTGCTGGAATGATATCCTCTGCCTCTTTTTCTCTTTCTCCCACCCTCTCTTCTTTCTCTTTTTTTTTTTTTTTTTTTTTTTTTTTTTTAGGTCGATCTTGAAAGTATCCTTGACTTGGGGGCAACATCTTTTATTTGACAATTTCGATCTAAGGGCATAGCAGAGGCTTTCACCCTTAGTGGTTTTCGGAGCATTTTTAGCCCTCGGGTCATGGCAGAGGCTTTTACCCTTTTAATAATTTCGATCTAAGGGGCATAGCAACGGCTTTCACCCTTAGTCGTATCAGAGCATTTTTAGCCCTCGGGTCATAGCAGAGGCTTTCACCCTTTTAATAATTTCGATCTAAGGGGCATAGCAACGGCTTTCACCCTTAGTCGTATCAGAGCATTTTTAGCCCTCGGGTCATAGCAGAGGCTTTCACCCTTTTAATAATTTCGATCTAAGGGGCATAGCAACGGCTTTCACCCTTAGTCGTATCAGAGCATTTTTAGCCCTCGGGTCATAGCAGAGGCGTTCACCCTTTTAATAATTTCGATCCAAGGGGTATAGCAACGGCTTTCACCCTTAGTCGTATCGGAGCATTTTTAGCCCTCGGGTCATAGCAGAGGCTTTAACCCTTTTAATAATTTCGATCTAAGGGGCCTAGCAACGGCTTTCACACTTAGTCGTATCGGAGCATTTTTAGCCCTCGGGTCATAGCAGAGGCTTTCACCCTTTTAATAATTTCGATCTAAGGGGCATAGCAACGGCTTTCACCCTTAGTCGTATCAGAGCATTTTTAGCCCTCGGGTCATAGCAGAGGCTTTCACCCTTTTAATAATTTCGATCTAAGGGGCATAGCAACGGCTTTCACCCTTAGTCGTATCAGAGCATTTTTAGCCCTCGGGTCATAGCAGAGGCTTTCACCCTTTTAATAATTTCGATCCAAGGGGCATAGCAACGGCTTTCACCCTTAGTCGTATCGGAGCATTTTTAGCCCTCGGGTCATAGCAGAGGCTTTCACCCTTTTAATAATTTCGATCTAAGGGGCCTAGCAACGGCTTTCACCCTTAGTCGTATCCGAGCATTTTTAGCCCTCGGGTCATAGCAGAGGCTTTCACCCTTTTAATAATTTCGATCTAAGGGGCATAGCAACGGCTTTCACCCTTAGTCGTATCCGAGCATTTTTAGCCCTCGGGTCATAGCAGAGGCTTTCACCCTTTTAATAATTTCGATCCAAGGGGCATAGCAACGGCTTTCACCCTTAGTCGTATCGGAGCATTTTTAGCCCTCGGGTCATAGCAGAGGCTTTCACCCTTTTAATAATTTCGATCCAAGGGGCATAGCAACGGCTTTCACCCTTAGTCGTATCGGAGCATTTTTAGCCCTCGGGTCATAGCAGAGGCTTTCACCCTTTTAATAATTTCGATCTAAGGGGCCTAGCAACGGCTTTCACCCTTAGTCGTATCAGAGCATTTTTAGCCCTCGGGTCATAGCAGAGGCTTTCACCCTTTTAATAATTTCGATCTAAGGGGCATAGCAACGGCTTTCACCCTTAGTCGTATCAGAGCATTTTTAGCCATCGGGTCATAGCAGAGGCTTTCACCCTTTTAATAATTTCGATCTAAGGGGCATAGCAACGGCTTTCACCCTTAGTCGTATCAGAGCATTTTTAGCCCTCGGGTCATAGCAGAGGCTTTCACCCTTTTAATAATTTCGATCTAAGGGGCATAGCAACGGCTTTCACCCTTAGTCGTATCAGAGCATTTTTAGCCCTCGGGTCATAGCAGAGGCTTTTACCCTTTTAATAATTTCGATCTAAGGGGCATAGCAACGGCTTTCACCCTTAGTCGTATCAGAGCATTTTTAGCCCTCGGGTCATAGCAGAGGCTTTCACCCTTTTAATAATTTCGATCTAAGGGGCATAGCAACGTCTTTCACCCTTAATAATTGATAAAGAATAGATAGAGATCGATAATAGATGAATATAGATCGAGAACATCCAGAATATGACGAATAAATAAGAAATTAGGCGAAATAAACTTTCATTGAATAAATACTTAATTCGGAATAAACATTCTTCAAACAACTTAGTCGAAACAGACCTTCACTGAATATGCAAGTTACTAAATCACTAGAGAACAAAGATGACTAAGCAGCAGTAGTCTTGAATTTAACTATCTTCCATAATATTTTCTTAAATTAACAGCGTTCCATGCTCGAAGTAGTACCTCTCCGTCAGGATGAGCAATCTTGTAAGAACCTTTTCTTCCAACTTCAACGACCACAAAAGGGCCTTCCCAGTTAGGTTGGAGTTTTCCAACGTGCCTTGATACTTCCACTTTCTTTAGCACCAGATCCCCTACCTTGAATGTTCGGATTCGAACGTTTCGATTATAAGATTTCTCCATGCTAGACTTTGTGGACTGGATTTTTAATTTCGCTTGGTCCCTTCGACCATCCGCGTGATCAACTTCCACCTCCCTTAGAGATTGGTTTTTCTGGGGATCGTAAAATTCGACCCTGGGGGAAGGTACGAGGTTTTCTACTGGGATAACGGCCTCTGACCCATAAACTAGACTGAAAGGAGTTTCACCCGTTGCAGCTTTAACAGTAGTCCTATTGGCCCATAAAACTCCTGGAAGTTCATCGAGCCATTTTCCTTTTGCCTCAGATAGGCGTTTTTCCAAGGATCGAACGATTTCCCTGTTCACGACTTCTGTCTGCCCATTGGCTTGGGGATGCCCTACAGATGCAAAATTCTGTTGTATTCCAAATTTCTCGCACCATTCCGTGATTCTTTTTCCGGCGAACTGTGTTCCGTTATCTGATATTAAGATCCTAGGAATCCCGAATCGACAGATAATATTCTTCCATAAGAAATTAATGACTTGGAACTGAGTGATCTTGGTTAGAGCGACGCATTCCACCCATTTGCTAAAATATTCAACCGCAACCAACACATAATTTTTTCGAGCTCTTGCTGTTGGAAAAGGCCCGACAATGTCAATGCCCCATTTATCAAAAGGCCAACAAATAGGAATAGAATGCATGTGCTCAGCCGGTTGATGAATCCAGTTCGAGTGAATTTGACAATGGTGGCATTTTCTCACATAGTCAACTGAATCAGAGAAAAGAGTAGGCCAATAATATCCAGATCTCGAGCATTTAAGCGCTAAGGCCCGAGCGCCACAATGGTTTCCCGCTTCCCCCTCATGAACTTCTTTTAAAATAGCATTGTAGTGAATTTCAGGGACACATTTTAACAGAATTCCTGAGGAGGATCGTTTATAGAGTTGATCACCGATCAGGGTAAACGACGGCGCTCTGTATTTGATCCTCCGAGCCTCGTTTGGATTTTCCGGAAGTTTCCCTTCTTTAAGATAGGCAATAAGGGGGGTGCTCCATGATTCGCTTGGTTCATCGATCTCCATGATGTCAATGGCCGGGGCCGCATCCAGGTCTATAGAGGATGTATTCGATAGCAACCACGTGATTATTCTTTCATTCTTTCCGTCGGCCAGACCTGAGAATTTTGACAATGTATCTGCCCATAAATTTTCCTCTCTCGGCACAGGTTGAATATCGAACTTGTCGAACTGAGAGATTAGTTTCTTCGTTCTGCCCAAGTATTTTATCATGTTGAACTCCCTGGCCTCGTACGTGCCTTTCACCTGTCTATGAACAAGCTCTGAATCTGTTAGTACAACAATTGATTTTACCTCTGCTTTAAGAGCCATCTCTAATCCTGCGATCAATGCTTCGTATTCTGCCTCGTTGTTGGTCACGACGAAATCCAATGTTATAGCGTAACTCAAATCTTCACCGTTGGGTCCTTGGAAATGAATTCCTGCTCCACCACCATCCTTGGTTGAGGATCCGTCCACATGCATTAGCCAGATTTGACTCTTGACTTCTTCAACCATACTTAGCTCGGAAACTGCTCCTTCGGTGTTCGATATGCCTGTTGATTCAAGCACGAAGTCAGCCAATACCTGAGCTTTTATGGCGACTCGCGGTTGATACTCTATTTCGAACTGGCCAAGCTCGACTGCCCATTTGATTAACCTGCCTGATGCCTCTGGTTTCGATAGGACCTGTCTCAAAGGTTGATTTGTTAGGACAATGATCTTGTATGTTTGAAAGTAAGGCCTTAGCCTTCGGGCAGCTACTACCAACGCTAGCGCGAATTTCTCGATTTCCATGTAGTTTTTCTCGGCGCCTTGCAATAACTTACTTAGATAATAAACCGGTTTGTGCTCAGTTTTATCAAGTTTTACCAGAACCGAACTAATGGCCTCTTCCGACACAGCTATGTATAGATATAGAGGTTCTCCTTCAGATGGTTTGGCCAGCATGGGTGGCGAGGTCAGGTAGACTTTCAACTCTTCGAATGCCTTATCGCATTCTGCACTCCATTCAAAGTTCTTAGACTTTCGTAGGAGCTTGAAAAATGGTAAACTTTTGTCGGCAGATCGGGAGATGAATCTATTCAATGATTGATTTTTCCAATCAAACTTTGGACATCCGAGAGCTTCCGTGGTGGCTGGAGATCGGTGATTGCTCGAATTTTTTCTAGGTTTGCTTCGATTCCTCTTTCGTGGACTAAATATCCGAGGAATTTTCCCGATCGCACGCCAAAGGTACATTTGGCTGGGTTCAGCTTCATCCCATATTTTCTCAAGATTTCGAAACATCTGTCTAGATGGCCAATGTGGTCCTTCTCCGTCATACTCTTTACGAGCATGTCGTCTACATAGACCTCCATTATCTCGCCTATCAATTCTTTGAACATCATGTTAACTAGCCTCTGATAGGTTGCGCCCGCATTTCTTAGGCCAAAAGGCATAACAATGAAGCAATACACTCCCCTTTCAGTAATGAATGCTGTTTTGTCCTGGTCTCTTTCGTTCATGAAAATTTGGTAAAAACCTTGGAATGCATCCATCATACTAAACAATACAAACCCTGCAGTGGAATCTACCAGCATATCGATCCGAGGCAGTGGATAAGGGTCTCTTGGGCATAATTTGTTTAGGTCGGTGAAATCGTTGCACATTCTCCATTTGTTTTCGGCCTTTTCACCTTTAGAGACCAGGACCACATTACACAACCATTCTGTGAACTTGATTTCCCTGATCTGTCCTGCTGCTAATAATCTATCGACTTCTGCATTAATTATCTTGTCCTTTTCGCGACCATGATTGCGCTTCTTCTGCCTTACAGGCTTTGCTTTCGGGTCGATATTCAGTGAATGTGTTATCACTCGTGGGTCGATTCCTACGATATCATCCGAGCTCCAGGCAAAAACATCCACATTCTTCTGCAAAAATTCTATGAGCATGGTTTCCATGCCCTCGCTTAATTCCGTTCCAATTTTAGTGAACTTTTCTGGGGATCCAGGAACCAAAGTCACCTTTTTGTGGTCAGTCGCTTGTACGCTCATGTCAACGTTTTTTCCTTTCTTTGCTTGGAATTTTTCGCAGTCGGGAATTGGCTTTTCTAACTCAGACGCTAAATCACTTATCTTTCTTTTGGTCGGGAGTTCGGGCTCCACTTTCTTTTTAATACTCAAAGACGAGTTATAACACTCCCATGCCATGTACTGATCGTTCCTCATTTCTCCCACTCCCCCCACGGTTGGAAACTTTATTTTTTGATGGTACGTAGACACGACTGCCTTGAAGATATTTAGTGCTGGTCTCCCTAATATAGCATTATAAGCGAATGCCGTATCTACTACCAAAAATTTGATCATTCTTGTTACATTTTTTGGTTTAGTTCCTAGAGTCGTGCTTAAGAGAATGGTTCCAAGCGGGACGATCTCTGATCCACCGAAACCGACCAAAGGAGTGGTTACTTTATCTAGACGTGGGTGACAAAGATTCATCCTTGTGAGAGCTTCGGACGAAATAATGTTCGCTAAGCTTCCGTTGTCGACCAGCACCCTCTTTACTTCGAAGTTAGCAATCCTCAATGTCAACACCATGGAAAAATCTGGGTCGTCTTCACTTGTGTCCCAATTGACGTCAGAGGGCCGATCGGCCTCACTGAAGCTTATAATTTGATTTTCCATGGAGGGAAATTCTAGGGACAGGATCTCTCTTTTAGCAGAGACACCAGCTTTTATCGACCTCATAGTTCTTTTTCTAGCATTTCTGCTATCACCTCCTGCTGGTCCGCCTGCGATCATATTTATCACTCCATTCGAGCGCTCTTCTGCTTGGCCTCAAATTTGCCTTTGCTGGTTGTTAAACTTCTGTGGACTTCGGGACCTATAACGACCGTTATAGTTGCTACCTTTGACAAACTCTTTCAGTTTTCCTTGGGCAATTAATTTTTCAATCTCGACTTTCAATTGATAACAATTTTCAGTACTATGTCCCCGAGCACGGTGATACCGACAGTATTGTTCATACCCGGGTGCACCTGCTCTAGCCTGGGTGATCCTTTGAGCTTCAGGGATTAAATTTCCTTCTTCCAATACGGTTAGCACCTCTTCCTTTGAGGTGTTAAGCTCGGTAAACTGCACTTTACCCGGTCTCGAGGCTCGATAAAAATTTGGGGCTTGGGGCGGCACCTGCGGCTTATAAGTATTAATTCGTTGCCAAACAGATCCTCTGTTCGATCCCCCATAATCACCAGGCTTTGGGATCGGGGCCCGATCTTGCTTCTTGTTGAGGTGAGATTTGTCGATATGTGAACTCTTCAATTTGTTCATCTCTTCCTGTATCATGTACTTCTCAGCTATCTCCATTATCCGTTCGAAGGACTTAGGTTGTTTTCTACACAAAGCATTTCAAAATTGAGTGCTTTTGGTTAGTTCGAACATCAGGGAGGACAGATATTCAATCTGCGGGGTATCTACTTTCAGGAGCTCAATACTAAATCTTGCTAGCCATTGCCTCAACGTCTCTCCTTCCAATTGTTTTACGGTGCCCAGGTGATTCGCAGGCAGTCTTGGCTTCCTCTGGCTAGCAAATTGATGTTTCAGTTTTTCACAGAATTCTTCAAAAGAAAATATGGAGTTCGGAGGTAACTTTCCGAACCAATCGAGAGCAATTCCCTCAAAAGTAGTGACCATAATCTTGCAACAGAAATCCTCCGAATGTCCGTACAAGTTCATCACATTAATAAAGTTGTTGATGTGTTCCCCGGGGTCGGTAGTCCCGTTATACCGCGGTAACCTTGTTGGCACCGTTTCTGAGTTTCGAGCTTCTCATATCTCTCGACAAAATGGCGAGCAGCGCATGATACTGTTTGCAACCTCCCTATCTCGTAAGTTCCCTCTAGTTAGAGTGTTTTCCCCTCGCCTGACGGCCTGATTGTAACGGGGGACCTCTATCATCGTTTCTTCCTTTTCCAATTCCTTAGCTACTCTCTCGCATATTATCTTTTCTAACTCTGATTCAGTAATTCTTTTGTAGGCAGATTTTCTACCTCCAACCACGCCAGCAGAGTGGCTCTCTCCTACCACTGAATCCTCCAGATTACGTACCGATCTTGGTGGGTTTTCCGATCGGGCGTTGATTTTTGAGGGCATTCCTCGAAGAGAGTTTGTAGCTGGAGCATGCGATATAGATCGCAGTATGCTGTTTTCCTTCTGGATGTTCGAAGAAGGTATTTCAGGTCTCCCGTGATTTCCTGGTTGGTCAACGGGTGATTGATCAGCCCTCCCACTGTTCAGGAATTCCCTGCACATGGTGCCTATGATAGATCTTAGATCACCAACGGTTGTGTGGATTGGAACATTATCCTGGGGAACTATTGGTGGAATCTCTGGTTGTTGAGCCGCACGAGACAGATTATCGGGCTCATTATTGACCGAATTCTGTGCTCCTGCTGCATGGGAGGGTTCTCCTCGGTTGTACGTATTTCTCCTCGTGGTAGGCATATTTCGATCTAATACTCGAATAAGGCCCCACGGTGGGCGCCAATTGATCTTACGCGTTTTCGTGTGTTCGATCAAGGGTGGATAATCAATGCAGTAATAATGTTAGACAATAAATTGGAAAGATCAATAGTATTGTTTTCTGAATTATCGAGTACAGATTACAAGTGTTTGGAGTCCTATTCGAGCATTATAGGATGCCGTACATGCTAAAGGGCGAAATACATATGAGAAAGCCTATATTACTATTCCAAAGGGTGTCCGAGCAGCAGTCTGAATGCAAGAGCACCTGGGAAGTTGTGTCTGTCGTCATAAATGCATGGGTATTTATAACCGAAATTGGGGTCTAGGTGATCCATCTGCAGATATGCAATTCTCGGCCCATAAGTTTGGATCAGAGCTCGGCCCAACAGTAATTTCGGATCCAGGTCCGTCTGCACTTTTGGTATTTGGACATTGGGGTCGAACTCGAGCTCCTGGGATAAATACTGTCCGATCTCACGTGATTGTAGAATAGGCCGAGCCCAAAATATCCCTCATCATTACCAGTCATATTGTCAAACGGAAAAGACGTATCGAGTCCACTGGAAATTATGGACTCTTCTTGATTGCCCAAATTACTTGGCCCTGGCATATCATAGTTATTACTTCGTAAACCAAAATAATTGGTTCCAGCTTGGTTTGGCCTTGGGAAATTGATCTCATCAATTCCAGTATCTGCAGCAGCATTCATTGGATCAGGAGCATATAGGTTCTAGTATATATTTGGAATCGGATACGTGTTCGTATTCGGATTCACCATACTTAAACGATGATTTACTAGTAGATCATCCATAACTACGTTGAAATTATGAGACTTCTCTTCCAAATCAGGGACGTCGTTTTTGCTATGATCATGTATGTCAGGGCAGCACCAATGCCCTTGTGATCGAGTTTCAACGATATCTAGGTCAACTTCTTTAGCTTTGTTCTTCTCAAGTTGTAGCTGAGTTTTCATTTGAACTAGTTCTTGGTTTAGTTTAGTCACATTATTATTTCTTTGATTAAGGAGGTCGAGGTTTGTTATAGTATTTACATGGTTTTGATTTCGGCCATGGTGTTAGTTAGTAATGGTTTTTATATCAAGGTGGGCAAATAAATGTGGTTTGCTACTTTGGGAAAAGAAAATAAGAAGAAGTTGAGCACCCGTAATATATATATATATATATATATATATATATATATATATATATATATATATATATATATATATTACGGGTGCTCAACTTCTTCTTATTTTCTTTTCCCAAAGTGGCAAACCACATTTATTTGCCCACCCTGATATAAAAACCATTACTAACAATCACCATGGCCGAAATCAAACCCATGTAACTACTGAAATAGACCTCGACCTCCTTAATCAAAGAAATAATAATATGACTAAACTAAACCAAGAACTAGTTCAAATGGAAACCCAGTTACAACTTGCGAAGAACAAAGCTAAAGAAGTTGACCTAGATATCGTTGAAACTCGATCATAAGGGCATTGCTGCTGCCCTAACATACATGATCATAGCAAAAACGACGTCCCTTATTTGAAAGAGAAGTCTCGTAATTTCAATGTAGTTATGGATGATCTACCAGAAAATCATCGTTTAAGTATGGTGAATCCGAATATGAACACATATCCGATTCCAAATATGTACCATAACATATATGCTCCTGATCCACTGAATACTGCTGCCTGTACTAGAATTGATGAGATCAATTTCCCAAGGCCGGTAAGAATTTATAAATTGAATGATCGGATATCAAACCGTAATAAACAAAACTAATACGGATGGACACTAAGAGTTAACCGATGTGGTATTTGAATTTAAATCTCGATATACAAAATCGTAATAAACAAAACTAATGCGGATGGACGCTAACATGTAACCGATGTGGGATTTGAATCCAAAATTTCGAGAAACAATAATCTGAATTGCTTAGCGACACATGGCCATATATTAGTTGAAATATTAATGTTCCACCTATAGTTTCTAGAAAGTCATATGTAGATAACGTAGATAATTGAATATGTTATAAATTAAAAGAATGAAATAATAGGATATTGAACTTTTGCAAAAATTATTCGATTCTAAATTTACCTCTCATTTGACTACGAATCCAACTCATGTGTTTGAGGAGAATGTATGCTACACATGTTGTGTGGTGCGACTCAACTCATTTGGGCTATGCTAGAGTTCAGTGTATGAACGAATGGTTTTTCATTATATGTATTCATGATCCTCTGGCGAACGTCCTTATTAGTTAGCTGGGAAGAACCGTGTTTTACGAATTTTTTATCGAACTTTAAATTTTCTAATAAAATAAATAAAAATTGTTTAGTTCTGATTTAAGTAGGATGTCGTTTGGATTTAATCAAACAACAAGCGATCAGGGAGTCATATTATTTTAACCTTTGCACTATTCAGCCCGAGCTATATATACACAGTCTAATAGATAAAAGAAATCATGGGTATGGAAAATTGAAGTTAAAAAGAAAAAATGAAATGCCCATTAACAGATTACATGCCTATAATTTTTTTATGGATAGATAGGAGAAGCTAAACCGTTGAACATAGTTTTTCAGTTATAATATGTTGTAGTCACTTTTGGTATGGAAATATTAAATATTCAAGTTGTCATTTCAAGTGGAATATTAAGATTTTCACCAATTTGTGAGGTTCAATTAATTAAAAGTTTTTGTCATTAGTTTAAATTTCATGTACTAAGTACATACATGAAATAATATGAATCAAATGTTTGAAAAAAAAAATTTTTATTTCCCAAGGGTTTAATCTCTTTCGAGGCGCGTCGGACACATAAAGTGGGAACCTCAACCAACAGGGATTCGAACCTGAGTCCGATACTTTGTAGTGACTATCTTTCCAATAGACCAATTACCTGTTGGTAAGAATATTTTCTTTGGATAGGAGTCCAGTAAAAGTTAAAAATAGTTTACCCCATGACATAATTTACAACGTCTTTCATTTAGTTTTTATATTTTTATGTGTGCATTTAGGGCGCTCACTTAAAAGTTAATTAAATTTGTTGTCAATATCACATAGTTAAATTGGCAAATTTCTACATCAAAATGAAATCTCTGTTGCGCCCATTTTTATGCGAGTGTGCAATTATAAACACACTCACAATGAAAAATGTAATATGCATATTTTCATATCGCACATAGAGAGTAAATTTTCCATTAATTCATCATATGGATAAAAGTATTTAAATTTCATTTACTACGTAAATATATTCAAACAAAGACCTTCTAATTAAAACTTAATTATCATGGCCATTCCGGTGGTTGAACTCTCGAATCATGTATTGTAAATCATTGTTTTGCCCAGGTGCCGTAGAATTTCCAGAGCCATTGTTTTTACTGTTTAAACCACGGAACATGTTCTGATCATTTCCCATGTGGGATCAACTGTATGATCCATTAAATTGGTTCCACTAGGACCTTGTGATATGTCAATGAAATTATTGGTCCCACTCGGCCCTGGAATGCCCATTAAATTTGACCCATTTAAGTTACCAGTCATGTTATCAAAAAGAAAAGACGTATCGAGTCTACTGGAAATTATGGACCATTCTTGATTGCCCAAATTACTTGGCCCTGGCATATCATAGTTATGACTTGGTAAGCCAAAATAATTGGTTCCAGCATGGTTTGGCCTTGGGAAATTTACCTCATTAATTCCAGTACCTGCAGCAGTATTCGTTGGATCAGGAGCATGTGGGTTCTGGTATATATTTGGAATCGGATACGTGTTCGTATTTGGATTCACCATACTTAAACGATGATTTTCTAGTAGATCACCCATAACTACATTGAAATTACGAGACTTCTCTTCCAAATCAGGTACGTCGTTTTCGCTAAGATCACGTATGTCAGGGCAGCACCAATGCCCTTGTGATCGAGTTTCAACGATATCTCTGTCAACTTCTTTAGCTTTGTTCTTCTCATTTTGTAGTTTGGTTTCCATTTGAACTAGTTCTTGATTTAGTTGAGTCATATTATTGTTTCTTTTATTTGAGTCATATTATTGTTTCTTTGATTAAGGAGGTCGAGGTATGTTTCAGTAGTTACATGATTTAGATTTCGGCCATGGTATTTCTTATTAATGGATTTTATATCAGGGTGGGCAAATATCACTTGGGGAAAAGAAAATAAGAAAGAAGTTGAGCGCCAATTAGTGTGGCTAGTTCGCTAGCTTTGTTAAATAAACCAACGCGCCTTTTAGAGAACGTAACATGAAGGTTATTCTCGTTTTCAATCTTTTCTATGTTTATTTTTTTCGTCCTTTCCCTTTTCTAGCAGATTTATTTTGTAATGGATTCCATTCAGGTGGGTCATTTTGATCTGCATTCATCTTAAAAGGGGAGATTGCGGGGGAAAATTAAAAAAAAAAAAAAAAAGATATTTGTTATTAATGGTTTAGGCATGAATAAAGTGTGGTATTTATAGGTGCAAATGCAGATCATAGGTGAATAGTCAAAGGATGTTGGGGAAATTTCATTAAGTGCGCCAGGTAATTAAGGAAAATTCACAACATTATTGTTTTATTAATATAATTGTTCATTTTATCACCTACAGAATAATTGAATAAATGTAGCATTTAATTCTATTTTTGTAATGAAGAAATAAGACTCTTACATTTTTTACTAAATAAGGATCGGGATGCAATATTTCACAGTTATGCATGAAAGTTGTGGTTTATGATTCTTTTGATTACATAGATATCATTGCGAATTATATGGCAATTAACATTAACTTATATAGTTGTTTTTCGCGATAGTCAATTAATACGAGGACCAATAAATAACTTATTAATTAACACTTTTTTTCCAAGAATGAGCAATTGGTCCATGTAAACCGCAATATATATATATATATATATATATATATATATATATATATATATATATATATATATATATTTATATATATATATGATTGCCGGTAAGTATTTATAAATTGAATGATCGGATATCAAACCGTAATAAATAAAACTAATACGGAAGGACACTAAGAGTTAACCGATGTGGGATTTGAATTTAAATCTCGAGATACAAAATCGTAATAAACAAAACTAATGCGGATGGACACTAACAGGTAACCAATGTGGGATTTGAATCAAAAATTTCGAGAAACAATAATCTGAATTGGTTAGCGACACATGGCCACTTATTAGTTGAAATATTAAAGTTCCACCTATAGTTTCTAGAAAGTCATTTCTAGATAAATTAGAAAATTGAATATGTGATATATTAAAAGAATGAAATAATAGGATATTGGATTTTGGCCAAAGTTATTCAATTCCATCTTTACCCCTCAATTGACTATGAATCCAACTCATGTGTTGTAGGAGAATGTTTGCTACGCATGTTGTGTGACGCGACTCAATTCATTTGGGTTTTGTTTGGGTTCAGTGTAAGAACGAATGGTTTTTCGTTATATGTAATTATGATCCTACGGGGAATGTCCTAATTAGTTAGCTAGCAAGAACCGTGTTTTAGGAATCTTTTATCGAACTTTAAATTTTCTAATAAAATAAATAAAAATTGTTTAGTTCTGAAGTAAGTAGGATGTCTTTTGGATTTAACCAAACAACAAACGATCAGGGAGTCATATTATTTTATCATTTGCACTCTTTGGTCCGAGCTATATATACACAGTCTAGTAGATAAAAAAAAAATCATGGGTATGGAAAATCGAAGTTAAGAAGAAAAAATGAAATCCCCATTAACAAATTCCATGCCTATAATTTTTTATGGGAGAAGCTAAACCGTTCAACATAATTTTCCAGTTATAATATGTTGTAGTCACTTTTAGTATGGAAATATTAAACATTCAAGTTGTCATTTTATGTGGAATATTAAGATTTTCCCCAATTTTTTAGGTTCAATTAATTAAATTTTTTTTTGTCATTAGTTTAAATTACATGTACTAAGTACATACATGCAATAATATGAATTAGATGTTTGAGAATTTTTTTTTTTTTTGTTTCCCAAGGGTTTAATCTCTTTCGAGGCGCGTCGGACACATAAGTGGGAACCTCTCCCAACAGGAATATGAACCTGAGTTCGCTACTTTGTAGTGACTAGTCCCTTCTACTAGACCAATCACATGTTGGTAAGAATATTTTCTTTGGATAGGAGTCCAGTAAAAGTAAATTTTCCCTTGTGATATTATTAAAAAATAGTTTACCTCATGATATAATTTACAATGTCTTTCATTTGGTTTTTATATTTTTACGTGTGCATGTAAGATGCTCATTTAAAAGTTAATTAAATATGTTGTCAATATCATAAAGTTAAATTGACAAATTTCTAAATCAAAATGAAATCTCAGTCGCGCCCATTTTTATGCGAGTGTGCAATTTTAAACACACTCACAATGAAAAATGTAATATGCCTATTTTCATATCGCACATAGAGAATAAATTTTCCATTAGTTCATCACATGGATAAAAGCATTTAAATTTCATGTACTACGTAAATATATTTAAACAAAGACCTTTAAATTAAAACTTAATTTTCATGGCCATTCCGGCGGTTGAACTCTCGATTCATGTTTTGTAAATCATTGTTTTGCCCAGGTTCCGTAGAATTTCCAGAGCCATTGTTGTTACTGTTTAAACCATGGAACATGTTCTAATCGTTTCCTTGATTTGGCATCGTACCCTGGAACATGTTTTGAACATTTCCCCGATTTACCGACATAGAATTTCCATATCCACTGTAGTTGTAGGTGAACATCCCCGGAAACATATTCTCTAAGTCATCTTGCATTGGCGGCACCATATAATTTCCAGGTTGCAGAACATCTGGAGCAGCATTTCCAATGATAGGATTGACTAGGATATTTATATTCGATGAGTCGCCACCACTCGTAGGAGTAATAGTGAAAGTAGAAAATTGTTCCCACATTGGATCAATTGTATGATCCATTAAATTGGTTCCACTAGGACCTTGTGATATGTCAATGAGATTATTGGTCCCACTCGGCCCTGGAATGCCCATTAAATTTGACCCATTTAAGGTACCATTCATGTTGTCAAACAGAAAAGACATATCGAGTCCACTGGAAATTATGGACCCTTCTTGATTGCCCAAATTACTTGGCCCTGGCATATCGTAGTTATGACTTGGTATACCAAAATAATTGGTTTCAGCTTGGTTTGACCTTAGGAAATTGATCTCATCAATTCCAGTACATGCAGCAGTATTCGTTGGATCAGGAGCATTGGGTCCGGTATATATTTGTAATCGGATACGTGTTCTTATTCGGATTCACCATACTTAAACGATGATTTCCTAGTAGATCATCCAAAACGATATTGAAATTACGAGACTTCTCTTCCAAATCAGGTACGTCGTTTTCGCTAAGATCTTGTATGTCAGGGCAGCACCAATGCCCTTGTGATCGAGTTTCAACGATATCTCGGTCAACTTCTTTAGCTTTGTTCTTCTCATTTTGTAGCTTTGTTTCCATTTGAACTAGTTCTTGGTTTAGTTGAGTCATATTATTGTTTCTTTGATTGAGGAGGTCGAGATCTGTTTCCATACTTACATGATTTTGATTTCGGCCACGGTATTTGTTAGTAATGGTTTTTATATCAGGGTGGGCAAATAAATGTGGTTTGCCAATTGCGGAAAAGAAAATAAGAAGAAGTTGAGCACCAATGAGTGTGGCTAGTTCGCTAGCTTTTTTAAATAAACCAACGTGCCTTTTAGAGAACGTAACCTGAAGGTTATTCTCGTTTTCAACATTTTCTATGTTTATTTTTTCCGCCCTTCCACTTTTCTAGCAGATTTATTTTGTAATGGATTCCATTGAGGTGGGGCATTTTGATCTGCATTCATCTTAAAAAGGGGAGATGGCAAAAAAGAAGAAGATATTTGTTATTAATGGTTTAGGCATGAATAAAGTTCGGTATTTATAGGTGCAAATGCACATCATAGGTGAATAGTAAAAGGATGTTGGGGAAATTTCATTAAGTGCGCCAGGTAATTAAGGAAAATTCACAACATTATTGTTTTATTAATACAATTGTTCATTTTATCACCTACAAAACAATTGAATAAATGTAGCATTTAATTCTATTTTTGTAATGAAGAAATGAGCATCTCACATGTTTTACTAAATAAGGATCGGGATGCAATATTTCATAGTTGTGCATGAAAGTTGTGGTTTTTTATTCTTTTAATTTACATCGATATCATTGTGAATTATATGGCAATTCAAATTAAGTTATAAAGTTGTTTTTCGCGATACTGCAAATGGATAAAATTTTGTATAGGATTCTCAATTAATAAGAAGACCAATGAATAACCGCGATATATATATATATATATATATATATATATATATATATATATATATATATATATATATATATATATATATATATATATATATATATATATGTGATTGCCGGTAAGTATTTTTATAAATTGAATGATCGGATATCAAACAGTAATAAATAAAACTAATACGCAAGGACACTAAGAGTTGACCGATGTGGGATTTGTATTTAAATCTCTATATACAAAATCGTAATAAACAAAACTAATGCGGATGGACCCTAACATGTAACCGATGTGGGATTTGAATCCAAAATTTCGAGAAACAATAATCTGAATTGCTTAGAGACACATGGCCATATATTAGTTGAAATATCAAAGTTCTACCTATAGTTTCTAGAAAGTAATTTCTATATAAATTAGAAAATTGAATATGTGATAAATTAAAAGAATGAAATAATAGAATATGTAATTTTGGCCAAAGTTATTCTATTCCATCTCTTCCTCTCATTTGACTTTGAATCCAACTCATTTGTTGTTGGAGAATGTTCGCTACGCATGGTGTGGCGCGAGTCAACTCATTTGGGTTGTACTAGGGTTCAATGTTAGAACGAAAGGTTTTTCGTTATTTGTAATTATGATTCTCCGGGGAATGTCCTTATTAGGTAGTTGGTAAAAACCATGTTTTATGAATCTTTTATCGAACTTTAAATTTTATAATAAAATAAATAAAGTTTGTTTAGTTCTGAATTAAGTAGGATCTCTTTTAGATTTAATCAAACAACAAACGATCAGGGAGTCGTATTATTTTATCCTTTGCACTATTCGGTACGAGCTATATATATACAATCTAGTAGATAAAAAAAATCATGGGTATGGAAAATTGAAGTTAAGAAGAAAAAATGTAATGCCCATTAACAAATTGAATGATCGGATATCAAACCATAATAAACATAACTAATATGGATGGACACTAAGAGTTAACCGATGCGGATTTGAATTTAAACTCGAGATACAAAATCGTAATAAATAAAACTAATGCGGATGGACACTAACATGTAACCGATGTGGGATTTGAATCCAAAATTTCGAGAAATAATAATATGAATTGCTTAGCGATACATGGCCATATATTAGTCGAAATATTAAAGTTCCACCTATAGTTTCTCGAAAGTCATTTCTAGATAAATTAGAAAATTAAGTATGTGATAAATTAAAAGAATGAAATAATAGGATATTGAATTTTGGCCAAAGTTATTCGATTCAAACTTTACCTGTGTTGGAGGAGAATGTATCCTATGCATGTTGTGTGGCGCGACTCAACTCTTTTGGGTTGTGCTAGTTCAGTGTAAGAATGATTGGTTTTTCGTTATATGTTATTATGATCATCCGGGGAACGTCCTTATTAGTTAGCTGGCAAGAACCGTGTTTTATGAATCCTTTATCGAACTTTAAATTTTTTAATAAAATAAATAAAAACCTACAAACAATCAGGGAGTCATATTATTTTATCATTTGCAATGTTTGGTCCGAGCTATATATACACAGTCTTGTAGATAAAAAATTCATGGGTATGGAATCGTACTGTAGACACCACACTGGGGAGGACTTATACCCTATGCACTATTCGGTCCGAGCTATATATACACAGTCTAGTAGATAAGAAAAATCATTGGTATGAAAAATTGAAGTTAAAGAAGAAAAAATGAAATGCCCATTAACATATTCCATGCCTATAATTTCGATGAGAGAAGCTAAATAGTTCAACATAATTTTCCAGGTATAATATGTTGTAGTCACTTTTGGTATGGAAATATAAACATTCAAGTTGTCATTTCATGTGGAATATTAAGATTTTCCCCAATTTGTGAGGTTCAATTAATTAAATTTTTTTGTCATTAGTTTAAATTTTATGTACTAAGAACTTGCATGAAATAATATGAATCAAATGTTTGAGAATATATTTTTTTTTGTTTCCCAAGGGTTTAATCCCTTTCGAGGCGCGTCGAACACATAAAGTGGGAACCTCTCCCAACAGGAATTTGAACCTGAGTCCGCTACTTTGTAGTGACTAGTCCTTTCTTTGGATTGGAGTCCGCTACTATGTAGTGACTAATCCCCTGTCGGTAAGAATATTTTCTTTGGATTGGAGTCCAGTAAAAGTAAATATTCCCTTATGACATTATTAAAAAACAGTTACCCCATGATATAATTTACAATGTCTTTCATTTGGTTTTTATATTTTTGTGTGTGCATATAAGGTGCTCATTTAAAAATTAATTAAATATGTTGTGAAGATCATATAGTTAAATTGACCAATTTTTAAATCAAAATGAAATCTCAGTCGCGCCCATTTTTATGCGAGTGTGCAATTATAAACACACTCACAATGAGATATGTAATATGCCTATTTTCATATTGCACATAGAGAGTAAATTTTCAATTAGTTCATCACATGGATAAAAGCATTTAAATTTCATGTACTACGTAAATATATACATGCTACATGAACGTTTATCAATCACATGTTTGAAAATTTACATTTTCGTTGGATAGGAAATTAAGTTCCATGCTACTTCAACTATATATACCCTACTTCTCTCTACTAGAAATCTGAGTATTTGCCACCCCATAGAGATTGTTGAAAAAGCTGTCGCCATTGAGTATTTGAATAGGCCCTGCAGCCGATTACAATATTGTTTTGGCAGCATTTAAATCTTGGCACAAATTGGAATAAATGCCACGGCATAATTTCCCTTTTTCATTATTTTACTTTTTAACTTTTCATTTCCACCTCAATATTTCACTTTTCACGTTTCACTTTTACGGCTCGATCGCCGTTTCCAGCTCCTCCATCATCATCATCATTGCCAAGGGCGTACCTCTTTGAGGACTGGGGGGGCCATGGTCCCCCAAGAATATACTTATGTATATGGATATTTTTGCAAACAAAATTAATTGGTTTAGTGGTAAGAAATTTCTTCAGGATTGATGTGAACTCGGGTTCATTCCCTCAAAGGCTCATGTCATAGTATTTGTCAGTTTTGTTTTCATAGAAATTCAGATTTCTTTGGACAAATTCACAATTATTTATGGAATTCAATTTAATTCATTCTTATTTTTTCATGAAATTCAAATTTCTTTTGAACATTATATACTTGTATTCATTCATTGAATTCAATTTTTTTTGGACTAATTATAGTCATATCTTTTTGAAAATTCGCATTCATCTAGAATTTTCTTTTTAGTAGATATTGAATTTTCTTTGGATGTTATGTCAAATGCATAAATCAAGTGAGCTAATAATCAGTATGGTTCAAGAAGATGTTTTTTTTAGTTTAAGCAAATATGTCACCATTCATTTGATGAATATTGACAAATTTGAAATTATTATTAGCATATATTTGATATATGATAATGAATATGATAGGCATTATATATATATATATATATATATATATATATATTATATAATGCCTATCATATTCATTATCATATATCAAATATATGCTTATATATATATATATATATGTGTGTGTGTGTGTGTGTGTGTACTAGTATAATTCTTATGGTAGACACAATTTTAAGATAATGTTTTACAATTAAATACTCATCATACATTTTGATTAATTATGTATTTTATAATGATAAAAATATATTACGGATCATTTCAAAAATATATGAAAATTCAACTTTGATAATTTTAATTTTTGTCATTTTATCAAAACTATAAAAAAATATCGACTTTGCTACCAAAAAAAACTTCCCCCCCCCCCCAAAAGTAGTTGTCGAGGTCCACCCCTGATCATCGCAGATCCGCCGTCACTTTTGTTCTTCTCACCTCCGCCACTTTGCAAGTCCTCCATCATCATTTTGTTGGGATTTTATGGGTATAATTGTCAACTACAACAGTGCGGAATTTAAAATTTTTATTTATACACCAAATCCCAGGGAACACTTATTAGCACATATGAATAAGGTTGAATTTAATTTCAGCAAACAAGTACTAAAATAAATTCAAGATGGTAAAAGCTATTTTACCTCACCACAGGCAAGGTGGTGGTTTTTCTCCGGTCTTCAAATGTTCACTAGAGCACCCCAAGTGTTGTGCCTCTAGAGAAAGTCCACACCAGATGGATTTGAGTGACTTCACGTAATCCCCAGGCTAAGAACTAGGATTAAGGAATTGTCTCGTCAGGAATTGGATTCAGATCCAGAGAAGAAGCTTGGAGAAAATGTCAGGGGGCGATTTCACAGGGTTATGGCCGAACAGGAATTGGGCGAGAGATGCTGAAAATTTTCGGCTTCTCTTTTTCTTGTGTTTGTGTGTGCATTAGTTTCTTAATGATTTACTTCCTTGCCTAGTTAAAGATTATAAATGTATCTAATATATATATCTCTATTAGAAGACTCCTTCTTCTAATAGATATATATCTTATCTTGAAAAGAGCCCTCCTTTATCAAGATACAAGATACATGCATATCTTTTTCTTTTCACACTAGAAAAACAAGATATGCTATAATCCTTTCCCACAAGATAATGCCTCTTTTAATTCCTTATCACAAATAATCGGCCATGTGCTTTAATTGACTAGTGTAAATTTAATTAATCAAGTTCCATACAACCAACAATTCGGCCACTTCCAGATTGATAATTAATCAATCTCCCTTAACCAAAAATCGGCCACTCATGTTAATTAGATAATTAATCATGATTCGGCCAACTTAGTTTACTTGATTAATCTACCATTAATCATAATCGGCCCATTTGGTTTAATTTAATTAATCTACCATTAATTAATTAATCCTTTTTCAATGACTACTTTAATTGAGGATTTAATCAATCAGAATTTCCAATCGATTAATTAATTAGTTACTTCTAATTAATGATTCTCCATTTCGAATTAACACTTTAATTCTCGATTAATTAATTAGTTACTTCTAATTAATTATTCTTCTTCTTGAATTAATACCTTAATTCATTTATTGATTTAATTCCTTAAATCAATTGATTCCTTCCAGACTGTCACTGTCCAACTGTATTGTGTGTGACCCTCTAGGTTCACCATCAATTGGCAGCAGGCCCACGACTTTCGTGATTTAATTAGTGAGCAATTAATTGCTCCGATCATTTAACCACTTTAATTGACCACTCCAGAATTAATTTCCTTATTAATTCAGGAGTACCCACACCTCATGGTCAATGTCTAGCCATAGGCCAATGAGGCCCAACTTCAGGTGAATTGATTTCGTGAACCTTCACCTCTTATAAATGCCATGTACATACGGTGCTTCTATCAACTAATTTCCCGATTGAGACCTAGGGTGTGTGAATTGGTCGGCACCTCTAATTATCTCAATTCTGTACTTTCTGATTCAGGATAATAATTCCAGTGTGACTGCTAAATTTGGAAACCCCTTTCCAAATCCGTCACCGACTACGGCCGTAGATTCCTCGGATTTATTATCTAAGAACGTATAAGAAATTCTCTCATCTTATCAGGATGAGTCGATAGATCATTTATTAGTACTAACTATCCGCGCACACGTTCATACGTACCCAAAGTAGTCGCACAATGACGAAGCTATGTGATCGGCTCCTAAATCAAAGTACGTATTCCCGTGTACCGAATCCGCCCTAGTACCTCAAGTCAAAGGACTAAATCGTACACTATTATAAGTCTTGAGAGACATCCCATTACCGATATGCTTAACGCACTTCCACGATGGGTCTCTCTGTTCGGGTCGTTCGATGCGTTCGATCCCATATCGAACTACCTAGTCATATGCACTAGCATTCAATGCCTTGTTTATGAAACGACAACAAATTCACTCCATGTGAATCATGCATAATCCTACAAGTCTTAACGATTCATTCGATGCCCCGTCTCGATATGAATCTATGACTTGGAACATTTTTGAGATCACGACCTTTGAGACTGTTTCATGATTAATCGCACCCAATACTGAAGTGAATAATCCCGTAGTCATGAGTGATCTCAGGGTTTCATCCAATCGCTTAGATACGTTCACGAGAGATGAAGTTGGCCATTGTTTAATTCACGTACTATGAATAAACGGGCGTATTATCTTATGAATCATAAGATTGCTTCTAAAGGTAGTTCCTTAACAAGCTTATATTTGTTGGCTTGCTGGGCACTATCCTATCAATCTCCCACTTGCCCTAATGCCAACCACATACATTTCTAAGGCCCATCTCTCTCAAGATGTCCGTCGAACCCTTTTGTGATTATGACTTAATTAGTGGATCTGCTATGTTGTCTCTTGACGTGGTTTACCCCCACGTCTTATTCTACCTATGATTTTCCAGATCATATGGTATATTTGTGTTTAGATCATGGGTGAGATCTCGATTCCTTTGCTAAAGCAATTGCCTTAAGTTATCATAGAAGATAACTATAGGCCTCGCAATGCTAGGTACTACTTCCAGTTTATTGGAAGAAGTTTTCGTCCAAACACTTTCCTTCGTTGTATTCAATACTGCGAAATATTCTGTTTTATTGGTTAACCCAGCATCGATTGTCTTTTGAACTTCTTTCAAATCATCGTTGCCCCATAAAACCAGAATATTATATTCACTTCAGACGGGAAACTCGAATCACTAAATCCTTCGAGTTCCAATTCTTCATTATTACCGTTGACCAGCAATATATTCTCAAAAACTCCTAGAGTTCTTAAGAAATGCTCTTTTCGGTAATCCAGTACTCCTTACTGGTGTTCGACTAACAACCGCTTATGATACTCATAGCATGTGTTTAGTTTGGTCTTGTACATGACGTTGCATATACTATGCTACCATTTATGTGGAATGTGTATAGAAATATTATCCTCTTTACTCATCAAATGTAGGGCTCATTGACTTTGAGAGAGATTTTATATCTCTATGGAAACTGTCCTCACTATGACTTTCCATACTGATTTTATTCAGTTTTTGTCCATGTACTAAGATTTGGGATTTCAAACATCTTCTCTAATCTATCACAATAGATACGTACTGCCAATACGTGAGATGTATCCCTTAAATCTTTTAATGAAGAATTGCGTGCATGTACACGCTTTCGTCTGCGTTTAACACTCTTTACATCATCTATGTCAACTTTAGTGTTTATTTTACGAACAATGCAAAAAACTCCCACTGATTCTTTTGTACATTGAGATTTATATGCAATTTTGATAAAGTCAACCACCTTGACTGTCTCATCTAGTTGCATGTTCCAGCTTCGGGATACTGGACTAGAATCATAGATTCACCTTTGGAATTACATCTAATGGTTATGCCTCGTGGTCATACGAAGCTTCTATGGTTCAGTGTTTCTAAATGGATTATTTGGAAATCCACTCAGACTACATGGCGTTTTAAGCTATGTTCCCGAATCTATGTTATACATAGATATTTCGAAAGTTCTTGGATTACTATCCAATCGATCATATTCGTGAACGTACTGGTTCTTTTCGAATTCGATCGAATCTTCGAGATTTTGGTGTACAAAATACTTGGTTCAACAGGTTTGAAAATATACTCCCACTATTTGTAGGGATGTGTCCAAGTCTAGGACTTCATCAAGTTCCATGGTAAAATCCCATTTCTATTCGCGAGGGAACCACCCTCTAAGAATTGGGTATCCTTAGCAACGGACTCCTTTCGTTCTTAGGATCATGGAACAGGTATCCAATGGATTTCGTTGGATACCCTACAAATTTTCTCAATTGGATCCCCTATCCAACTTCTCATTCATGGATGAAATAACATACTTGAGTTAGTACGGTTTTTCGTAGGAATTGACTTAAAGAGGTTACTAGCCTAAGTATCCTTCCAGAGTCATGGGGTTGAACCCCATAATTGATTTGAGGAATTTTAGCAATACTAATTAAAGAATGAATCTAGTCTTTCATAGTTCGATTCCTTTTATTAGTTTTATTTTGCTATTCAAGAATTTTATTCTTGATTTAGATAATTTGAGTAATTTAGGGCTCATGTAATAATCACTTCGATTACTTTGAATGATCATACTTTTAATGCCCTTAATTGCTTCGGTTTTGGAATTCCTTTGAATCCTTTCAACATTTCCATACTTGCACTTTACTTAGTGCCTTTATGAAACACTTTGAACCCTTCAATCCTTTCCAAAACGTGTACCTTCCAGAGTACCTATATCCCAAATTTATTTGGATATTTCATGAAGCGATTGATTACTCGCACTAATGCTTTAGTGATCCACTTGTGTCTTAACGCGCGGATTTTCTCCGTTAAACACTTATCGATTAGGATTCACATGTTTTGAATTCATCAATGTTCTATATTTCAAGAGCCACGATTGAAAACAATCCATTGATTCCTTCTTTTAGGAAATATGATCGAATTTTGGATAATTATCTAATTTGTTTTACCTTTCTTGATTTAGCATAATTTAAGTTTTATCAATACTCTATATTTCTTTGCTTTATTTACAACGGTAAAGCAATTATGTACGAATTAAAAGCTTTAATTAAAATAATTCCATTCATAATGGTAAAGCTAAAAATGTCTCGTACAAATTTCGAAATAAATAGACAAAACTATAATTAAATGCCTAAATCCAGAATTAAAGTAAAAACATTTGCTAATAAGAAAAATCCAGATGCTCCTTGACCCATTCCCTGAAGTATGTTTCCCTCAAGTGTAGTTGAAACCCGAACTTGGTTACATGCAACACGTTCCAGTCATCCTCTGTAAACACTTTTACAGAAACCAGAATTTTAAGATGTTTCACATCAAAAGAAAAACTTAAGATGTTTTACATCGAAAAAGGAAATAACTTAGGTCATACCTTGGTCAAGTATGTTTCGGAATTCCTCGTCAGTCATGTTCCTCAGTTCCTCATCTTTCTTACATAAGGGACAATTCTTTCCTTCGATCAATCCTTGTCCTCTCTCGAGGGCTTTTTCATATTTGTCCAACAACTTATGCAAATCATTGGTCTCAATTCCTTTGTCTGGAACTTCACAATGATCGATAAAATGAGAGAATGATTCAGGCAGGTCATTTGTGATGATTACCATTTTATCATCCAGAGTCAATCTAGCTCCAAGCTCATTGATTCGATTTAGCCTTTTGATCAGGTAAGCACAGTATTCACTAATATTGTTGAACCCAGTCGTGCCTTTATCGTGGAGTGATGATTCCCAGATTTGCAATATTGTTTGTTCGCAATTGACAGTGAATATTGGCATGACTAAATATAAATAATAAAAGACAACAATAAGCAGACAGATTAAGATAATACTTATAATTAACGAAGATTGGACTTTCTATCGAAAAAGTTCTCCCACTATTTTATCGAAACAATAACCCCTTTCATTGTTCGGGAAATTCTATTTCCTAGTAGGTCTTGACGTCCCAGCAGACATTAACTGCACCACCCACGACTCTCGGTCATACAATTAACTCCCTAGGTAGGTATACTTTTACCAATTGTGTTACTCCATAACCTTCAAGCTATTTTGCCTCGATTTTCGCATTTATCTAGCACTGCTACATCATAAATGTTACTACTCGTTTAAGTCTAACCCAGTCAATCTTGATGAGCAACTGGCCCGGTCATGAAATCCCCGTAACTGGTTATCGGTCGATTTTCACATCCCGACCAGTCCCCACCCTTGTCGAGTTTAGTTAAAAACAAGAATCAAAGAATTTCGTGTATTGTCCCTTTCTTCGACTCGGGTGCCAGACTCTGGATCACCTCAATCGATAAGTAGACAACATACACTAGTCCCTATTGATGGAAGGCTTGGATCTATAAAACTTCATTTTATAGTTTACCCAATATGACTTAATATTTTATTTCGAGAGGGGATTTTCGGTTTTAGGAAGTTTGAAGTAACTCTCCTCGAGATCTCACCGCATTAATTATGCTTTATGATTTATTTAGTGATCTATATTCTAGCGCGCAAGCCAAAAATAAATCAACAAATAAAATAAAACATTCACACCTAGCATGCATGCTACCACAGTATGTTTTCGATCGGGAGCCTCCTATGCGGACCACCATCGAGCCAAAGACGATGGTCCTATTGGTCAATCTATTGGGTTTCATATAGACCTACTCTATTACACATTTTACCATGCATACATGGCCTTTAGTCTTCTTGGGCTCCCACCTTGCTTGTCACGGGCCTCCATCCTAAATTAATAAAACAGTAAAGCCCTATCTATTACAATGGCTCAAAGTGGCCCAAAACTTAAGGCTCGCAGGCCCAATAAAACCAATAAGATTAAAAACAACCAATCACATCTAACCTAAAGGTCAAGGCTCGGCGCGATCGAAAACCACGTAAACAATTTCACGTTTACCAAGAAACAAGCAAAATTATAATTTTCTTATTTCTTATATTATTTTAAAACTATCTTTTAAAATAACTTTAGATTCTAGTTTTAAAAACCCCTTTCTAAAACAATCTCTTAATTATCATTTTAAAACCCCTTTTTAAAATGACACCATGATTTTATTTTAAAACCCCTTTTAAAATTAAATCACAATTTCTATTTTAAAACCTCCTTTTAAAATATCTTATGGTTCTTACTTTAGTCCACTACTAATTATGAAAAATTAATCCTTCGGATAATAAAACACCTTTTAAACATAATTCAATTTCTGGAAATTTCAAATTTTTAAAATTACAGTTTGGTCCCTCAATTTTTGAAAATTACGTTTTGACCCCAAAACTTTCGAAAATGATGAATCAGCCCCAAAAATTCCAGAACTTGCAAATTGGCCCAGAAAACAGAAATTAATATTTTATTTCCAGAAACTTTTATTAATCGCAAAACAGCCCCTGAAGTTTTCGTAAATTGCTAAACAGCCCCACAACTTACGGAAATTGCAAAATAGACCCCTATCGCATGAAAAACAGATTTTCAATTTCAGCCCAAAATTTTGAGAAAAGTAATATTTCAGATTCTGTCCAGATTTTATAAAAATCGTAAATTGCAGTTTTAGTCCTGTAAAATTCATAAATTGCAGATCTGGCCCAAATAAGAATTATGCTATTTACCCGAACACATAATTAATCATAATCAGCAAGATCCATGCATAGAACACGACAAATAAACATATTCACGAAAATTTGAAGTGTTCAGGCCTTTTTTCATATGTGCATAATAAGTTAGGCTCTGATACCACTGTTGGGATTTTATGGGTATAATTGTCAACTACAACATTGCGGAATTTAAAATTTTTATTTATACTCCAAATCCCAGGGAACACTTATTAGCACATATGAATAAGGTTGAATTTAATTTCAGCAAACAAGTACTAAAATAAATTCAAGATGGTAAAAGCTATTTTACCTCACCACAGGCAAGGTGGTGGTTTTTCTCCGGTCTTCAAATGTTCACTAGAGCACCCCAAGTGTTGTGCCTCTAGAGAAAGTCCACACCAGATGGATTTGAGTGACTTCACGTAATCCCCAGGCTAAGAACTAGGATTAAGGAATTGTCTCGTCAGGAATTGGATTCAGATCCAGAGAAGAAGCTTGGAGAAAATGTCAGGGGGCGATTTCACAGGGTTATGGCCGAACAGGAATTGGGCGAGAGATGCTGAAAATTTTCGACTTCTCTTTTTCTTGTGTTTGTGTGTGCATTAGTTTCTTAATGATTTACTTCCTTGCCTAGTTAAAGATTATAAATGTATCTAATATATATATCTCTATTAGAAGACTCCTTCTTCTAATAGATATATATATCTTACCTTGAAAAGAGCCCTCCTTTATCAAGATACAAGATACATGCATATCTTTTTCTTTTCACACTAGAAAAACAAGATATGCTATAATCCTTTCCCACAAGATAATGCCTCTTTTAATTCCTTATCACAAATAATCGGCCATGTGCTTTAATTGACTAATGTAAATTTAATCAATCAAGTTCCATACAACCAACAATTCGGCCACTTCCAGATTGATAATTAATCAATCTCCCTTAACCAAAAATCGGCCACTCGTGTTAATTAGATAATTAATCATGATTCGGCCCACTTAGTTTACTTGATTAATCTACCATTAATCATAATCGGCCCATTTGGTTTAATTTAATTAATCTACCATTAATTAATTAATCCTTTTTCAATTACTACTTTAATTGAGGATTTAATCAATCAGAATTTCCAATCGATTAATTAATTAGTTACTTCTAATTAATGATACTCCATTTCGAATTAACACTTTAATTCTCGATTAATTAATTAGTTACTTCTAATTAATTATTCTTCTTCTTGAATTAATACCTTAATTCATTTATTGATTTAATTCCTTATATCAATTGATTCCTTCCAGACTGTCACTGTCCAACTGTATTGTGTGTGACCCTCTAGGTTCACCATCAATTGGCAGCAGGCCCACGACTTTCGTGATTTAATTAGTGAGCAATTAATTGCTCCGATCAATTAACCACTTTAATTGACCACTCCAGAATTAATTTCCTTATTAATTCAGGAGTACCCACACCTCATGGTCGATGTCTAGCCACAGGCTCATGAGGCCCAACTTCAGGTGAATTGATTTCGTGAACCTTCACCTCTTATAAATGCCATGTACATACGGTCCTTCTATCAACTAATTTCCCGATTGAGACCTAGGGTGTGTGAATTGGTCGGCACCTCTAATTATCTCAATTCTGTACTTTCTGATTCAGGATAATAATTCCAGTGTGACTGCTAAGTTTGGAAACCCCTTTCCAAATCCGTCACCGACTACGGCCGTAGATTCCTCGAATTTATTATCTAAGAACGTACAAGAAATTCTCTCATCTTATCAGGATGAGTCGATAGATCCTTTATTAGTACTAACTATCCGCGCACACGTTCATACGTACCCAAAGTAGTCGCACAATGACGAAGCTATGTGATCGGCTCCTAAATCAAAGTACGTATTCCCGTGTACCGAATCCGCCCTAGTACCTCAAGTCAAAGGACTAAATCGTACACTATTATAAGTCTTGAGAGACATCCCATTACCGATATGCTTAACGCACTTCCACGATGGGTCTCTCTGTTCGGGTCGTTCGATGCGTTCGATCCCATATCGAACCACCTAGTCATATGCACTAGCATTCAATGCCTTGTTCATGAAACGACAACAAATTCACTCCATGTGAATCATGCATAATCCTACAAGTCTTAACGATTCATTCGATGCCCCGTCTCGATATGAATCTATGACTTGGAACATTTTTTAGATCACGACCTTTGAGACTGTTTCATGATTAATCGCACCCAATACTGAAGTGAATAATTCCGTAGTCATGAGTGATCTCAGGGTTTCATCCAATCGCTTAGATACGTTCACGAGAGATGAAGTTGGCCATTATTTAATTCACGTACTATGAATAAACGGGCGTATTATCTTATGAATCATAAGATTGCTTCTAAAGGTAGTTCCTTAACAAGCTTATATTTGTTGGCTTGCTGGGCACTATCCTATCAATCTCCCACTTGCCCTAATGCCAACCACATACATTTCTAAGGCCCATCTCTCTCAAGATGTCCGTCGAACCCTTTTGTGATTATGACTTAATTAGTGGATCTGCTATGTTGTCTCTTGACGTGGTTTACCCCCACGTCTTATTCTACCTATGATTTTCCAGATCATATGGTATATTTGTGTTTAGATCATGGGTGAGATCTCGATTCCTTTGCTAAAGCAATTGCCTTAAGTTATCATAGAAGATAACTATAGGCCTCGCAATGCTAGGTACTACTTCCAATTTATTGGAAGAAGTTTTCGTCCAAACACTTTCCTTCGCTGTATTCAATACTGCGAAATATTCTGTTTTATTGGTTAACCCAGCATCGATTGTCTTTTGAACTTCTTTCAAATCATCGTTGCCCCATAAAACCAGAATATTATATTCACTTCAGACGGGAAACTCGAATCACTAAATCCTTCGAGTTCCAATTCTTCATTATTACCGTTGACCAGCAATATATTCTCAAAAACTCCTAGAGTTCTTAAGAAATGCTCTTTTCGGTAATCCAGTACTCCTTACTGGTGTTCGACTAACAACCGCTTATGATACTCACAGCATGTGTTTAGTCTGGTCTTGTACATGACGTTGCATATACTATGCTACCTTTTATGTGGAAGGTGTATAGAAATATTATCTTCTTTACTCATCAAATGTAGGGCTCATTGACTTTGAGATATGGAAACTGTCCTCACTATGACTTTCCATACTGATTTTATTCAGTTTTTGTCCATGTACTAAGATTTGGGATTTCAAACATCTTCTCTAATCTATCACAATAGATACGTACTGCCAATACGTGAGATGTATCCCTTAAATCTTTTAATGAAGAATTGCGTGCATGTACACGCTTTCGACTGCGTTTAACACTCTTTACATCATCTATGTCAACTTTAGTGTTTATTTTACGAACAACGCAAAAAACTCCCACTGATTCTTTTGTACATTGAGATTTATATGCAATTTTGATAAAGTCAACCACCTTGACTGTCTTATCTAGTTGCATGTTCCAGCTTCGGGATACTGGACTAGAATCATAGATTCACCTTTGGAATTACATCCAATGGTTATGCCTCGTGGTCATACGAAGCTTCTATGGTTCAGTGTTTCTAAATGGATTATTTGGAAATCCACTCAGACTACATGGCGTTTTAAGCTATGTTCCCGAATCTATGTTATACAAAGATATTTCGAAAGTTCTTGGATTACTATCCAATCGATCATATTCGTGAACGTACTGGTTCTTTTCGAATTCGATAGAATCTTCGAGATTTTGGTGTACAAAATACTTGGTTCAACGGGGTTTGAAAATATACTCCCACTATTTGTAGGGATGTGTCCAAGTCTAGGACCTCATCAAGTTCCATGGTAAAATCCCATTTCTATTCGCGAGGGAACCACCCTCTAAGAATTGGGTATCCTTAGCAACGGACTCCTTTCGTTCTTAGGATCATGGAACAGGTATCCAATGGATTTCGTTGGATACCCTACAAATTTTCTCGATTGGATCCCCTATCCAACTTCTCATTCATGGATGAAATACCATACTTGAGTTAGTACGGTTTTTCGTAGGAATTGACTTAAAGAGGTTACTAGCCTAAGTATCCTTCCAGAGTCATGGGGTTGAACCCCAGAATTGATTTGAGAAATTTTAGCAATACTAATTAAAGAAAGAATCTAGTCTTTCATAGTTCGATTCCTTTTATTAGTTTTATTTTGCTATTCAAGAATTTTATTCTTGATTTAGATAATTTGAGTAATTTAGGGCTTATGTAATAATCACTTCGATTACTTTGAATGATCATACTTTTAATGCCCTTAATTGCTTCGGTTTTGGAATTCCTTTGAATCCTTTCAACATTTCCATACTTGCACTTTACTTAGTGCCTTTATGAAACACTTTGAACCCTTCAATCCTTTCCAAAACGTGTACCTTCCAAAGTACCTATATCCCAAATTTATTTGGATATTTCATGAAGCGATTGATTACTCGCACTAATGCTTTAGTGATCCACTTGTGTCTTAACGCGCGGATTTTCTCCATTAAACACTTATCGATTAGGATTCACATGTTTTGAATTCATCAATGTTCTATATTTCAAGAGCCACGATTGAAAACAATCCATTGATTCCTTCTTTTAGGAAATATGATCGAATTTTGGATAATTATCTAATTTGTTTTACCTTTCTTGATTTAGCATAATTTATGTTTTATCAATACTCTATATTTCTTTGCTTTATTTACAACGGTAAAGCAATTATGTACGAATTAAAATAATTCCATTCATAATGGTAAAGCTAAAAATGTCTCGTACAAATTTCGAAATAAATAGACAAAACTATAATTAAATGCCTAAATCCAGAATTAAAGTAAAAACATTTGCTAATAAGAAAAATCCAGATGCTCCTTGACCCATTCCCTGAAGTATGTTTCCCTCAAGTGTAGTTGAAACCCGAACTTGGTTACATGCAACACGTTCCAGTCATCCTCTGTAAACACTTTTACAGAAACCAGAATTTTAAGATGTTTTACATCAAAAGAAAAACTTAATATGTTTTACATCGAAAAAGGAAATAACTTAGGTCATACCTTGGTCAAGTATGTTTCCGAATTCCTCATCAGTCATGTTCCTCAATTCCTCATCTTTCTTACATAAGGGACAATTCTTTCCTTCGATCAATCCTTGTCCTCTTTCGAGGGCTTTCTCATATTTGTCCAACAACTTATGCAAATCATTGGTCTCAATTCCTATGTCTGGAACTTCACAATGATCGATAAAATGAGAGAATGATTCAGGCAGGCCATTTGTGATGATTACCATTTTATAATCCAGAGTCAATCTAGCTCCAAGCTCATTAATTCGATTTAGCCTTTTGATCAGGTAAGCACAGTATTCACTAATATTGTTGAACCCAGTCGTGCCTTTATCGTGGAGTGATGATTCCCAGATTTGCAATATTGTTTGTTCGCAATTGACGGTGAATATTGGCATGACTAAATATAAATAATAAAAGACAACAATAAGCAGACAGATTAAGATAATACTTATAATTAACGAAGATTGGACTTTCTATCGAAAAAGTTCTCCCACTATTTTATCGAAACAATAAACCCTTTCATTGTTCGGGAAATTCTATTTCCTAGTAGGTCTTGACGTCCCAGCAGACATTAACTGCACCCACGACTCGCGGCCATACAATTAACTCCCTAGGTAGGTATACTTTTACCAATTGTGTTACTCCACAACCTTCAAGCTATTTTGCCTCGATTTTCGCATTTATCTAGCACTGCTACATCATAAATTTTACTACTCGTTTAAGTCTAACCCAGTCAATCTTGATGAGCAACTGGCCCGGTCATGAAATCCCCGTAACTGGTTATCGGTCGATTTTCACATCCCGACCAGTCCCCACCCTTGTCGAGTTTAGTTAAAAACAAGAATCAAGGAAGTTCGTGTATTGTCCCTTTCTTCGACTCGGGTGCCAGACTCTGGATTGCCAGAATCTGGATCACCTCTATCGATAAGTAGACAACATACACTAGTCCCTATTGATGGAAGGCTTGGATCTATAAAACTTCATTTTATAGTTTACCAAATATGACTTAATATTTTATTTCGAGAGGGGATTTTCGGTTTTAGGAAGTTTGAAGTAACTCTTCTCGAGATCTCACCGCATTAATTATGCTTTATGATTTATTTAGTGATCTATATTCTAGCGCGCAAGCCAAAAATAAATCAACAAATAAATAAAACTTCACACCTAGCATGCATGCTACCACAGTATGTTTTCGATCGGGAGCCTCCTATGCGGACCACCATCGAGCCAAAGACGATGGTCCTATTGGTCAATCTATTGGGTTTCATATAGACCTACTCTATTACACATTTTACCATGCATACATGGCCTTTAGTCTTCTTGGGCTCCCACCTTGCTTGTAACGGGCCTCCATCCAAAATTATTAAAACAGTAAAGCCCTATCTATTACAATGGCTCAAAGTGGCCCAAAACTTAAGGCTCGCAGGCCCAATAAAACCAATAAGATTAAAAACAATCAATCACATCTAACCTAAAGGTCAAGGCTCGGCGCGATCGAAAATCACGTAAACAATTTCACGTTGACCAAGAAACAAGCAAAATTATAATTTTCTTATTTCTTATATTATTTTAAAACTACCTTTTAAAATAACTTTAGATTCTAGTTTTAAAAACCCCTTTCTAAAACAATCTCTTAATTATCATTTTAAAACCCCTTTTTAAAATGATACCTTGATTTTATTTTAAAATCCCTTTTAAAATTAAATCACAATTTCTATTTTAAAACCTCCTTTTAAAATATCTCATGGTTCTTACTTTAGTCCACTACTAATTATGAAAAATTAATCCTTCGGATAATAAAACACCTTTTAAACATAATTCAAGTTCTGGAAATTTCAAATTTTTAAAATTACAGTTTGGTCCCTCAATTTTTGAAAATTACGTTTTGACCCCAAAACTTTCGGAAATGATGAATCAGCCCCAAAAATTCCAGAACTTGCAAATTGGCCCAGAAAACAGAAATTAATATTTTATTTCCAGAAACTTTTATTAATCGCAAAACAGCCCCTGAAGTTTTCGTAAATTGCAAAACAGCCCCACAACTTACGGAAATTGCAAAATAGACCCCTATCGCTTGAAAAACAGATTTTCAATTTCAGCCCAAAATTTCCAGAAAAGTAAAATTTCAGATTCTGTCCAGATTTTATAAAAATCGTAAATTGCAGTTTTAGTCCTGTAAAATTCATAAATTGCAGATCTGGCCCAAATAAGAATTATGCTATTTACCCGAACACATAATTAATCATAATCAGCAAGATCCATGCATAGAACACGACAAATAAACATATTCACGAAAATTTGAAGTGTTCAGGCCTTTTTTCATATGTGCATAATAAGTTAGGCTCTGATACCACTGTTGGGATTTTATGGGTATAATTGTCAACTACAACAGTGCGGAATTTAAAATTTTTATTTATACTCCAAATCCCAGGGAACACTTATTAGCACATATGAATAAGGTTGAATTTAATTTCAGCAAACAAGTACTAAAATAAATTCAAGATGGTAAAAACTATTTTACCTCACCACAGGCAAGGTGGTGGTTTTTCTCCGGTCTTCAAATGTTCACTAGAGCACCCCAAGTGTTGTGCCTCTAGGGAAAGTCCACACCAGATGGATTTGAGTGACTTCACGTAATCCCCAGGCTAAGAACTAGGATTAAGGAATTGTCTCGTCAGGAATTGGATTCAAATCCAGAGAAGAAGCTTGGAGAAAATGTCAGGGGGCGATTTCACAGGGTTATGGCCGAACAGGAATTGGGCGAGAGATGCTGAAAATTTTCGGCTTCTCTTTTTCTTGTGTTTGTGTGTGCATTAGTTTCTTAATGATTTACTTCCTTGCCTAGTTAAAGATTATAAATGTATCTAATATATATATATCTCTATTAGAAGACTCCTTCTTCTAATAGATATATATCTTATCTTGAAAAGAGCCCTCCTTTATCAAGATACAAGATACATGCATATCTTTTTCTTTTCACACTAGAAAAACAAGATATGCTATAATCCTTTCCCACAAGATAATGCCTCTTTTAATTCCTTATCACAAATAATCGGCCATGTGCTTTAATTGACTAATGTAAATTTAATCAATCAAGTTCCATACAACCAACAATTCGGCCACTTCCAGATTGATAATTAATCAATCTCCCTTAACCAAAAATCGGCCACTCGTGTTAATTAGATAATTAATCATAATTCGGCCCACTTAGTTTACTTGATTAATCTACCATTAATCATAATCGGCCCATTTGGTTTAATTTAATTAATCTACCATTAATTAATTAATCCTTTTTCAATTACTACTTTAATTGAGGATTTAATCAATCAGAATTTCCAATCGATTAATTAATTAGTTACTTCTAATTAATGATTCTCCATTTCGAATTAACACTTTAATTCTCGATTAATTAATTAGTTACTTCTAATTAATTATTCTTCTTCTTGAATTAATACCTTAATTCATTTATTGATTTAATTCCTTAAATCAATTGATTCCTTCCAGACTGTCACTGTCCAACTGTATTGTGTGTGACCCTCTAGGTTCACCATCAATTGGCAGCAGGCCCACGACTTTCGTGATTTAATTAGTGAGCAATTAATTGCTCCGATCAATTAACCACTTTAATTGACCACTCCAGAATTAATTTCCTTATTAATTGAGGAGTACCCACACCTCATGGTCGATGTCTAGCCACAGGCCCATGAGGCCCAACTTCAGGTGAATTGATTTCGTGAACCTTCACCTCTTATAAATGCCATGTACATACGGTCCTTCTATCAGCTAATTTCCCGATTGAGACCTAGGGTGTGTGAATTGGTCGGCACCTCTAATTATCTCAATTCTGTACTTTCTGATTCAGGATAATAATTCCAGTGTGACTGCTAAATTTGGAAACCCCTTTCCAAATCCGTCACCGACTACGGCCGTAGATTCCTCGGATTTATTATCTAAGAACGTACAAGAAATTCTTTTATCTTATCAGGATGAGTCGATAGATCCTTTATTAGTACTAACTATCCGCGCACACGTTCATACGTACCCAAAGTAGTCGCACAATGACCAAGCTATGTGATCGGCTCCTAAATCAAAGTACGTATTCCCGTGTACCGAATCCGCCCTAGTACCTCAAGTTAAAGGACTAAATCGTACACTATTATAAGTCTTGAGAGACATCCCATTACCGATATGCTTAACGCACTTCCACGATGGGTCTCTCTGTTCGGGTCGTTCGATGCGTTCGATCCCATATCGAACCACCTAGTCATATGCACTAGCATTCAATGCCTTGTTCATGAAACGACAACAAATTCACTCCATGTGAATCATGCATAATCCTACAAGTCTTAACGATTCATTCGATGCCCCGTCTCGATATGAATCTATGACTTGGAACATTTTTTAGATCACGACCTTTGAGACTGTTTCATGATTAATCGCACCCAATACTGAAGTGAATAATCCCGTAGTCATGAGTGATCTCAGGGTTTCATCCAATCGCTTAGATACGTTCACGAGAGATGAAGTTGGCCATTGTTTAATTCACGTATTATGAATAAACGGGCGTATTATCTTATGAATCATAAGATTGCTTCTAAAGGTAGTTCCTTAACAAGCTTATATTTGTTGGCTTGCTGGGCACTATCCTATCACATTTTCCCAGCTCGCCCGTCATTTTCGATCATCAGACACTCACCTCAGCCGCCTTTTGATCATCAGATTCTCATCCCCGTCGTCTCTTTGCTAATCAGATTCTCATATTTGCTTTCATTTTATCCGTCGTCACCTCCGCCTCGATCGTCGTTCACCCTCGCAGCTCTGCCACCTCGAAAAATTAGTTAAATAATCTTTCACTTTAATTTTAAAGAAATTAATCAGATTAGGTTTCGGTGTTGAATCTATATTTTATATCAATTTCACCTTCAATACAATTGTTAATAAGGTTATCGCATTAGTTGAATAATTTTTCAATTTTGTTTTGCTCGAGGCATACATGCTAGGAGCTTAAGTTCAATTTCAGTTCAACTAAAGTTCAAAATTGGCTCAATCAGTTCAAAATCGGCACTCAATTTTTGTTTAGAATCGTATCGCTCTCCCCAAGGTAATCGCATCTAGACTCACTCATTGTGTTATTAATATATATTGATTCCATGTATGTTGTTTGAATGATTTATCAAGATTTACTCTATTGTTTGTTGCTTTTACGTAGTTTTTCAATATAACATTATTCTAAAGTTGTGCTCATACGAAGCATCTTGGACTTGATCTTGAGCTTGAGTCATAATTTTCCTTCCTTTATAGAAATTAAGCTCTTCAAAAACTACTTGGGCCTCCTATGAATACATCTCCTTTCTCTTGTTGGATTTGAATAAGCTGATTTCTATTAGGCCTTCTTCATAAATTATCTAACAATTAACAGGCTCCAAATAAAACATTAGTCCAGAACAATTATTTGTTATCATCATAAATAAGATGTAACCTTAGGGCCAACATATGTTATCCCCAGAGTTGGCATTGATCCCTAGGATTATCAGTTGTGTGGATCAAGTGATCCATTTGTTATGTCTTGATTGTTGGTTTGCCAATCCTTGTTACCGCAGTGTTCACGGGTGTTAGTTTCGACGTTAAAATTTGTTGTCAAAGTTTTCCAATTCAATGCAGGTTGTTATCAAGTTCATCATCATATGTCAACTATTGCTACAACCTTCACTTAGTTATTCTTAATTAAGGTATTTTATATTTAGTTGTTATCGAGTTATTATCATTTTTGCTACAAACCTAGAGCTTAGTAGCTCTAACTTGAGGGAGAGTATTAAAATTAGAGTTATAGCTGAAGAGGAAGTGTTAAGAGTATTAGGATTAGGTTTAAGGGTTTACGGGTTAAGGACGCGTTTATTTAAAGGGAATGAATAATGAATTTGGTAATCTGATTTTCAAAAGTTTAATTTGGAATTTGAGCAAGGAAATTAGACAAATTCATTTTCTAATATTTGGTAATAATAAGAAATGAAATTCATATTTAATAAGTTCATAAAATTGCCCCTTACACATATGTTATATATAAAGTATGAAGTATTAATTTTTTCACAAAAAAAAAGTACTCACACGCTAACCTTATATTTCTTATAAATAAATTCTTATAATGTCTATGAATAACAACAAAAAAGCATGTATAAATTAGTTTGCATTATCATTTGATTATGCAAGTAAAAGCATTAATCACGTGTTATATTCTTGAACCAAACCAAAAATTAATATTATTATCATGAACCAAATTCCAAGTAGTCTAAAGATGCAAGCCAGAGTTACAGAAATAAAAGTGATTTTAAAACTGATAAACCCTTTACTTACTCTACACACTCGTTAAGTTTTTAAAAATTTGGATCAATGTGTTTTAAGAGTAATATGTAAATAGAGTCACGCACGCGCGCACACACACACACACATATATATACACACACACGAATATGATTGTGGTAACCTAATGGCGAAGGAGAAGAACCGCCACAAAAAGAGAGGAGCGGCTATGGAGTTAAAGAGAATTTGGGAGAGAGAAGAATAAATTTTGACAATAATGTCTTTCTTATTTTTAGTATCAAATCTCATAGAAAAGGAATCACAATACCATAGAAAATATGGGTTTCAAATTCCTAGATTTTGTTTGCCATATTTCTAATTTTAAGGAATATATTTCTTTTCCCAGAATATGATTTTTTTTCCAAACATAATTACGTAATACTAAGCAATCAGATTGTCAAATCTAGATTTCATTCCCGTCAAACAAAAACGAGTCATATGGGTATTTTGATATTGTGAAATCTTAGCTCTTTGTATAAATACCCTTCCAGACAAGGGCGGACCCACACTAGGGCTAGTGGGGTCTATAGCCCCCACTCAGATTTATATAAATTTAAACTATTAGTCTTGCTAACAAGATTAACATTTCGGCTTAGTGGTTCAAGCTTTGCAAGTTTAGTGGCTAGGTACAGTGTTCGAATCCCAAAATATACTCTTTTATTTCTTCATTTTTCTTTTTTTCATGAAGTGTAGGCATAAGTAAATTCTTGAAGTGTATTGTTTTAATTTGAAGTAATAGTTTTCTTGGCATAAGTAAATTCTTGAAGTGTATTGTTTTAATTTAAAGTAGTAGTTTTCTTGGTATAAGTAAATTAACCAATTGCTTTGGGTGATACAAGTTACCTACCTTGTGTAGAGTTCAAATTCCTACATTTGCAATTAACTTTCTAGTAATTTTTTAATCATTTTTTATTTTTTAACAATTATTCTTTTTTCTTGTAGTTTCTTAACAATTGTTCTTTTAATTTATTTTTCTTTCTCGATAATTGCTCTTTTAATTTCTTTAAAATTGTTCTTTAAATATTTTTTCTTAATAATTGTTCTTTAATTTTTGTTCTTTCTTAATAACAATCGAGGGAATTCGACTGTTTTTATAATACGGTTTCTTCTTCTTATTTTATTTATTTATTACTACACAAATTCCCCCACCAAAAAATAAAGATAAATTAGAATATTGTTCTAGTCTTCCCCTTACTATTATGGACCAGTCTTAGAAAGAAAAAAATTGGCGTCGTCAATTATGTAATTGATGTCATTTAACAATGCAATTAAGATTTATAGATGTTTTGAGTTCTTTTGAAGTCATAACAGTGTTTCATATTTGATTAAAATAATTAATAGAGGTTATCATTGTCAAATTTCACCTCCTTTTTATCATATACTTTATTGTCAATGAAATATATTCTCTAAGTTTGACTTTTGTTCATATATTTCGATTATTAAATTTATTATAGAATTTTAGCCCCCACTACACCATATTCCTGGATCCGCCCCTGCTTCCAGAGTTCATTATTAGTAATAACTTTACACTTTCTCCCTACATCTTTTTCTTATAACAGTAACTGATAAATGGGTGAACTATATGATAATGCCTTAGCCCGGGGGAGCTAAGCCTCATAATGTGGAAGACTCAAATAAGTAAGAAGCAAAAGTCCAATTAACTTAACAAAGAGAACAAAGGTAACAAAAAAAAAGTTTGATATGCTTTGTCTGTGGAAAGAGTGGTCATCTTGCAAAGAAGTGCCATCACCGGAAAACCAAAAATATTAAGATGGACCTCGCAATATCACATGGACGACATGCATCTGGAAGCTGTCATATCTAAAGCATTCTTGACTACCGACACCAAAAGATGGTGGATGGACACTAAGGGCTACTCGTCATATCTGCTACTATAAGAGCATGTTCACTACTTAGGAAGATTATGAACAAAAAGAGATGCTCTCCATGGGAAATGATGCTCATTCCGTGGTAGAAGGAGAAGGAAAGGTTCTGCTGAAGTTTACTTCGGGATCTTAACAATGTGCTTTATTTTCCTGAACTTGGGAAGAATCTAATTTTTTGTTTAGTCCTTACTAAGAATTGTGCCTTTGAGTCAAATAAATTAGTGCTGACTAAAGGGGTTATGTATGTAGAATATGGTTATATGTCTGAGGGTCTTTTTAAGGCAAATGTAGCCGTTATCGACAAAGACAACAAGTTTATAATAATAGTACTTATGCTTACATGTTTACATTACTCGAGTCTCCTGCTTTAGAGCATGACCATTTAGGTCACATTAATTTTCATAGAATGAAACATTTGGCTAACTTAGGTTTAATACCAACTTTTGAAGTTGTCAAGTTCGATAATGTGAATTTTGTGTGGAGACAGAATTTGCCAAATAACCTTTCAACTCAATCGAAAGTAGCTTACAATCCCAAACAAAATTGAACATTATTTTCCTTTGAGAACTTTTAAAGATCGACTCGAGCTCAACAAACTAAAAATTGATAAATTATAAGTAAAATATCAAGCTACTCGATGCTCGACTCGAGCTCGTTCGGTAAAAGCTCATTTTGAGCTTGGCTCGTTTAACAATCATACGAAGCTGAAACATAAAATTTCAAGCTCGATAAAATCTAAACAAAAATTGAGCAATGTATAGTTCGACACTATTGAGCTCAATTATTTAACGTTTGATAATTCGTACAACTTAATTAATTAATATTTACCCATGTACGTACGTGTATAAAAGTAGTTGCTCAACAAACTTCGAGTGAAAGATCATTTTACTTTTACTCAATTTGATGAAACTGACCACCACCATCTGTCATTTAGGGGAGTTTTAGGGACACTTTTTATATAAAAATATCCCTAAAAGTGACCTAAAATGATAGATGATAGCTACCAGAGGATAGCCACGAATACACCAATATAAATTATTTTTTTCAAAATCAAAACCAATACAAATAGGGTCACAACCAAAAGTAATGAAGCCTACTGCTTGGGTGTCCTTCAGCATAAGAATCAATAATGTAGTCAAGTTGATGTAACCAAAAAAAAAAAAAAAAAATGTAGTCAAGTTGACTATATGCCATTAAATTAATAAACTAAACACAACCAACAAAAAGATAAAAGTGATCACATGATCAGCCAAATAAAATAATAAAAAAAGACAATTTGGAAAAATAGAATACAATGGGGTTGGGAATAAAAGAATACAAATATCAAATCAACAATACTCGAGGTGAATTAATTAATTCTAAATGGAAAAAAAATACTGTAATTATTAGGTACTGTTTGTTCTAACACGGAATTTGCTCGGTGAACCACTTCATAACAGAAAATGGAGCCTTTATTAGCGCCAACGCCAACTCTACGATCACTGTCACGCATATACAACACGGACACAAGCAACTCAGCGTTATCCTGCGCACAATAATTAATTAATTTCATAAACCCATAATTAAAAATTTAACCATTAATTATGAAGAGCAATTTACGACCAGGACCCCTTGAAATTTAGTCGTCATACAAGTTATCCCTAAACGTTTTATTAATTACAAGAAAATCCACTCTAATTTATATACATCCGTTCCAGGCTTCCCGCAACAAGTCTTCATCAGGACACCTCCTACAATTTCTCTATTGGAGATGTCATTGTAGTGTTTAAAATTAAAGGGAACATTTTGTAATTACGACAAATTTTAGAGGTCTGAGTGTAAATTACCATAATTAATTCTCAATAAAAGAACCATTCTCAAATCAATAAAAAAAGAAAAGGAAATTAATCTTGAATTAACTCAGCAAAATCCTGCTTCCATAATTACTTTATTTTAGTAACCCAAAACCAAATGTAACCATTAATTAATCAAAAGTGATTTACGAATTACGATCGAATCCCCTAAAGTTTAGTCGCGTTATTGATAATTCCCTGACGTTCCAAAAATTACAGACAGACCCCTCTAATTTATATTATAGATCAAATATCCCTACTAGAGCTTCGGGCTTCAAAAAATCCTTACAAGAACACCTCCTACAACTTTTTAAATACACTACAGGGATTTTTTTTAATTATGATAAACCTCAGGGGTATGAGTGTAAATTATCCATTAATCAAAATCACAATAAAAGAACCATTCTCGAATCAATAACCCAAAAGAAAAAAAAGAAAACCTAATCTTGAATTAACTGTGTGTGAGTGTGTGTTTTAGAGAGAGAAATCGAGAGAGAAAGATTTATACCCGACGATCCAGATGATAACGCCGACGATGGAGAGAAGAAGGGCAACTAGGGCAAAAGGAAGGCCCAAAAGAAACCCTAAAGGCCTGCACTGACAATCATCTCCACAGCAACAGCTCATAATTTCCAATTTTTTTTAAAAAAAAATTAATTTTACTTCTTCTTGAGAATTTCTTGGGTTTTCTGTTTCTTTCTTTCTTTCTCAAAGTTTGGTTTTGCGTTGAAGGCGAAACTTAAATTCTTAATATATCATCAAATAATTTCTTGACAGATAAGAAGAATGAGAAATTTCCAAGTGGGTGTATCCACTTGTGGGGTCAAACGCAAATAAATTATTAACGCGTTTACGTTAGCTGCTGTTTGGGGAAAAATATATTTTTAAGTCTTTACCAACAAATTATAAATACTAATTAAAAAATATTAAGGTCAAGTTTAATTAGGACTTAGGAGAAGGATCATGTCTCAAAATTTGATGTAACCTTTTTGTGTTACATATATACATTTATTGATACGTGTTCAAATTTAAGTGTGATAGAGGATTTTTTGTTGTTTGAGTAGGAGGGAATTGTATTTTTTATCCCAACATTTATATAAATTTTATTTTTGGTATCAAACAAATACAAATCAATATATTTGGTACCGTAATTTAACAACATGTAAAACTACCTTAGAATAAATTCTAATAACTTGAATCAGCGCCGCCACAAATTTGGGTTTATATTAAATACCTATTTATCAACTGATAATTTATGTATCTAGTACTCCCATTTTAGTATTAGTTTCCAAAAGTCCAAACTATATTATTTATATTGAATCTTTTATCATAATTAACTCTTTAATGACTAAAAATCAATTACTCCCTCCTTTTATTTTTATTTTCTTTTGTTGCTTTGGCAAAAAAAAAAAAAAAACTGTTTATTTGTATTTTTCATTTTAGGAGTTCAATGCAACATTAATTTTTTCTACTAATTTTACTTTTCTTGTTAATACTAGTAATCAATGTTAATTAATGCAGTGATTATTTGAATTAGAAGATATTTTGAAATTTGTGCTTCAAAATATAGGTATTTATTACCTTTCTTAATTCGTGTGCAATTCTTTAAAACGATAAATACAAAAATAGAGAAACTAATTTATTAGATATTGTATCTTTCAAATTCAAATTGATTAGTCAATAACTTGTAATTAATGTTAATTAATACAAACATAAACATGAACGAAACAAATGTCGTATTGTAACGAATTCATAGGTCACAGCCTGTACAGATTCCTTTTATCTAAATTTAACTTTAGCTAATTTTAATCAAACTCAATAAAAAAAAAAACACACACACACACATTCCAAATTAAAATTAAAATTTAAAGTTGAATTGGACTTATTCTCTGATTGGCATCCATTTTGCCAGTTCTAGTCTACAAGAAATACGGAATTTTCTTTATATTCCTTTTGTTGGAATACAAATATTTTGTAGTTTTAATCGTTTGATTAATATTGTTTAGTATTTGATAATTTCTGTATTTAGTACTCCCATTTTAGTATTAGTTTCCAAAAGTCCAAACTATAGTATTTATTTTGAATCTTTTATCATAATTAACTCTTAAATGACTAAAAATCAATTACTCCCTCCTTTAATTTTTTTTTTTTTGTCGCTTTGGCAAAAAAAAAAAAATTTGTTTACTTGTATTTTTCGTTTTAGGAGTTCAATGCAACATTTTTTTTCTACCAATTTTTATCTTTTGTTTATACTTGTAATTAATGTTAATTTTTTTTAAAGAAAATTATGGATTGTTACTGTCAGAGCAATTTTTTTTCACTTCCTAGTTTGCCCCTTCTAGTCAAAAGTCATAAAAATCTATAAAATACCCCTTATTAATCATTAACAACTCACTCTCTTCTCTCTCGACTCTCTCCTATTAAAATATCATTAACTACTTTTTTTTTTCCCAAAAAATCTTCAAACATGAATACAATTTAAGTTGAATTTTCATTTTATAAAGTTTAATATGTTGGGGAGGTCATGAACATAGATTACAAATTTATAATTTCGTTTTAATTAAAGTTTAATTTGAATATTATTAAAAAATTAAAAAACTTTATATAGAAACAGCACAATAATATATTTTCAATGAAACATAAATATTCATTAAGCAAAAAGATTAATTTTCACTTTCATAGTATAATTATATTTTTATTATCTAACTTGCTAAATAATTTTTAGGAACAATTTATATAAAATATTTATGTAAGATGTGTTATATATCTATAAGAAATAGTCAATAGTATTAAAAAATTCATATTTCCATAAATACCTTACTTTTCTTTAAAAAAAAAAAAGGGAATTCGTTATAAGCATCTTTTAATTGTTTCTTAAATATTAGGTTAATTACGTTAAGAGTTGAACTTAAAAAAAAAAAAAAAAAGGCTAATGTGATAAATGGTATAGCGACAAATTTTGTTAGTGATTAACAATGGTATAGCGAAAAAAAAAATATTGTACTAAACATAACCTTAAATTTTGCTGTAATTAACAATGGTATAGCGACGAATTTTGTCACCTAATAATTATTCTTGATAAATATATGATAATTAATTATTAGTGATAAATGTATGTTAATTACTCTATAGAAACATGTATGTTATTTAATTATCACTACTATTAGCTAGGGACGTCATATATTAAAGGACATTGTGTTTAGTTAGTAACATTAATTAATGATTCACATATATTAATATAATAATATTTTTATCGTCACTATTATTAGCTAGGGATGTCATATATTAATATAATAATATTTGGGATGAGTATAAGATAATATTAATATAATAATATAATAATATTTTTATCGTCACTATTATTAGCTAGGGACGTCACTATTATTAACATAAATATTTTATATAAATTGTTCCTAAAAATTATTCAGCAAGTTAGATAATAAAAATATAATTAATATGTTGCTTAATGAATATTTACGTTTCATTGAAAATATATTATTGTGTTGTTTCTATATAAAGTTTTTTAATTTTTTAATAATATTCAAATTAAACTTTAATTAAAACGAAATTATAAATTTGTAATCTATGTTCATGATCTTCCCAACATATTAAACTCTATAAAATGAAAATTCAACTTAAATTGTTTTCATGTTTGAAGATTTCTTGGGAAAAGAAAAAATAGTTAATGATATTTTAATAGGAGAGAGAAGAGAGTGAGTTGTTAATGATTAATAAGGGGTATTTTAGGAACTGAAAAGTATGGATTTTTATGACTTTTGACTAGAAGGGGCAAATTAGGAAATGAAAAAAAATTGCTCTGGCAGCAACAATTCTTGCTCTGGCAATATCGCTAGCCTTTTTTTTTCTACCAATTTTTATCTTTTGTTTATACTTGTAAATAATGTTAATTAATACGGTGATTATTTGATTTAAAAGATATTTTGAAATTTGTGCTTTCAAAAGTGGATATTTATTACATTTCTTAATTCGTGTGCAATTCTCCAAAACGATAAATAAAGAAATAGGAAAACTAATTTATTAGATATTGTATCTTTCAAATTTGAAATTTGAAATTGATTAGTCGATAACATGACCTGGACATTCATACTACAACTTTAAAATATACAAACATAAACTTGAACGAAACAAATGTCGTATTGTAACGAACACATAGGTCACAGCCTGACAAAAGAGGTGGTTCAATTAATTATTCTGGTCAAGCCATTTCTAAACATTGGAAATAGATACCAACGTTGTCATTTCCTCCCCAAATGATGACTTGTTGCAAAGTACAGCTACACCACAAGGCATCTTGTAAATTGGTTTATTGTTTGACGTCCATGTTACCCCAATATCTAAATCATTTGTTCATAATTGCATTTGTTCATGTTGCCATCTAAATCATTCATAATTTACTAATTGTTGAAACTCTATAAAATTATGGGTTCATATGTGTTGGTGTTGATTTTGGTTTCATAAATTGGTTTGAGTCACTTGTTTGAAACTTTTGAAACGTGGTTTAAATTGAGTTAGATGTTGGGTTTTCTTGGAATTTTAAAATTTGAGATGTGATTTCCTGTTTATGTTCAAGTGAAAAACAGAAAGGAGTAATTGACTTTTATAAATTTGTGATATGATATTATATTGTATAGGTTTGACTTTTGAGATGTTTAGAGATATGAAAAGATGGATCGGGAACTTGGATTGTGCCGGTTTAAGAGTCATAGTAGATACATATCGATTTTGACCCAGTTTTCATGAGATGAGCCCTGACCAAAACCAAACCATAAGGAATAATTAACTTTTATAGATTTGAGATATGATATTATATTGTCTAGGTTTGAGTTTAGAGATGTTTAGAGATTTGAAAAGATGGTTCGGTAACTTGGATTGTGCCGATTTAAGAGCCAGAGTAGATACATATCGATTTTGATCCAGTTTTCATGAGATGAGGCTTGACCAAAATCAAACCATAAGGAGTGACTTTTATAGATTTGAGATATGATATTATATTGTCTAGGTTTGACTTTTGAGAAGTTTAGAGATATGAGAAGATGGTTCTGGAACTTGGATTGTGCCGGTTTAAGAGCCAGAGGAGATACATATCGATTTTGACCCAGTTTTCATGAGACGAGGCCTGACCAAAACCAAACCATAAGGAGTGATTAACTTTTATAGATTTGAGATATGATATTATATTGTCTAGGTTTGACTTTAGAAAGGTTTAGAGGTTTGAAAAGATGGTTCGGGAACTTGGATTGTGCTAGTTGAAGAGCCAGAGTAGATACATATCGACGAGACCTGACCAAAACCAAACCATAAGGAATAATTAACTTTATAGATTTGAGATATGATACTATATTGTTTAGGTTTGACTTTAGAGAGGTTTAAAGATTTCAAAAGATGGTTCGGGAACTTGGATTGTGCCGGTTTAATAATCGAAGTAGATACAAATCGATTTTGAGCCAGTTTTCATGATACGAGGCCCGACCAAAACCAAACCATTAGGACTCAATAACTCCATCAAAGGAAAATTGGAAAACTTCTATAAAGTTTTGAATGTTACTAGAACTAAGAAATAATTTGACAATGGCATCCTATAAATGATGTAAAATCACAATACTCGAAACTATTACATTTTATTACAACTGTTGCCCGGCATGAAAAGCTTCTAAACCAGCATCCGTCCCAACCCAAGTGAACCCTGTGCCTTTAGCGATTCCTCTTACCTTCATCATCTCCCTCAATTGACTTACACTATCCCATCTTCCAGCCTCGGCTAACGTATTAGACAACGCGACATACGCCCCCGGCCTACTCTCCGTGCTTACGTTAAAAAGCTCGTTTGCAGCTACTTTCGCCAGCTCCACATCACCATGCAAACTACAAGAACTAAGCAAAGCCGCCCAAACATCAGAGTTAGGCCTTTCGGGCATTTGCATTACAAATTCAAGTGCTTGGTTTAAACTTCCTGCACGTCCTAACATATCAACGATACAAGCATAATGTTCCATTCTTGGATTCATTGAATAGTCTCTTTCCATGCTTTCAAAGATTTCTCTTCCTTTATTAACTAAACCTGCATGAGCACAAGCAGATAATGCACCAAGAAACGTAACGTAATTTGGCACAATGTGACATTCAGTTATCATTCTACCGAAGAGTTCAAGTGATTCACTCGGACTTCCATTTTTACCGTATCCATCAATCATGGAAGTCCATGAAAAAACATTTCTTTTTGGCATGTAATCGAAAATGCGTCTTGCGTCCTCTGTTCGCCCACATTTAGAGTACATGTCTATTAGAGCACTCCCAATTTTTATGTCCGTGAAAAGGATAGTTTTCATTAATTGCCCTTGAATCTGTTGGCCAATTTCGAATGCCGACAAAATAGAACACGCCCCAATAGTGCTTGCAAACGTTGATAACGTAGGCCTAAAATTTACACGTTGCATACCAACATAAATCTCTATCGCTTTCTTAGCTGTTTCAACTGATTTGCTATATCCCTCAATCATCGCATTATAAACCACGACATCTTTCTCCTTGGTCTTTTTAAACACATCCTCGGCGTCTTTAAAACATCCTTGGTTCATGTACCCTGTGATCATTGAAGTAGAGCATATCACATTCCTTTCCAACATCAAATCGAAAACTCTCCTCGCGTATTTAACCCTCCCACTCTTCACATAAGAGTCAACCAACGCCGTGTAAAGCACGTCATCACCCTCAACATCAGATTTCACTATCTGAGCATGAGCTTGGGTCCCTATACACCGCAAACATGACACTGCGCTTTCACAAGTCGAACCCTTCAAAATCATCGAATAAGTGTACCCATCAGGCTTTTCGTATGAAAAACACAATTTCCTTACCAAATCAAAAGATTTTTCCACAAACCCATGTTTTATATATCCCGATATCATATAATTATAGGCCGACAAAGTTGGTTTAGGCAATTCATCAAACACCTGGCGTGCGTACGATAAGCAGGAAGCCTTGAGGTGGAGAATGAGAAGTTTGATGGAGATATTGACATTGGGTTTGAACCCGGATTTCAGAATGTGGGAATGGATCTTTTGGCCGTGGGATGGGTAATCTGAGTTTATGTAATTTTGCAGAGATGATGCCAGAGAAAAGACTGTTGGCGGGTTCGAATTGGAATTTACTTCTTCAGTTTGTGGGAAAAAGATTTTGGGTGGCCCTAAAGATTTGACATTATTTAATTTGCCTTTTATCATCGTCTTTCCATTAGAGAGATGGGAAAATGCTAATTTGAAATTGCAGTTTCAATCTTCAATTCTGTAGAATTGTAGTGACTGAGCGCGGGAGATTTTTGTTATATGGATACTTTGTTGGGAATGATCATTTATTTTTGTAATATTAAAATGGAAAAATAACAACTTTTTGTATCAATTTAGAAATATTTCACTTTATTATCTAATATTTTTCACGATTATACATACTCTTATTAGTCTTTTCAGTCATTGCAATTTAATGATTTTGGTTGTTTGACAACAATCATTTACTTAATACTCCTAACTTCATTGCTCCAATCTCGACAATTCTTATGATTAGAGGGATTTCCTAGGACTGTCAAGGGTCGTGTTCAGATTCGAACCCTACTAGGACCCTGTCAAGACCAATCCAAGGGAGGGTCTGGGTCCGGTCTTTATAGGGTTCGGACCTGAACCCTTTTTTTTTTTTTTGAACTTTTTTCCGAATCATATTTGGAAAAAAATTAACTATTTGGATCGAATTCGGGTCCAAATCTGCATCATGTTTTCAGAAGAAAAAAATAGTCGAGCTTAGTTATTTTCTATAATTTCAGTTCAACAAACTGATTTTAAGATAATATCATATCTCGGTCAAATATATATTGTCATGTATTTTGCTATATAATGTCCAAGTTCCAACAAAATAAAATTGATTTATCACTTTATCTATTGTGAAATAAATATTTGATTTGATGCATTTCACAATAAATGTTAGTTTCTTTCAAAATATTTAAAAAGAAAATAGGAATCGTTTTTTAAAAGAAAAAATCGGTTGGGTAATGTAAATGGGTTGGGTTGGGATGGATGGATAGTTGTCAACCCGTACAACAATACATAACTTTTTGTTAAATCAAGTCTTAACTTGGGTTCAATTCGGGTCTGGGTATGGACCTGGACCAAAATATGGCCCACAATTTTTTTTTTTCTAATTAGGGTCGAGGTCCGAGGTATGGGTTCAAAACCTATACTTATTCTAAGGGTCGGTTTCAAGTATGGACCTGGACCCTGACCCTGTCGACAGGGTCTTTGTCCAAACCATGTACTCATTTTAAGGATCGGGACTGGACCCAAATCTTGACAGACACCCACAATTTCTACAGTTATAGAGTTTTCTTTAATAATCAATGATGCTACTAATAGAATTATTTTCCGCCCTCATTTGCAATACTTTCCATTGACATTCAAGAGGGTCAAAGGAACTCCCCTAAAATGATCAGAAATAATAAGCGTCTAAGTGTTCAAATCAGTATCAAGACTGGAATCAATAATACGTTGAGAAGAGTTGGGACTAAAAGTGACAAAAGTGACAAAAGTTTGGGTTTGTAGGTTATTTAGATGTTTTTTTTTTTTTTTTTTTTTGGTAGGTTATTTAGTTTAGGTTTCCGAATGGGGCTTGGGATATAATTAGTTAGCAGATATGGGATGGGGCTTGGTTTCAATTGAGCTGGGATTATTTAGTTTTGGGCCAATGAAAAAAACGATGGTGAGCAATAGGATGAGGTTTGGCCCAAGTTCAAAGAGTAGTTTGTTACTAGACATAATTTTCATCGTTTCAATCGAAATATTAAAAAAATCGTTTTGAATAAGTGGAAACAAAGATAAAGTGTAATTCCAAATTTATTTATTTTCCTTGGAGTTCTCTTCTTTTTCAAAGTTTAGTAACCTTTTCACAATTTTACATGTATTTTTCAAAATGTTTCTGAATTTTTTTTCAAAAAATTACCAAAATTTAATTGACCGAAAAATACACAATGAAAATTTGATCCATGCAAATAACCTTCTTCGTATTAACTGCTATCCCAAAATCTTCAGATTCCATATAAGATGAAAAAGGATTGACATATATCGCCATGATAGAACTTTGGTTTCGTGTCGGGTAGTAGCACGAACCCGAGGTCCATATGGTAATTTACTTTCATCTACGTCAGAAGCGAAATCGTATTGTTTTTTATAAACCCCGAGATATGATCGTAATAAGTACCGCAATACTAACAAAAATTGGAAGACGTCCATACCTAGAGCGACTAAAGTGTGTTACTATCAATTAGGATGCGTATAGCCCGAAGTGTTGGTAACTTTCATAATTACCCAATTTATTTCCAATAGTTTCTGCGACCCCTTTGTTTATATACTCTTGATTCGTATCCCAGAAGCTAGGATATGAAATCGCACCTATCCTTGTCTTTCCCAAAGGAGTACTAGGCTACACCTTTTAATGCCTAAAATACTCTCTTATTTTGGGTGTTTGCAGTGTGATTTAGTACGATTTTGTAGTCGTTCAAATCCAATTCATTATCTGCAGAGTTTTAAATCTCTAGTCCAAATTCAATTTTAAAAGTCGAGATTGCATTATATGATCCATTCGGGCTGGGGTGAGTTTTCGGTCTCAACATTCTCAATTTTAATGTATTTTTGTTATTATAATAAGTTAAATGTAAATGCATCAATTCAGTACAACTTTTTATTTTTACTAATAAATTTCGTAAACTTTCATAGAAATATAATGGAGATAATGTAAAATATCAACAAATGAAATAGGATATTCAATTAAAAAAATAAATTAATGAAAACTAAAAATAAACCCGAACACTAGGTTAATAAGTTTTTATTACACAAATATAAAACTTTTCCCGAATAATAAAGAAAAGAGAAAAGTACCTTCATACTTGAATTTGATGTTGGTGGTCAACACCCCGATGAAATTTGGCTTAATAAAATCCTTTTTTTTTTCTTTTTCCTGTTGCTTTTGTTTTTGGCATAATATTTTTTTAACCTTTATGTTCTAGTTTTGGAATTTTCTTGATTTTTTTTGGACTTAGGTAATAAGTTTTTCTGGTATAATTGGGATTTGGGTTGTGGAACACGACTAATTTGTTAAAGTATATAATTAATTTATATTTCTCATTCTTAATTTTAGGACTAAATTAAATAATAAAATAAAAAACATATAAACATGATAAATTATGTAAGGTGCGGTCGAATGCGGTTATACGATTTAAAAAAATATAAAATCAAACTCGATTGCAATTTGCTGTCTTTTTTTTTCGAGATGCCCAAGATCAACCCATCAAACTTCCAACTCGCCATTTACGATCAGGTTGGTTGGATCGATCGGTTGAGACGGTCTAGCGGTTTCGTTGAACACCCCCTCTTACTCATGTCCCAAAGCTAAGGTCATGTTTGCAAAGTATTTTGCAAAATACTTATGTGTTTTTCATAACGCAACAATTTAGTGTTTGAGAAATTAGTTTCAGTTTCAGCTTCAGACTAAGTGAGGCCACTAAAATGCAGGATAGTATATTTTTATAAGGATGATAGTATACTTATATTTCTAAATCTCTAATTTTAGGAGTAAAATTAAATAAAAATAAATATATATAAATGATAATTTATATATAGAACGATCGAATGTGATTATGCAGTCTGATCAAAAAAATATAAAACCAAATCCGACTATAACTTGCGGTTTTTTCCCATGAAGCTCAAGATCAACCCATTAAACTTTTAACCCGTAAATTGCTTCGGTTTGGATTGGATTGATCGATTTTGGACGGGCATTGAACACCCTTTCTCACAGTCCCGAAACTTGAGATTTGTCTTATACTTTTAACATATTAATTCCTAAAAAATTGCTAGTGTAAGATAAATGTATTTTAATTAAATCATGGTCATGTTGTCATATAACTTTTAGTTTCATAGGATCCATTTAAATCAATTAGAAGATATAGTTAAGAGGTGTTTGCAACTGCTTTTCCAAATGAAAAAAACAGTTAGTTTTACTTAAAGTAATTAAAAAGTGCTATTAGAAAAAAGCACGAGGTGTTTGCAAAATAAGGTAAAAAGCAGCTTAAAACAATTATGTAGGTATTTGTAATTTCTGAAAAGCGAAATATAGTAAGTCTTTTATTTTATATGAATTTTATTAGAAGTAATATTTTTCCCTTAACTTGACATGTTCATACATTCACATTTTTTGTAAGATCAAAACAAAAAAGGTTCTAATTATATATATAAACCATTGACTAAACTTGAATGAAACAAACAAGATTATTATAAATCATTAACTAAATTTATATTTAATTATTATGAATCAAACAAAATCACCTAAATATTAATTAAGTTTACGTCAAACAAAAATGAAGAAATCAAGATTATTTAAATCATTAATAATTTGACAAGTGTCAGTTTATTATTAGTGGTACAAAAGTGTGGTATATAATTGTGGTATAGAGGATCCGATGCCCTAAATTATAGGGTGTCACTAATTGTCAGTGGTGACAACTTAAGTTTCCTACACTTGTCAATAATAACTATAAATGGCAACTTAAAAATATATTATATCACTATTTCACTTGTCATTATTGTTATTGTGATAAAATTAATATTTTTATCAATAAATATATACAAAAAGTGATAATTTCAACTATATCACTTAATAAGTAAAGAAATACTTGATGATTGTGAACTCAAATTATAATGCACTCTATCTTAATTTAAGCTAATATTAATAAGTAAAGAAATACTTCCTAAGAGCTTTTGCAAACATGTCATTAATTGTGTGGGCCTTATGGCGCAACCGTGCAAGTAAATGTGGACAAAGCATGTAAAACTTTTCTAGCTTTTAGAACCGGATAAACGACTTCCATTTGCAGGTTATACAAAAAGTACCGTTGACATCTATTATATAATAATTTCCAGCCAATGAGATGTCGATACGCAAGGGAGTTTTGCTTTATAGAACGTCAACTTTATAGCCACCAAAATAATTTGGTCGAGTCCTGGCCAATTGATTTTAGTAAAAGTGATTATTTACGAATTAAGGTTCATTGAGTGCATAATTGATAACCTTGGCGCTCCTTTTTAGTGGGACACGCGTTTAAAGTAGTTTATGTAGGATCTGTTTATTTGACATTTGAATATGAGGTTTATGAAAATAATTTCGATATTCATAATCGAGGTGTTTGAGTTTTTTTTTAATTTGAGGATGTTTAGTATTAATTTTGTATTTTGGAGTGTAAAATATTCATTTATTGTGTTTTTGCTGAGTTTTTCTTAATTCGAATGTGCTGATTATTTATTCTGTTTCGAGGGTGCAAAATGTTGATTTATTATATATTGGGGGTGCAAAGTGGCAAAAATCTACAATTGAATGACTTATTTCGCCCTTGACTCGGGTGATCATTTTGAGGGTGCAAAGTGTCTATTTTTCATATTTTGGGGGTGCAAAGTGCAAAAGGACCTTTTTTTTAAACTAAATATATTTTTATATATAATTTTTTGAAACTATCTAAATATTAAATTATTTAAATCATCTAAAAAGTTCTTGTATGATTTTATTCTAATTAAAAACATTAAGAAGAAATACAATATGGGAAGGGGTGAGGGTCTAAGGGGTTAGGATTTTGTATTTTATATTTTTTTTAATAATAATGATATATCAAAATAGGATTGATAATATTTATATAATTTTAGAAATATTTTTCTTTCATATTTGGGTGGGTAGGGGGGGGGGGGTTATTTACGGGGATGAGGTGGGTGAGTAGGGATGGGTTTCTTTTTATTTTTAAAAATTATAATTATTTTTTGATAATATATAATTTTATTTTTTAATAAATATTAAATATATTGATATTATTATATAAATTTTAGATTAAATCAATATTTCTTCGAATTTATGTTAAAGTATTATTTGGACTGTTAATATTATATACAAAACTAAATTAGTTAAATAAATATGTAAATATAATAAGTAAAATCTCTAAATTAGTTCGCATGTGTCTTATTCGAGCCAATTTTAAAATTGGACAACAATGTGGACTACAATTATCAGTAAATTTGAAATAACACCCACTTTTGCATTAACACTTAACTGCCATGTCATCAGTTAACATTCAATTTTAACGGTGGTACCAAAAGTGGTTGATAACTTTTTTTGTGGTACCAAATATATTGACCTCATTTTAATGATATCATAAGTAAGAATCGACATATAATTTAGTACCACAAATGCAAAGCTCTCAGTATAAAAAGGAAACAAAATCTGGCATTTTCATGATAGAAACCGTAGCTCCTTCTTATTCACTTTTTTTTCTCGAAAATCTCAACCAATATTCTACCAAATTAATGTAAAAGGTCAGTTTCATTTGCTTCAGACGAATATGGTACACGTTTTTTGAAACATCGAACATAAATGGACATAGAGAAGTTTAACCTCTAGATATGATTGAAACAAATGTACAATCAAATTTATAAGGAGGAAATGTAGTTCAATTAAGAACAAGATATGCCTCAAGAAAAGTGTTCATATGAAACAAATTACCAATAAATTCTAGGAAAATTTAATCAAGTCATCGATATTTGAAATTTAATTAAAATTTGATTGATAAAGAACTTGTTTAATTCTAGTTCATTATACCTACAATATGAAACTGAATGAGTAAAATGCGCTACCTTTTCTTAATTGATTTCATATAAACAATTTTCTCGAGGCATTTCTTGTTGTTTCATGGCAAAAATTTTTTTTTTTTTAACCAACTTAGTTTACAACAAGAACATAAAGAGTATTTCTATAATGTGATTATCAATTTTAGTTGAGATTTTTCAGAAGAAGGGTGAAAATAAATAGCCATGGTTTTTGTTGTAATTTATGTTGGATGAGTATCAAATTCTTGGTTGAAATCCATAAATAAATTAGAAATATATGTATATTGAAAAAGACAAAGTTTAAAGATATATGTTATGTCTATTTGTCCGATTTTGATTTTAAAATTAATAGACAAGTGTAAATTATAAAAGCCTTGTGAGGACTTTATAAATTTTTGTGTATTAGTATATATGAACTTAAGTGTATAGACTTGGTATAAGTTTTTACAAAGATGGTCATATGAATACACCACACGCGCGCCGCCGCCGCTGCCCGCCTGCTCGACTCGACTCGGGCGTTTGAGCGAATTGTCTCAGACTTATCTTTCTGGAGAAAATTTGAATTTTGAATTTTGAATTTAAAAACCTTTGAAATTTCAGTTACAAGAAATTTAAATGAAAATGCAACGTTTCAGTTACATATCAAAATGTCTTATCCAGCAGCTATATATATGAGTCTACTGCATTTCCGAAAATGCAACTTAGACACAACACAATTCCCTCTCTGAAAAATTATCTATGGGTTATGTTTTATTTATGAGTGTTCTTTGAGGTGGAATTTCTATCACTATGCAATGGAGTTATTCTTGTAACCAAATTATCATGAAAGAAGTGTTCGCGTTGCCCAATTGCACCAAGGTGGGTCGATAATTTCTTCAAGGCAAACAGACTTATTTCTGCGATTTGGTTGTATCAATTTTGTTACTATATAGAATTGTAAGATAAGTTTGTTTAAATTTATCTATCCTATTCTTTAACTAATTATACTTTCCTTTACTTTTCAAATTGGTTTGTACGAAATTGGTTTCTTTTGCATCATGTTCGGATTTTGATCATTTTAAAACTGATTTTTCCAACAGTTTGTACTATGAAGAATTGAGATTTTTTTTACCATCTCTTTCCTTGTTTAATTTACAACCTAATTTAATTACTTTCATTTTTAAAATTTATTAAGTATTAGTTTATGTTATACATGATAGCTTTTAAAAGGAAAACACATGTCAATCACACATTGTTGTGACGCAAAGTTGTGATAACGACGTGGGATAGAAAATCCATTACGTATAATTACACATGAATTTTCTCATAAAATTGGTAAGAATTTTGGTAGGAAAATAATTTTCTCATAAAATTGGTAAGAATTTTGTTAGGAAAATATGTTCTACGCTAAAAAGAAGAAAAATATGTAACTTCATTTTCTATTAACCAAACACGAAATGAAAAAAATAAAAATTACCTTTCCCTCAAGTAAACAAGTTATTACTTATTAGAAAACTCTTGGTCCTCATTCTACCAGATACCTTTTTCTAATTTTTCTTTTTTTCACTTTTACTGACAATAAACAACCTATTACTTATTAGAAAACATGAATCTTATAGAGAAATCCAATTTAAAATGGTTATGCATCAAGTATTGAACACATAATCATGTCAATTATACTTATCTTTATTTTTCTTAGGTTAAACATATATTAATTAACTTATTAAAAAACATTGACGTACTTATGGGGTACATTATAACAATTTATAAGGTGGTGATGTGCTTAACTGCAAATTTTAGAAACTTAATTAATAAAGTATGAGTATACGTGGATGGTGAAGTATGATTTTAGATTTTATAAAAATCATAAATTCATCAAACTGCTTGGAACCTTATAGGAACAAGGGGAAATTTTTACCCAAACCGGGTTTGGCCAAACCCAAAGTAATTAAAAAGCTGCTTTGAGATTAGATGTAACTCCCAAGAGAGTGACCAATCACAAAGCAAGTCCAATGCACTTGCTTGGTGGTTAGATGAGTTTGGTCAAGCCAGCTGGCTTGGACAAGAATTTTCCTAGGAATCAATTTTCGTTTTCGCACTTAGTAAAAAAAAAATTAGGTCAGTTATTTTTATATCTTCTGGGTCATTTGTCAATTTTATTCTCATGAAGCTAAAAAGTTGACTATGATTCATCAATAGGATTATATTGTTGGCTCCTTAAATATATATGTTAAATTGTTATAATTTATATATATTTTAAGTGAAAAAATACTATTTGTATCATTTCAAGATTTAGTATATAAGTCATAAACAGTCCTCTAAATCTCTTGAATAACATTCTGCTACACATAAAAAAAAATAACATCTACCTATGAAATAATAAAAAATGCTTATGACTTAGCTAAATACGTAATTTTTCTTTGACTAGAGAAGTAAAATATAACTATACATAACCTGGAATTTTCATGAAATTTATTTTGTGAAAACATAGTGAAGTCAATGAAAAGCGGGTGAAATAGATGAAAATTGGCAATATCGATAAAAAAATCCATGGATTTAGTGAAAATATGTGAATTCAAATAAAATTCGAGTGAAACTATTGAAATACTGAGGAAGCTGATGGAAAAATGGTGAAATCATTTAAAAAAAATGTATGTGAAATTGGTAAATACATGTGAAACTGATGAAAATGAAATTCGTGAAGAAACGGTGAATCAGTGAAAATGGTTGAAATCGATGAAACAATGGTAAACCAGTGAAAAAAGTGAAGTGAAATCAATGAAAATGTGACGTTGGTGAAAAAAATCCACGTGAAATGTGTACAATGGGAGAAAATGAGTTAAAGTTAAAAAATCGTGAAATACTTATAAATCGATAAAAAGATGTGTTGGATAAGGATGAAGATGAAGAACACTGAAGACAATTTGATAAGGGAGGTTTTGATGAATTCCAAAACTTCAAAATCTGCTAAGTATGGATTAACTTAGCTGATGGTCCCTTGTGAAGGAATTTTGACTAAGTATAAGAAAACATCAGAAGAGTCAAAATTTCAAGGTCCAAGACTTCTGATCTGCTGAAGGAAAGTTATCAGACTGATGAAGATCAACCGACTCAAATCAGATTTGTTCAAGTTTGAGATCAGCTAAGTTCGCCATCAGACTTGCACTTCCGTCAGCCAAGTGGAAAGGATCATAAAGTCTTCCCAATGGTAATAAATGCCCCTGGAAGTAATAAATGCTGAAGTACAAGGACATTAAAGACAAATGATTGAAGAAATGCTTCGCATCAGCTGGGTGCATTTAATGCTGCCTGCAGAATAGTACTGTTGACAGTACGGACAGACTGCAAAAGAGCCGTTCGCGGATTTTAAGGACCAATACTCGAGGAATTTGAATCTTGTCTCTCTTCAACGGACATTTTTCAAATCTCAAGTATAAATAGCTGAAAGAGACGAAGAAAAAAAAAAGAGAGAACACAACTTTCTGAGAGAATTTTCGAAGCAGAACTCTTTAAGTCTCAAGAACAGCTCACTCATCAGCTTAGTCATTTGTTGACGAAAAGCGAAGTTGAAGAACAAAGCTAAATACATCTTTTGAGTGATTTTGTAAAACAGAGTGTTGTGAGAAGTAGATATCCATCTTAGTGAGTGATATTACTTCAGAGAGTAGGATTTATTTGTGATTTCTTACTGCGCACTTACGGCCTGTTCATTTGTTGTTAGGCGTAAGCAGAGTGTACTGGTTACTTTGTGTTTCTAGTATAACCCAAGATCTTTGTGACTTGGACGAGTGGATTAAAGGATATTTACATCCATATAACCACTATAAAAATTACTTGTGTTTTTACATTGCTTTCAAACTTGCATATTTTCTGATTGCATAAAAACACGTTAAGTTAACTGTTTGAAAAAGATTTAAAAGGAGTTTACGAAACTGGGGAAACATTTTTCAAACTACTGAGGATACTTGTGAAAAACACTTTGAAAATCCGCTGCAAGTACTCTAAGTATTAAAACTGATCTTGACAAATCAGCTAAGTAATTATCAGACGAGTGGTCATCATATCTGTTCAAAGATTTGTTCGCGAACAGACTTGTAACTTATTACTCTGATCAGCTTAGTCTGCTCACAGTTAGAGAAGATTTTTAAAGTTAAAATTGGAAGAAAATTTTAAAGAGGTTTATTCACCCCCCCCCCCCCCCCCCTCTAAACCTCACCTGACCACTTGGGACCAACAAGTGGTATCAGAGCAGGTGGTTCATTTGAATCAGCTGCCTGATCAACGAGCTTGATCCAAGTGTTTTTCAAAGGTTTTCAAAACTTTTCAAAAGAGCATCTTTTTGAAAAATCAAAACTTTTTGAAAAATGGACTGTATCAGCCATGTTCCCCACATTGCTGGTATGTCGTTTGAAGACTGGAAAATCAGGATGGAGATTTTCTTAGCTGCTTATAATGATAACATGTACACATGTATCATAAAAGGTCCATTCAAATTCACCAAGACCATTATAGTTGATGAAGCTGAACTGGTGGTGGAAAAAGATCTAACAGAGATGACAGCCGAAGAAATAAAGCTGTTCAATCTGGATAAAGTTGGCCGTTTCATCATGACCAAAGCCCTGGATAATGATCGGTTTGATAAAGTCAAACATTGCAAAACTGCAAAGGAGATGTGGGACAAGGTTCGTGACATGAGCGAAGGAAACGACGCCATCAAAGAGCATCAGCTCAGTGTTGCCTTGGAGAAGCTGGACAACTTCAAAATGAAATCTGGAGAAACTATTGATCAGATGGACACTAGATTCACCAGAACCCTCAATGAAGTTCTAAAGCTGGGAAAGACCTTCACTGACAAGGAGATCACCGTCAGAGTTCTGAAGGCCCTGCCCCCAAAGTTCAACATGAAGGTGACAGCTATGGAAGAATCAAGAGATCTGGGGAAGATTTCTCTTACAGAGCTGTTCTCCGTACTCAAGGCGTATGCGTATAAACTGCCAAGAATGGGTGTTGAAGAAACCTCAACTTCAAGTCCCACAGCTGCACTTGTTGCTGCTGAAAATCCTAGAAGACCAGCTCACAAAAGCAAAGAGGTGGACTCATCTGATGAAACCACACTACTCAACAAAAAGGAGTACACTGCTGGAGACGTTGCATTGCTGATGAACAACTTTAAAAAGTTCTACAGACGAAAAATGAAGAACAAATATAACAATGCTTCTACTTCTAACCCTACTTCTTCTTCTCAGGATAAGGATTCTTATAAATCCAAAATGATGTGCTATAACTGCAGGAAACTGGGTCATTTCATCAGAGATTGCCCATATCCTAAAGCTGAGAAGTATACGGAAGAAGAAAAGAGAATCAGAAAAGAAAGAAAGCATCAGAAAGCAAAGGCGATGGTAGCAGAAGCAGAAAAGCCAGCTCCCATCTACTCATCTGATTCAGACTCAGGCACTTCTGATGAAGAGAGTCCTGCTCTTCTCTGCCTGATGGCTAAGGAATCTGATAACTCTGAGGATGATGAGGTAACTCCTCTTGAAAATGAACTATTTAGTTCATTTGAACAAATGATGCTTAACAATACTACTATTGCTGAAGCATATAAAAAGCTTAAGGAAGAGATGATATTGCTAAAAGAGCAAAACAGTTCACTGAAACTCTCAGCTGAAAAGCCAAGAGAATCAGCTGAATATAAACAGCTTGAGCAAGAACATGAATCTCTGAAAACTGAATGTGAAGTCTATAAGGGTAAAATCATTGTGCTTGAGAAAGTTATTGAGTCTCATGAGAAGTCATCTGTTGCATCCACTCATATGTCTAGTAAACAGAAGACACCTTTAGGTCAGGACAAGTTAGAACTGAACCATACTGAGAAATTTATATCAGCTGACAATAGTAAGGTCATACTGTATGTTCAGACTACTAAACCTGACAGACTAGTAAGCCTAAACAGAAGAGTCCTAGGAAGTCCTCTGATAAGGCTAAAACTAATCAGACTAGTGATAAAACTAAGTCATCTGTTAATGAGCAAGCTACAAGTAAGCCAAAGAAGCATAAGAATAAGAAAAATCAAAATGCTTGGTATGGAAATGAGTCTTATTATGTGCAACCTGCTGCATATCATCCTATGTATCATGCACCTCAATTTCCAACTTACTATGCACCATATCCTGCTCATCCAATGCATGCATATCCTCCTTATCATGCATCTTACTCTGCATTTGAACATCATCCTTATCATGCTGATCATCAACAATATGACAAATCTGATGAACGTGGTAAAGGCAAAGCTGTTCACACTCCTGTTGAAACTCAGAAACCTAAGAAGCCTAAGAATTCTTCATCTTGGGTTGTCAAAGGTGGAACTAATCCTTCAGGACCCTCTCAATAAGGGTACCTAAAACAATCTTATTTTGTTTTGTAGGGTTAGGATTAGGAGTAGGAGTAAAGTAGAGAAAATCTGGTACTTGGACAATGGCTGTTCAAGACATATGTGTGGAAACATACATGAGCTGACTAATGCAGTTGCTGTGGATGGTCCAAAAGTTACTTTTGGAGACAGTAAAGAAGGCAAGATTGTAGCAAAAGGAAGCTTAATCAAGGGAAACATAGAGATATCTGACGTCTCATATGTTAAAGGCCTCAAATATAATCTGCTGAGCATAAGTCAATTTTGTGACTAAGGATATTCAGTCATCTTCTCAACAGATAAGTGCTATGTTGAACAGATTGGTACAAAGAAGGTAATTTTATCTGGAAGACGACAAGGAAATATCTACATAGTCGACTGGAATTCTGCTGACAAGAATTCGAGTATTTGTTTGGTGGCATCAACACCAAGTGAAGTTAGTTGGCTGTGGCACAAGAGGATGAATCATTTAAACTTCAAGACCATCAACAGATTGATAAAGAATGATCTAGTAGAAGGGATTCCAAAAACAGTCATGAGCAAAAATAAGCTTTGTGACGCATGTCAGAAGGGTAAACAAATCAAGTCATCGTTCAAAAGCAAGAAGCATCAATCTTCTGGAAGAATATTGGAGCTGCTACACATGGACTTATTTGGACCCATTGATCCTGTCAGCAATGGTGGAAAGAAATACTGCCTAGCTGTTGTGGATGACTTTTCAAGATATACTTGGGTGATATTCATGAAAAAGAAAAGTGAAACCAAGGAACATCTTACTAATCTGATGGAACTGATCCAGAATGAGAAAAGCATAAAGATATTGAAGATCAGACCAGATAGAGGGACAGAGTTCACAAACTCTACTGTTGAAGAGTACTGTAACATCAAAGGAATACATCATGAGTATTCAGCTGCTAGAACCCCTCAACAGAATGGTGTTGCTGAAAGGAGAAACAGAACACTAAAGGAAGCTGTCAGAACCATGATAGCTGAAGCTTAAGCTAAGCTGCCACAAAGATTTTGGGCAGAAGCAACAAACACATCATGTTTTACCCAAAACAGATGCATGATCAACAAGCACCAAAACAAGACTCCATATGAAGTTTGGAACAACAGGAAGCCAAACATTCATTACTTTAAGATATTTGGTTGTAAATGCTATGTTTTAGATAATGGTAAAAATCACCTTACTGCATTTGCAGAAAAGGCTGATGAAGCTGTTTTTGTAGGTTATTCTACTGTTAGTAAAGCTTATAGAGTCTTTAACAAAAGAACATTACTAATAGAAGAATCTATTCATGTAGTATTTGATGAGCCTAGTCAATCTTCTGAAAAGAACCAAAGCGTTAATCAAGATCTGTCTACTGATTTACAGAAGTTGAATGTTGGAAGAAATGAAGAATATGTTCCCATCATACTACCTGATCTCAACCCAGCTGATAACTCAAGTGATGTTCAAAATCACAGTGCTGATTGTCTAACAGACGAGTTGCAAACAGCTGATAGACCAGAGACTGTTCAACAGACTACTACTGGATCTCCAACAGTAGTGTTGCAAGATCAAAGCAAAGGACAACATTATGATTTGCAACCTGATCTTAGATGGCTCAAGAATCACCCACCAGAATTGGTGATTGGTGATCCTTTGGATAAAGTGAAGACAAGGAGAGCTGCTGCAAGTGATGCAATGTTTGTCAGCTTCCTATCTCAAATCGAGCCCAAACAGATTGAAGAAGCTCTTAGTGATTCCAACTGGATTGAAGCTATGCAAGAAGAGCTAAATCAATTTGAAAGGAATGAAGTCTGGTACTTAGTTCCTAGACCAAGTCATCAAAGAGTCATTGGCACTAAATGGGTATTCAGGAATAAAATGAATGAAGATGGTGAAGTCACCAGAAACAAAGCAAGATTAGTGGCCAAGGGTTACTGCCAAGAAGAAGGCATTGACTTTGATGAAACATTTGTACCAGTAGCAAGATTAGAGGCAATCAGACTCTTTCTTGCCTATGCTGCTCACAAGAATTTCACTGTCTATCAAATGGATGTGAAATCAGCTTTTCTCAATGGAGAATTGTAAGAAGAAGTTTACGTTGAACAACCACCTGGATTTGAAGTCTATCAAGAAGGAAACAAGGTATATCGTCTGAAGAAAGCCCTCTATGGACTAAAACAAGCTCCAAGAGCATGGTATGATACCTTATCTGACTTTATTTTAATCAAAGGATTTCGCAAAGGTAAAGTTGACAAGACCTTGTTCACTATTGAATGGGAAGAACATATTTTGCTTGTGCAAATGTATGTGGATGATATTATTTTTGGTTCAACTAACCAACAGATGTGTGACAAGTTCTCAAAGCTGATGCAGAACAAATTTGAAATGAGCATGATGGGAGAACTCAATTATTTTCTTGGTCTGCAAGTTAGACAATTGCCTGATGGAATTTTCATCAGCAAAGCAAAATACACAAAGGATCTGTTCAAGAAATTTGGTATGGAAACTAGCTCTACTGCTACTATTCCAATGTCTACAAGTCTTCGCTTGGATAAAGATGAAGATGGCAAATCAGTAGACATAACCAAATACAGAGGCATAATTGGGTCACTGCTGTATCTAACAGCTAGCAGACCTGATATTATGTACTCAGTTGGGGTCTGTGCAAGATTCCAATCAAATCCCAAGGAATCTCACCTCTTAGCTGCCAAGAGAATACTGAAATATATTAAGGGCACTCAAGATTTGGGATTGTGGTACCCTAGAGAGTCTGGATTTGAGCTTATTGGATATTCAGATTCTGACCTTGCTGGCTGCAAGATTGATAGAAAAAGCACAACAGGTGCCTGTCAATTCTTAGGTAGTCGTCTGATCTCATGGATGAGTAAGAAACAGACTTCAGTATCCATATCTACTGCTGGAGCTTGCTATGCACAAATCTTATGGTTGAAGCATCAACTAGAAGACTACAATATCAAGATCAGTGGAATACCAATCTACTGTGACAATACAAGTGCAATCAGCCTTACTCAGAATACTACAAGTCATTCAAGGACTAAGCATATTGAGATCAAGCATCACTTTATCAGAGATCATGTGGAGAAAGGAAATGTCATGATAGAATATGTGTTTACTGAAAATCAGATTGCTGACATCTTCACAAAACCTTTAAGTGAGACAAGGTTTTCAACTCTAAGAGCTGAACTGGGTTTGTTAAAATTGGATGCATAAGCTGAGGGGGAACTTAACAGAAGACTAAAGTTCAACAGCTTACTCACTTTTTTTCTTCAAGGATTAACTTTCAACAGACTAGTTAACTTATGAATTCTTAAAGTCAGGGGGAACGTGTAAGACTAGCGGTACTTCTGATTAAAAGATGAAATCTGTTAATGAAAGTTAGTTGAAGTTATGTTTTCAACAGAAGATTAAAGTCTTGAAGAATGAAGATTTATTATCTAGCTGTGTTGGATGAAGATGAAGATGGAGTGCAAAGAAGTTAAAGTTAAGGGAAGGTTTTGATGATTTCCAAAACGTCAAGATCAGCTAAGTATGGAAAGCTTAGTTCCCTTAAAAGAATTTTGAACAAGTAAAAGAAGACATCAGAAGAGTTCAAAGTTCAAAGCCCAGAAGACTAGTGATCTCATGCTGAAACAGCGAACAGAAGCGTAGGTCATCAGCTGACTCAAATCAGATTAGTTCAGTATTTGATCAGCAGAGTATCTATCAGCAGAGTTGCTTTGATCAGCAGAGTAGAAGAGATCAAGAGATTAGTCCAACGGTAATAAATGCACCTAGTGTAATAAATGCTGCAAGAGAAGGGTAGTAATGGCAAATGATTGAAGAAAACTCTCGGATCAGCAGAGTGCATTTAATGCTGCTACAGGAAAGTACAGCAGAGAAAGGACTGTAGCAGGGAGCCGTTGTAAATTCGGGCTGAAGCTATGGATTTGAGAGTTGATTTCCTTCAACGGTCATATTTTCAAATCCAAGTATAAATAGAGCTGATTTCGAAGAGAGAGACAACACAACAACATCTGAGATTTCGCATTCGAAGCAGAAATTATTCTAAGTCTCAAGAAGCTCGAACAGCTAACTCGTCTGGTGGAAGTCATCTGTTGACAGAAACCCAGTTGAAGAAAATAGAAAAATACAATCTGAGTGTTTTGTATTAGCTGAGTGTTGTGCGAAGTTAGAATCCATCTTTGTGAGTGATTCTACTTTAGAGGATAGGTCTTCTTTGTGATTTCCTATTGTGAGCTTATAGCCTTTTCATTTGTTGTCTAGGTATAAGTGGAGACATATTGTAATCTTTGTGATTATAGTATAACCCAGAATCTAAGTGATCTGGAAGAGTGGATTAAAGGATTTTTATCCATATAACCACTATAAAAATTCTTTGTGTTTATCTTGCATTTAAAGTTTTCTTGCATATTTTGAAGTTGCATAAGTTTACACTTTGAATTACTAAAATATTTTATAAGGAGTTTTAAAACTGGGGATAAAATATTTTTAAGAACTTAGTCTACTTGTGAAAAACACTTTCAAACATCCGCTGCAAGTATACTCTTGACAAAACTGATTCTCACTGAAATCAGCTAAGTAAACTGTAAGAAGAGTGGTCACTCTGCTGTTCAAGATTTGTTCACGATCAGCATAGTCATCTTATTGTTCTTCATCAGCTTAGTTTGCTGACAGAAGAGTAAAAAGTTTTTAAGTCTAAATTTTTTAGAGGTCTATTCACCCCCCCTCTAGACCTCATCTGACCACTTGGGACCAACAAGTGGTATCAGAGCAGGTGGTTCATTAGAATCAGCTGCCTGATCAACGAGCTTGATCCAAGTGTTTTTCAAAGGTTTTTCAAAACTTTTCAAAAGAGCATCTCTTTGAAAAATTAAAACTTTTTGAAAAATGGACTGTATCAGCCATGTTCCCCACATTGCTGGTATGTCGTTCGAAGATTGGAAGATCAGAATGGAGATCTTCTTAGCTGCCTACAATGACAACATGTATACATGTATCATAAAAGGTTCATTCAGATTCACAAAGACCATAAAGATAAATGAAGTTGATACGGTTGTGGAAAAAGATCTTCATGAGATGACTCCAGAAGAAATAAAGCTATTTAATCTGGACAAAGTCGGAAGATTCATCATGACTAATGCCCTGGACAATGATCGGTTTGACAAGGTCAAACATTGCAAGACTGCAAAGGAGATGTGGGATAAAGTCAGAGATATGAGCGAAGGAAACGACGCCATTAAAGAGCATCAGCTGAGTGTTGCTCTGGAAAAGCTAGACAATTTCAAGATGAAATCTGGAGAGACCATAGATCAGATGGATACCAGGTTCACCAGAACTCTGAATGAAGTCTTAAAGCTTGGAAAAACCTTCACGGACAAGGAGATAACCATCAGAGTGCTGAAGGCATTACCTCCAAAATTCAACATGAAGATGACAACAATGGAAAAATCAAGGGATTTGGGAAAAATCTCTCTTACAGAGCTGTTCTCAGTACTCAAGGCATATGAGTATAAACTGCCTAGAATGGGAATTGAAGAAACCTCAACTTCAGGACCCACAGCTGCCTTAGTTGCTGCTGAAAACATCAGAAGACCAGCACAGAAAAGCAAAGAAGTGGACTCATCTGATGAAGCCACTCTACTCAACAAAAAGGAGTACACAGCTGGAGATGTAGCATTGCTAATGAACAATTTCAAAAAGTTCTACAAGAGAAAATTGAAGAACAAATACAACAATGCTTCTACTTCTAAACCTAACTCTTCTTCACAAGAAAAAGATGATTATAAAGCAAAAATAATGTGTTATAACTGCAGGAAATTGGGACATTTCATCAGAGACTGTCCATATCCAAAAGCAGAGAAGTACACTGAAGAAGAGAAAAGAATAAGGAAAGAAAGAAAGCATCAGAGAGGCAAGGCAATGATGGCTGAAGCAGAAAAGCTGACTGCTGTCTACTCATCTTATTCAGATTCAGACACGTCTGATGAAGAATCATCTGATGAAGAAAAACCTGCTCTCCTCTGCCTGATGGCAAAGGAATCTGATGACTCTGAGGATGAGGTAACTCCTCTTGACAATGAATTATTTAATTCATTTGAACAAATGATGTTCAACAATACTAGCATTGCTGATGCATTTAAAAAGCTTAAGGAAGAGATGATATTGCTAAAAGAGCAAAACAGTTCACTGAAACTTAAAGCTGAAAAGCCAAAAGAATCAGCTGAATATAAACTGCTTGAGCAAGAGAATGAATCTCTGAAAGCTGAATGTGAAGTTTATAAAGAAAAGATCATGGAACTTGAAAAGGTTATTGAGTCTCATGCGAAATCATCTGTTGCATCCACTCACATGTCTAGTAAACAGAAGATGCCTTTAAAACAGGATAAGCAAGAATTGAACCATACTGAGAAATTTATATCTGCTGACAATAGTAAGGTCATTCTGTATGTTCAAACTGCTAGACCTACTTCACCTGAGAAAGTGGTAAAGGAGAAAAAATCTCCTAAGGCTAAAAAGAGCAAAGAGCCTAGTGTAGGTAAACAGACTAGTAAGACCAAACAGCAGAGTCCTAAGAAGTCTGCTGATAAAGCTAAAGTCAATCAGACTAGAGGTAAAACTAAGTCGTCTGTTAATGAGCAAGCTACTAGTAAGCCAAAGAAGCATAAGAATAAGAAAAATCAAAATGCTTGGTATGGAAATGAGTCATATTATGTGCAACCGGCTGCATATCCTCCTATGTATCATGCACCTCAATTTCCTAGTTATTATGCACCATACCCTGCTCATCCAATGCATGCATACCCTGCTTATCATGCACCTTACCCTGCTTATGAACATTATTCTTATCATACTGATCATCAACATGACTTATCTGATAATTTTGATAAAAATGAAACTGTTCATGCTCCTGCTAAAACTCAGAAGCCTAAGAAGCCTAAGACATCAACATCTTGGGTTGTCAAAGGTGGAACTAATCCTTCAGGACCCTCTCATTAAGGGTACCTAAAACAATTTTGTTTTTGTTTTGTAGGATAGGATTAGGAGTAGGAGTAAAGTAGAGAAGATTTGGTACTTGGACAGTGGTTGTTCAAGACACATGTGTGGAAGCATACATGAGCTGACTGATGCAGTTGCTGTGGATGGTCCAAAGGTTACTTTTGGGGACAGCAAATAAGGCAAGATTAAAGCTAAAGGGAAACTGATCAGAGGAAACATAGAGATATCTGACGTCTCATATGTTAAAGGCCTCAAATATAATCTGCTGAGCATAAGTCAATTTTGTGATAAAGGATATTCAGTCATCTTCTCAACAGATAAGAGCCACGTTGAACAGATTGGTACAAAGAAGGTTATTTTATCTGGAAGACGACAAGGGAATGTCTACATAGTCGACTGGAATTCTGCTGACAAGAATTCTAGTGTTTGTTTGGTGGCATCAACACCAAGTGAAGTTAGCTGGCTATGGCACAAAAGGATGAATCATTTAAACTTCAAGACCATTAACAGATTAATCAAGAATGATTTGGTTGAAGGGATTCCAAAAACAGTCATGAGCAAGGACAAGCTCTGTGACGCCTGTCAGAAGGGAAAACAAATCAAGTCATCGTTCAAAAGCAAGAAGCACCAATCTTCTGAGAGAATCTTGGAGCTGCTACACATGGACTTATTTGGACCCATTGATCCAGTCAGCAATGGTGGAAAGAAATACTGCCTAGATGTTGTGGATGAATATTCAAGATATACTTGGGTGATATTCATGAAGAAGAAAAGTGAAACCAAGGAACATCTTACTAATCTGATGGAGCTGATCCAGAATGAGAAAAGCATAAAGATATTGAAGATCAGATCAGATAGAGGGACATAGTTTACAAACTCTACTGTTGAAGAGTATTGTAATATCAAAGGAATACATCATGAGTATTCAGCTGCTAGAACCCCTCAACAGAATGGTGTTGCTGAAAGGAGAAACAGAACACTGAAGAAAGCTGTCAGAACCATGATAGCTGAAGCTAAGCTACCACAAAGATTTTGGGCAGAAGCAACAAATACAGCCTGCTTTACCCAGAACAGATGCATGATCAACAAAAATCAGAACAAGACTCCATATGAAGTTTGGAACAACAGGAAGCCAAATATTCATTACTTTAAAATTTTTGGTTGTAAATGTTTTGTTTTAAATAATGGGAAAAATCACCTTACTGTATTTGCAGAAAAGGCTGATGAAGCTGTTTTTGTAGGACACTCTACTGTTAGTAAAGCTTATAGAGTCTTTAACAAAAGAACATTACTAATAGAAGAATCCATTCATGTAGTATTTGATGAACCAAGTCAATCTTCTGAAAAGAATCAATTTACTAATCAAGATCTGTCTACTGATTTACAGAAGTTGAATATTGGAAAGAATGAAGAATATGTTCCCATCATACTACCTGATCTCAACACAGCTGCCAACTCAAGTGCTGTTCAAAATCAGATCACTGATTGTCTAACAGACGAGTTACCAACAGCTGACAGACCAGAGACTGTTCAACAGACAACAAATGTTCAACAGACTACTACTGGAACTCCAACAGTAGTGTTGCAAGATCAAGATAGAGGACAACATCCAGACCTGCAACCTGATCTCAGATGGCTCAGGAATCACCCTCCAGAGTTAGTGATTGGTGATCCCTTGGATAGAGTAAAAACAAGAAGGGCTGCTGCACAAGATGCTATGTTTGCCAGTTTTCTATCTCTAATAGAGCCTAAGCAAATTGAAGAAGCTCTAAATGATTCCTTCTGGATTGAAGCTATGCAAGAAGAGTTGAATCAATTTGAAAGGAATGAAGTCTGGTACTTAGTTCCTAGACCAAGTCATCAAAGGGTAATTGACACTAAATGGGTTTTCAGAAATAAGATGAATGAAGATGGTATTGTTACCAGAAACAAAGCAAGATTAGTGGCCAAGGGTTATTGTCAAGAAGAAGGAATAGACTTTGATGAAACATTTGCACCAGTAGCAAGACTTGAAGCAATCAGACTGTTTCTAGCCTATGCTGCTCACAAGAACTTCACTGTCTATCAGATGGATGTGAAGTCTGCATTTCTCAATGGAGAACTACAAGAAGAAGTATATGTTGAACAACCACATGGATTTGAAGCTTGCCAACAAGTGGTGTATCGTCTAAAGAAAGCTCTCTATGGACTGAAACAGGCTCCAAGAGCATGGTATGATACTTTATCTGATTTTATTTTAATTAAAGGATTTCGCAAAGGTAAAGTTGACAAAACTTTGTTCACTATTGAATGGGAAGAACATATTTTGCTTGTGCAAATTTATGTGGACGATATTATTTTTGGTTCAACTAACCAACAGATGTGTGACAAGTTCTCAAAGCTGATGCAGAACAAATTTGAAATGAGCATGATGGGAGAACTTAACTATTTTCTTGGTTTGCAAGTTAGACAGTTGCCTGATGGTATATTCATCAACCAAGCAAAATACACAAGAGATCTGTTTAAGAAATTTGGTATGGAAACTAGCTCTACTGCTACTGTTCCTATGTCTACAAGTCTTCGTTTGGATAAAGATGAAGATGGCAAATCAGTGGACATAACCAAATACAGAGGCATTACTGGGTCACTGCTGTACCTAACAGCAAGCAGACCTGATATCATGTACTCAGTTGGGGTTTGTGCAAGATTTCAATCAAATCCCAAGGAATCTCACCTCTTAGCTGCCAAAATGATACTAAAATATATTAAGGGCACTCAAGATTTGGGATTGTGGTACCCTAGAGAATCTGGATTTGAGCTTATTGGTTATTCAGATTCAGACCTTGTTGGCTGCAAGATTGACAGAAAAAGCACAACAGGTGCTTGTCAGTTTTTAGGTAGTCGTCTGATCTCATGGATGAGTAAGAAACAGACTTCAGTTTCTATATCTACTGCTGAAGCTGAGTATATAGCTGCTGGAGCTTGCTGTGCACAGATACTTTGGTTAAAGCATCAACTAGAAGATTACAACATCAAGATCAGTGGAATTCCAATCTACTGTGACAATACTAGTGCAATCTCACTTACTCAGAACACTACAAGTCATTCAAGGACTAAACATATAGAGATCAAGCATCACTTCATTAGAGATCATGTGGAAAAAGGGAATGTCCTGATTGAGTATGTTCATACAGACAATCAGATTGCTGATATTTTCACTAAACCTCTAAGTGAAGTAAGATTTTCAACTCTAAGAGCTGAGCTAGGATTACTTAATTTGGATGCATAAGCTGAGGGGGAACTCATCAGAAGACTGAAGTTCAACAGCTTAGTTATCCGTTATTTCATTCAAGGATTAACTTTCAACAGACTAGTTAACTTATGAACTCTTAAAGTCAGGGGAAACGTGTAAGACTAGCGGTACTTCTGATTAAAAGATGAAATCTGTTAATGTCAGTTAGTTGAAGTTGTATTATCTGAAGATCTGTTCTTAATTCTTGAAGATTGAAGATTAAATTATCTTGCTGGATTGACAAACAGCAGAGGAAGATTACTAGCTATTGGCTTTCTCTAGTAATATCAGATAACAGATCACTCGTCTGTCAGATAAGTTAAACTCTACTCATCTGATACATTATATAAGCATGGTCATAAATCGTATCTTTTGAAACACGCTTTTATAAGTAACAGATTAGTGTCGATTGAGTTTCCTGCCCATCTGACATTAAAATAATAAAATTGAAATCGCAATTCTCACCCGCACGATTTAAAACTGTCAGATCAATCTTACGGTTCACATTAATCACGACATCCAAAAATAAGGAAACGTATAAATCCGATCTGAACAGATCAGTCGTCTTACGCACAACAAAATTCTCAAATTCTCTAACTCTCCAA
>CM064883.1:72895316-72970391 GCA_003313485.2 Penstemon barbatus
AAATAGTTCACTGAAACTCACAGCTGAAAAGCCAAGAGAATCAGCTGAATATAAACAGCTTGAGCAAGAACATGAATCTCTGAAAGCTGAATGTGAAGTTTATAAAGGAAAAATCATGGAACTTGAAAAAGTTATTGAGTCTCATGAGAAATCATCTGTTGCATCCACTCACATGTCTAGTAAACAGAAGATGCCTTTAGAACAGGATAAGCAAGAATTGAATCATACTGAAAAATTTATATCTGCTGACAATAGTAAGGTCATTCTGTATGTTCAAACTGCTAGACCTGCTTCACCTGAGAAAGTGGTAAAGGAGAAGAAATCTCCTAAGGCTAAAAAGAGCAAAGAGCCTAGTATAGGTAAACAGGCTAGTAAGACCAAACAGCAGAGTCCCGAGAAGTCTGCTGATAAAGCTAAACTGAATCAGACTAGTGTTAAAACTAAGTCGTCTGTTAATGAGCAAGCTACTAGTAAAACAAAGAAGCATAAGAATAAGAAAAATCAAAATGTTTGGTATGGAAATGAGTCATATTATGTGCAACCTGCTGCATATCCTCCTATGTATCATGCACCTCAATTTCCTAGTTACTATGCACCATATCCTGCTCATCCAATGCATGCATATCCTGCTTATCATGCACCTTACCCTGCTTATGAACATTATTCTTATCATACTGATCAACAACATGACTTATCTGCTAATTATGATAAAAATGAAACTGTTCATGCTCCTGTCAAAACTCAGAAGCCTAAGAAGCCTAAGACATCAACATCTTGGGTTGTCAAAGGTGGAACTAATTCTTCAGGACCCTCTCAATAAGGGTACCTAAAAAATTTTATTTTTGTTTTGTAGGTTAGGATTAGGAGTAGGAGTAAAGTAGAGAAGATCTGGTACTTGGACAGTGGTTGTTCAAGGCACATGTGTGGAAACATTCATGAGCTGACTGATGATGTTGCTGTGGATGGTCCAAAAGTTACTTTTGGAGACAGCAATGAAGGCAAGATTAAAGCTAAAGGAAGACTGGTCAGAGGAAAAATAGAGATATTTGACGTCTCATATGTTAAAGGCCTCAAGTATAATCTGCTGAGCATAAGTCAATTTTGTGACAAAGGATATTCATTCATCTTCTCAACAGATAAGTGCTACGTTGAACAGATTGGTACAAAGAAGGTAATTTTATCTGGAAGACGACAAGGAAATGTCTACATAGTCGACTGGAATTCTGCTGACAAGAATTCAAACATTTGTTTGGTGGCATCTACACCAAGTGAAGTTAGCTGGCTATGGCACAAAAGGATGAATCATTTAAACTTCAAGACCATAAATAGATTGATAAAAATGATCTGGTAGAAGGGATTCAAAAACAGTCATGAGCAAGACAAGCTCTGTGATGCATGTCAGAAGGGAAACAAATCAAGTCATCATTCAAAAGCAAGAAGCACCAATCTTCTGAAAAAATCTTTGAGCTGCTACACATGGACTTATTTGGACCCATTGATCCAGTCAGCAATGGTGGAAAGAAATACTGTCTAGCTGTTGTGGATGACTATTCAAGATATACTTGGGTGTTCATGAAGAAGAAAAGTGAAACCAAGGAACATCTTACTAATCTGATGGAACTAATCCAGAATGAGAAAATCATAAAAATATTGAAGATCAGATCAGATAGAGGGACAGAGTTCACAAACTCTACTGTTGAAGAGTATTGTAACATCAAAGGAATACATCATGAGTATTCAGCTGCTAGAACCCCTCAACAGAATGGTGTTGCTGAAAGGAGATAACAGAACACTAAAGAAGCTGTCAGACCATGATAGCTGAAGCCAAGCTGCCACAAAGATTTTGGGCAGAAGCAACAAATACAGCCTGCTTTACCCAGAACAGATGCATGATCAACAAAAATCAGAACAAGACTCCATATGAAGTTTGGAACAACAGGAAGCCAAACATTCATTACTTTAAGATTTTTGGTTGTAAATGTTTTGTTTTAAATAATGGGAAAAATCACCTTACTGTATTTGCAGAAAAGGCTGATGAAGCTGTTTTTGTAGGACACTCTACTGTTAGTAAGCTTATAGAGTCTTTAACAAAAGAACATTACTAATAGAAGAATCCATTCATGTAGTATTTGATGAACCAAGTCAATCTTCTGAAAAGAATCAATTTACTAATCAAGATCTGTCTACTGATTTACAGAAGTTGAATATTGGAAAGAATGAAGAATATGTTCCCATCATACTACCTGATCTCAACACAGCTGCCAACTCAAGTGCTGTTCAAAATCAGATCACTGATTGTCTAACAGACGAGTTACCAACAGCTGACAGACCAGAGACTGTTCAACAGACAACAAATGTTCAACAGACTACTACTGGAACTCCAACAGTAGTGTTGCAAGATCAAGATAGAGGACAACATCCAGACCTGCAACCTGATCTCAGATGGCTCAGGAATCACCCTCCAGAGTTAGTGATTGGTGATCCCTTGGATAGAGTAAAACAAGAAGAGCTGCTGCACAAGATGCTATGTTTGCCAGTTTTCTATCTCTAATAGAGCCTAAGCAAATTGAAGAAGCTCTAAATGATTCCTTCTGGATTGAAGCTATGCAAGAAGAGTTGAATCAATTTGAAAGGAATGAAGTCTGGTACTTAGTTCCTAGACCAAGTCATCAAAGGGTAATTGACACTAAATGGGTTTTCAGAAATAAGATGAATGAAGATGGTATTGTTACCAGAAACAAAGCAAGATTAGTGGCCAAGGGTTATTGTCAAGAAGAAGGAATAGACTTTGATGAAACATTTGCACCAGTAGCAAGACTTGAAGCAATCAGACTGTTTCTAGCCTATGCTGCTCACAAGAACTTCACTGTCTATCAGATGGATGTGAAGTCTGCATTTCTCAATGGAGAACTACAAGAAGAAGTATATGTTGAACAACCACATGGATTTGAAGCTTGCCAACAAGTGGTGTATCGTCTAAAGAAAGCTCTCTATGGACTGAAACAGGCTCCAAGAGCATGGTATGATACTTTATCTGATTTTATTTTAATTAAAGGATTTCGCAAAGGTAAAGTTGACAAAACTTTGTTCACTATTGAATGGGAAGAACATATTTTGCTTGTGCAAATTTATGTGGACGATATTATTTTTGGTTCAACTAACCAACAGATGTGTGACAAGTTCTCAAAGCTGATGCAGAACAAATTTGAAATGAGCATGATGGGAGAACTTAACTATTTTCTTGGTTTGCAAGTTAGACAGTTGCCTGATGGTATATTCATCAACCAAGCAAAATACACAAGAGATCTGTTTAAGAAATTTGGTATGGAAACTAGCTCTACTGCTACTGTTCCTATGTCTACAAGTCTTCGTTTGGATAAAGATGAAGATGGCAAATCAGTGGACATAACCAAATACAGAGGCATTACTGGGTCACTGCTGTACCTAACAGCAAGCAGACCTGATATCATGTACTCAGTTGGGGTTTGTGCAAGATTTCAATCAAATCCCAAGGAATCTCACCTCTTAGCTGCCAAAATGATACTAAAATATATTAAGGGCACTCAAGATTTGGGATTGTGGTACCCTAGAGAATCTGGATTTGAGCTTATTGGTTATTCAGATTCAGACCTTGTTGGCTGCAAGATTGACAGAAAAAGCACAACAGGTGCTTGTCAGTTTTTAGGTAGTCGTCTGATCTCATGGATGAGTAAGAAACAGACTTCAGTTTCTATATCTACTGCTGAAGCTGAGTATATAGCTGCTGGAGCTTGCTGTGCACAGATACTTTGGTTAAAGCATCAACTAGAAGATTACAACATCAAGATCAGTGGAATTCCAATCTACTGTGACAATACTAGTGCAATCTCACTTACTCAGAACACTACAAGTCATTCAAGGACTAAACATATAGAGATCAAGCATCACTTCATTAGAGATCATGTGGAAAAAGGGAATGTCCTGATTGAGTATGTTCATACAGACAATCAGATTGCTGATATTTTCACTAAACCTCTAAGTGAAGTAAGATTTTCAACTCTAAGAGCTGAGCTAGGATTACTTAATTTGGATGCATAAGCTGAGGGGGAACTCATCAGAAGACTGAAGTTCAACAGCTTAGTTATCCGTTATTTCATTCAAGGATTAACTTTCAACAGACTAGTTAACTTATGAACTCTTAAAGTCAGGGGAAACGTGTAAGACTAGCGGTACTTCTGATTAAAAGATGAAATCTGTTAATGTCAGTTAGTTGAAGTTGTATTATCTGAAGATCTGTTCTTAATTCTTGAAGATTGAAGATTAAATTATCTTGCTGGATTGACAAACAGCAGAGGAAGATTACTAGCTATTGGCTTTCTCTAGTAATATCAGATAACAGATCACTCGTCTGTCAGATAAGTTAAACTCTACTCATCTGATACATTATATAAGCATGGTCATAAATCGTATCTTTTGAAACACGCTTTTATAAGTAACAGATTAGTGTCGATTGAGTTTCCTGCCCATCTGACATTAAAATAATAAATTTGAAATCCGCAATTCTCACCCGCATGATTTAAAAATTGTCAGATCAATCTTACGGTTCACATTAATCACGACAACCAAAACATAAGGAAACGTATAACATCCGATCTGAACAGATCAGTCGTCTTACGCACACAAAATTCTCAAAATTCTCAAACTCTCCAAGCTACCTGTTTTCTAGTTCTCTGTTTTCTACAGATTTTCATCACTTAATCTCGAAATGGATGTCATTGAAGGAAGATATCTTAGCTACGACAAATTCTTCGCAACTGGTACTGATCTGATGAGAGAAATCATGACGAAGATCAAGGAAGCATCTCTAGTACCAATTCTGGAAGCTCATGAGGAGCATGTGTATCTTGAAGATGTTTATGACTTCTACAGAACTAGAAAAATCAACACTGAAAGGACTACTATGACTGCCACAGTTGGGGGCAAGAAGATTTGTGTTTCGGCTGTTGTTTTGAGTGAAATTTATGGGCTGATAAACGAGGGAGGAGATGTGACAGACCTAGGGTCTGAAAGAGATGAGGAATTCTGGTTAATTTGTGCTAAGGAAGGAGAAGAGATGACAAGAACCCTGATGAAGACTCAATTGAAAGATGAGTACCAGAGGTTTGCTGACATTATTGCGAAGGTACTGGACTGCAGTACAAGTTCTTTAGATGGTTTACCTAGAAGGAGGTATTACACCATGATTTGCATCTTCTATGGTTTGAAAATCAACTGGGCTGCTCACGTATTTGATCTACTGTGTGATAAAAAGGTCAAGTATGGTATTCTGCTAAGTCATCTGTTCTTAAGCCTAGGATGTCCTTTGGGAAGTGGAAAGACTATCCATGGTGGCAAAGAATTCAAGCTATATGAGCCTGTTAGAAGTTTGGGCACTTCTAAGAGAAAGGCCTCTGCAAAAACTGCTAAGGTCCCTGCAAAGAAGAGCAAGAAGGCTGGTCAGACCAGTAGGTCTGCTGATCAAACAGTAAGCACTACTGTTGAAGCTGGATCAGCTCAGCCTGAGGTTGTCATTCCTGAAAAGGTAATTGATGACTTTACTGAAGAAATTGAGCAGATGGAGACTGGATCATCTCCAGAAAGGACAGAATCTGAAGAAGCTGTTCCTATTCAACCTGCAAAGAGAATGAGGACAAGGAGTGCTGCAAAAGGACCTCCTCAATCTAAACCTTCAAGAAGAATTGCCAAGTCTAAGGCAAAGAGAAAAGTCACATTCTCTGAGGAGACAACTGAAACAGTGAGGGAGACACCAGTATCAGCAGAGAGACCGATTATCATTGAAGAACCTGCTGCTGAGTCTACTGGAGACTTATCTGTTGGAGTGTCTGCTGAAGTTAGAGAAGAATAGCAGACTGGCACAACAAGTGAAGGAGAAACTCTTCTTCTGCATCCTACACCTGTTGCTGCCACTCCACTTCAAGTAATTGAAAGTCCTGAATCTAGGAAGAGAAGGACTGGTAAGATCGCAACTTATGTAACTGCTGCTGAAAAGAAGATACAAGATGAAGCAGAAAGAAAAATTAAGGCTGATGAAAAGGCTGAGGAAGATCGCCTTAAAGTACTTGAGCTCAAAAGGCTGGAAGAAGAGGCCAGCAAAATGACTCAAGAGCAAAGGGATGCTTTAGAAGCAGCTGAGTTAGCTGCTGCTATTGAGGCAAGTACTAAGTACTCTCATGGTCCACATCATACTGGTGGAATTGTCATAGGTGAACCAAGAGACCCCACCAAACCTATACCAGCTATGCCTATTCCAGCACCTAAACCAAAAAGAAGAGAAGAGGTGAAACTGGCATTGGAAATTGTCAGAGATAACCCTGCTGCCTTTGAAGAATTTGTAAAAAGGTTGGATGCTGAAGATGCAAAGATCACTCGTCTGACGATGTTCAATAAAGAGAAGATCAGATATAACAGATGGAGAGACTATCGTCTGACAAAGAGTAAAGATCAAATTGCAAGCTGGAAACCCTTTGCTAATGAAGAAGCCTGGGTGCTAAAATGGCTTGAAACAGGTTCACTAATTCAAGCATTAGACTCAGAGTTCTTTTTGGACAAATTGAGACTGAGGATCAGTCAAGTTGTCAAAGCCGAAGCAAAGAAGCTGTATGAGTCTGTTCCTGAGGAGTACGCTGAGGATGAAAATCTTATGGAACGCTCAATAAGATTGGCTGTTTCCCAGACAATGGAAACATGGGCTCAGAAGACTAGGAAGATGAGGGGACAACCAAGCTCCATGATTCCTCTTCCCAGTCTGAAGCAAATTGTCTATGGCCCAAATATCAAGCCATATGAAGACTTCCCTGAGGATCCTGTATCCACTTTTATTCCACTTGCTGAATCAACTTGGATAACTCACAGGTCTATTGTAGATAATGCAGGTGTAATGAATACAGTTGCTAAGGAAGTTCAAGAACCCCCTGCTGATCAGACCAAAGAAAAGGAGAAGGTAAACACTTCTGATCTGGTAAATCAAAACAAGGAAAAGGAGGACAAGACTGAATCAGCTGATAAGTCAAAAGCTGATCAGATCACTGAAAAAGAGACTACTGCTGAGCAGACTGATCAGACTATGGAGAAGGAACGCACTCCAAGTCAAGCTGATGAGACCAAGGAAGAAGACCCTGCTCTTGGTTCAGCAGATCAGATCACAGAAGAGACAACTCTAGCTGCAGAACAGTCTACTGAAAAGGAAATCCTTGCCCAACCTTCAATTCCAACTGAAGTTGCCTCTACTTCTCAGAACTCACAGCAAGCATCTCTGTTGGATTCAATTCAGCAGATGATCTCAAAATCAATGAAGGAGTTAGAAGAAAAGGTAACTGCAAATATGTTGGCTGCTGTAAGTCAACCAACCAAAGCTGCTGCTGTTCCAACCGATCTGATAGAAGATACTGCTCAGAACGTCAAATCTATCTGTCAAGATATGGATGTACTCAGAAGAAGGACTCAGAGCACTGCTGAAGGTTGGAAAAACATTACAGAAACTGTTGAGATGGCTATTAAAGCTGAAGATGAAGTTGTAATAAATATGACCAAGGACTTCAAGGCATCTGCTGATTGGATTCTTGCAACCCAGATTCAGTTAGGTGACCAAGGAGAGGTTGTATTAAAAAGAATGGAAGCTTTTGAAGCCAATCAACTCAGACAACAAGCTCAACTGGATGCTATGGAAGAGAACATCAGGCTTCTCTGTGACTCACTTCAAATTCCACCAGTCTCGCCAAAATATCAAGTCAACCCTGCTGATGATGACAAAAAGGGGGAAGATAGGATATTTGGACAGAAGAAAGTTGAAACTTTTGGTGCTGAAGATGAAGGAACAGAAATGTTGGAGGAATCTGCTGCTGAAGGTGAAAATGTTGCTGATGATGAAAATGAAGGCACAAGCAGACCAACAGATGAGAAGATCACAGGAGAAGAAAGTGAAGCTGATGAAACTGAAGCTGAAGCTGAAGCAAAAGCTAAATCTGATAAAGAGATAGCTGCTGCTAAGGACTCAACTGAAGAACAGCTTGACCCTGATGCTAAACAGAAGAAGTTAGAGCTATTACAACAAAAATTCAAGGAAACTGAAGAAGACAAGCTAGAAGACTAGTCTAGTCTAGATTACTTATGTTTATTTCCTTGTAATTTTTTTTGCATATCTCATCTGAACAGACTTGTAATATGTAATGCTTTTCAAATCTATAAAATGTTCAAGTTTGATTCCAACAGACTATTTCTATCTCAGAAATTTTTGAGGATCAAAACTTTAGTTTTAGGTACAGCTACTTAGCTGAAGTTTTGTCATCATCAAAAAGGGGGAAATTGTTGGATGAAGATGAAGATGGAGTGCAAAGAAGTTAAAGTTAAGGGAAGGTTTTGATGATTTCCAAAACGTCAAGATCAACTAAGTATGGAAAGCTTAGTACCCTTAGAAGAATTTTGAACAAGTAAAAGAAGACATCATAAGAGTTCAAAGTTCATAGCCCAGAAGACTAGTGATCTCATGCTAAAACAGCGAACAGAAGGGTAGGTCATCAGCTGACTCAAATCAGATTAGTTCAGTATTTGATCAGCAGAGTATCTATCAGCAGAGTTGCTTTGATCAGCAGAGTAGAAGAGATCAAGAGATTAGTCCAACGGTAATAAATGCACCTAGTGTAATAAATGCTGCAAGAGAAGGGTAGTAATGGCAAATGATTGAAGAAAACTCTCGGATCAGCAGAGTGCATTTAATGCTGCTACAGGAAAGTACAGCAGAGAAAGGACTGTAGCAGGGAGTCGTTGTAAATTCGGGCTGAAGCTATGGATTTGAGAGTTGATTTCCTTCAACGGTCATATTTTCAAATCCAAGTATAAATAGAGCTGATTTCGAAGAGAGAGACAACACAACAACATCTGAGATTTCGCATTCGAAGCAGAAATTATTCTAAGTCTCAAGAAGCTCGAACAGCTCACTCGTCTGGTGGAAGTCATCTGTTGACAGAAACCCAGTTGAAGAAAATAGAAAAATACAATCTGAGTGTTTTGTATTAGCTGAGTGTTGTGCGAAGTTAGAATCCATCTTTGTGAGTGATTCTACTTTAGAGGATACGTCTTCTTTGTGATTTCCTATTGTGAGCTTATAGCCTTTTCATTTGTTGTCTAGGTATAAGTGGAGACATATTGTAATCTTTGTGATTATAGTATAACCCAGAATCTAAGTGATCTGGAAGAGTGGATTAAAGGATTTTTATCCATATAACCACTATAAAAATTCTTTGTGTTTATCTTGCATTTAAAGTTTTCTTGCATATTTTGAAGTTGCATAAGTTTACACTTTGAATTACTAAAAGATTTTATAAGGAGTTTTAAAACTGGGGATAAAATATTTTTAAGAACTTAGTCTACTTGTGAAAAACACTTTCAAACATCCGCTGCAAGTATACTCTTGACAAAACTGATTCTCACTGAAATCAGCTAAGTAAACTGTAAGAAGAGTGGTCACTCTGCTGTTCAAGATTTGTTCACGATCAGCATAGTCATCTTATTGTTCTTCATCAGCTTAGTTTGCTGATAGAAGAGTAAAAAGTTTTTAAGTCTAAATTTTTTAGAGGTCTATTCACCCCCCCTCTAGACCTCATCTGACCACTTGGGACCAACAAGCTGGATTGACAAACAGCTGAGGAAGGTTATCAGTTATTGGCTTTCACTGATAACAGCTATGTCATCAGGACACTAGTCCATCAGATAAGTATTTATTTTACTAATCTGATCGCTTATGTAAAAGCTTATTGTTTAAAACGTTTTATTTCAAAACACGCTTTTACAAGTGACAGAAGGGCGGTACAAATTCCCACTCCTCATTTAATGCGATTTGAATTTGAAAGGTCGTAACTGACGCCGCACGATCAGCTCTGACAAGAAACGGATCTAACGGTTAGATGGTATCACGGAAACCAAGATACCCTAACTCTATAAATCCCAATCTGATCAGCCGTGTAGTCATTTATGCACCCTAAATATTCAAAGCATACTTGAGAGAAAAATACTTGCAATTTTCTGCAAAATTCTTCATGTTTCTCTAATTTTCAACAGATTACGATGGCCGCTGAAGGTATGTTCTTAGTTTATGAATCCTACTACCAATCTGGTACGGATTTGATGAAGGAACTGTTGGAAAAGTTCAAATCTGCTCAGTTGGTAAACTTCATGGAGTACAATGAAGGCATAATCTGGACTGACCAGGTTATGGAGTACTACAGGACTGCATCTGCTGACTACAACTCCATGGAAATCAAGGCTACAGTCGGAGACAAATCTGTGGTCATTACACCCACTGTTCTTCACGAAACGTTTGGTCTTCCTAACAGAGGACGACATGACGTCACTGTACTGACTGAAGAGAAGCACCAACAATTCTGGGCGATCTGCGCCAAGGAAGGAGAAATGTTGTCTGGCAACATAAGGAAGAAACAGTTAAAGGATGAATATCAGCGGATGGCTGATATGGTCTCGAAGCTGATAGAGAACTGTACTTTTTCTCTGGATGTTGTTACCATGAAAAGGTTCAGCATCATGGCTGCTATCTACTATGGGATGGAAGTCAACTGGTCCATCATAGTTTGGTACATCTTCGCTGATTTCCTTGAAGTGAAGAAAGGAAAAGGCCCCTACACAAACCACAGAATCACACTCAGTTACCTTCTGTCAAAACTGGGCTGTGAGATGGTGAATGGAAAGGAAATTCACAAGTCTAAGGCAATGTCCAAGTACTTGTCTGTTATGAAGAGAAAGGTTGGTGAGCCTCAAGAAGATGAAGATGAGGAACCAAAGGAGGCTCCTGCCAAAAGGCAAAGAAGACTAGTCAAAACAGCTGACTTAGCTGTTGAGACTAAGAAGAAGAAGGTTGCTGATCAACCAAAGGAGAACGTTTCTAAGAAAGTGAAGACTGTGGCTGACGTTGCTGTTGATCAAATCATAAGTCAGACCACTGCTGATGTAAGGGGAATGTCTCCTGCATCATCCTCCAGGACTCCTTCTGCTGAAAAGCCTGCTGAGAATGTCTCTCACAGGACAAGGAGCCAACAAAGAGACACTGCTGCTTCAAGACCTATTCAGGGAATAGCAAAGAAGACAGTAAGGAAGCAGATGACGTTCATAGAAAAGCCTACTGAGTTGGAAAACTTAGTGAGACAAAGTCCTGCATCTGCTGAAAGACCTGTTGGAGCTGATGAGGCTTCTGTTGCTGACTAAGCTGATGCGCAACAGATAACTCAAACTGCACCAACAGTTGAGGCTGCCAAACCTCAGGATGATCCAGATGTCATGATCATCCATCCTATTGCTGCTGCACCAATCTCATCTGCTGGTCCAGCCCCTGCCCCAGCTGATAAAGGAAAGAGAAAAATTGTCCTTAAAGAAAGTTTCCAAGGCTGACAAAAAGAAAAGGGAAGAAGCTGAACTGAGGAAGCAAGAAGAGTTGGAGGAGAAGAAGGCACTTGAACTAAGCAAAGTTCAGGCAGAAAATGATGAGGCACGAAGAAAGATGTCTGAGGCAGAAAGAAAAGCTGCTGAAGATGCTGAATTGGCCTTGGTCATTGAGCTCAGCAAGACTGATGCTCATGGACCTGTTCACGGAGGAGGCATTAAAATTGGCGAAGGCAAGGATGAAGAGATCAAGAAAAAGCCTAAGATGCCTACTGCTGAGGCCAAGCCCAAAGAGAAATTTGAAGTCAGAAGAGCTTTCAACATAGTATATGCTGACAAGAAACTCTTCAAAAGTTTTGAGAAGACCATTGCTTACTATGATCAGAAGCTGATGTTAAAGACCTTGTTCAATCAAGAAAAGCCAAGATATATCAGATGGAGAGACAACAGGCTGAACAAGTCTATAACAGATCTTCAAAACTCAAAGGAGTTAGCTGATGAAGAACAATGGGTTCTTAATTGGCTAAGAACAGACTCCATTCAAAAGGCCTTGGATCCCAGTTATGTCAGAGATGTCATGCATCTATATGCAAAGGAATTTGCACTGGAGGAGGCCAAGAAAATTAATAACTCCCTGCCAGCAAAGAGAAGAAAGACTGATAATGCTGAAGAGAGAGCAGTTAACATTGCTGTTATGACCGCCCTGAAGAGATGGGCCGAACGGTCAAGATATCAGCAGGGACACTCAAGTGAGTTGCCTCAGCTGCCAAGTATCCAGCAAATTGTTTTTGGCAAGGAAGTTAAGGAGTACAGTGAAGTGCCCAAGGGGAATAATGCTGTTGTAAACCCTTGGATCATTGTTAGGCAGATAAGACAAACAACCTGCTTCAATGATGATGGCACCATCACTAATCTTTTCTATGATGACGTCACTGATGAAAACAAGACAGCTGACAAGACCTTAGCCATTGAGTGGAATGCTAAGGCTTCTGAAGAGCATCAGGAGACTAAGGCTTCTGAAGAGCATCAGGAGACTGAAATAAATAATGCTAAGGCTTCAGAAGAGCATCAGGAGACTAAGACAAATGATGCTGAGGCTTCTAAGGATCATCAAGAGACTAAAATGGAAGACGTTCCTGTCCACCAAGAGCCTGAAAAAAAGGAAGCTGCTGCTTCTGCTTCATCAGGTGATGAACACTCATCACTGATGAAAGCTTTCCAGACGATAATGGAGAATTCAGTGAAGGAACTGGAAGAGAAGCATAGCCAGCAGCTGACAAAGTTGAAAGAGGAGCTAAAGGAAGAACTGAAAGCAGAGTTGGTAGAATCCAACAGACTTCAGCTGGAAACTGTGCAACAATCAACTGAAAAGATCATCAAAACTGAGATTGACAGCTTTCCAATTCCTCAAGACAACTCTTTGCAGTTAGTGCACAGCTTAAATGACATGAACAGAAATGTGGAAGATGTGAAGGCTGATGTAAATCACCTTCATGCTGCCTTACAAAGAGCTGAGCACAAGATAGCTGATTTAACTGCAACCTTCATCAAAGTCAGTGAAGAAGAGAAGTTTATCAATGCTGGCTTGTTGCAGGAACTTCAGAAAGCTGGAGATGTCATTCATGAAGAGCTTTCAACCTTGCAACTCAACATTGACTACTTCAATGATCACACTGACAACATCAGTACAACTCTTCATCACCTAACAGCAAGTCATGATGTAGTGAATCAGAATCTGAAGACTTTAGGTGCTGCAATGAAAGTTCCAACAGTTGCACTCAACCCTGCTGCTAAACCTGAAGAAGTCATCAAGTCTGATGATGACAAAAAGGGGGAAGATAAAGGGGAAGAAACAACCAAGGAAACTTTTGCTGCTGTTGAAGCCAAGAAGACTGATGAAGCTACTGAACAGACGAAGACTGCTGAAGAAGAACTTGGAAAGGTACAAGGCGAAGAAAAGTCTGAAGAGGAGACTAAGGACAAAGCCAAAACTGATGAAGTAATGGCTGAATCCAAGGACTCTGATGCTGATCAATCAGAGCCGTTGACCAAGTACAAAAACACAGAATCAGCCAAGAAAGCGATGGAGCTTCTGATGGAGCAGCAACTTAAAGAAAAGATGGAGGCTGCCAAAGAAGTTATCCTTCAAGGTGAAGAAGCTGATGAAGATGATGAAAAGTCATCTTATGAATATGAAGAAGTGTTAGAAGAATCTGATGAAGGAGCTAATAGCTAGACAATTTAAACATCTTTTGTAATCAGTTTACTCTATCTGTTCTTCAGACATCTTATCTGAAAACTTGTACTTGTATTATTTGCATTATCAATAAAAAGTCAAGTTTTTCCAACATATCATTTTCTATCTCAGAAATTTTTTTAGGATTACATTCTTTAGCTTAAGTTTTTAACAGGTACTTGGCTGAAGTTTTGTCATCATCAAAAAGGGGGAAATTGTTGGATAAGGATGAAGATGAAGAACACTGAAGACAATTTGATAAGGGAGGTTTTGATGAATTCCAAAACTTCAAAATCTGCTAAGTATGGATTAACTTAGCTGATGGTCCCTTGTGAAGGAATTTTGACTAAGTATAAGAAAACATCAGAAGAGTCAAAATTTCAAGGTCCAAGACTTCTGATCTGCTGAAGGAAAGTTATCAGACTGATGAAGATCAACCGACTCAAATCAGATTTGTTCAAGTTTGAGATCAGCTAAGTTCGCCATCAGACTTGCACTTCCGTCAGCCAAGTGGAAAGGATCATAAAGTCTTCCCAACGGTAATAAATGCCCCTGGAAGTAATAAATGCTGAAGTACAAGGGCATTAAAGACAAATGATTGAAGAAATGCTTCGTATCAGCTGGGTGCATTTAATGCTGCCTGCAGAATAGTACTGTTGACAGTACGGACAGACTGCAAAAGAGCCGTTCGCGGATTTTAAGGACCAGTACTCGAGGAATTTGAATCTTGTCTCTCTTCAACGGACATTTTTCAAATCTCAAGTATAAATAGCTGAAAGAGACGAAGAAAAAAAAAAGAGAGAACACAACTTTCTGAGAGAATTTTCGAAGCAGAACTCTTTAAGTCTCAAGAACAGCTCACTCATCAGCTTAGTCATTTGTTGACGAAAAGCGAAGTTGAAGAACAAAGCTAAATACATCTTCTGAGTGATTTTGTAAAACAGAGTGTTGTGAGAAGTAGATATCCATCTTAGTGAGTGATTTTACTTCAGAGAGTAGGATTTCTTTATGATTTCTTACTGTGCACTTACGGCCTGTTCATTTGTTGTTAGGCGTAAGCAGAGTGTACTGGTTACTTTGTGTTTCTAGTATAACCCAAGATCTTTGTGACTTGGACGAGTGGATTAAAGGATATTTACATCCATATAACCACTATAAAAATTACTTGTGTTTTTACATTGCTTTCAAACTTGCATATTTTCTGATTGCATAAAAACACGTTAAGTTAACTGTTTGAAAAAGATTTAAAAGGAGTTTACGAAACTGGGGAAACATTTTTCAAACTACTGAGGATACTTGTGAAAAACACTTTGAAAATCCGCTGCAAGTACTCTAAGTATTAAAACTGATCTTGACAAATCAGCTAAGTAATTATCAGACGAGTGGTCATCATATCTGTTCAAAGATTTGTTCGCGAACAGACTTGTAACTTATTACTCTGATCAGCTTATTCTGCTCACAGTTAGAGAAGAGTTTTAAAGTTAAAATTGGAAGAAAATTTTAAAGAGGTTTATTCACCCCCCCCCTAAACCTCACCTGACCACTTCGGACCAACAAGATGGGTTAAACATACAAAAATGGAGCAAATTAATGAATTAAAATATGTAAAAAAATGGTTTAGGTAAGTAAAAAAATGCATTTCAAATGATTGAGTAAGAGAAAAGAATTGAAATCTACTCAAATCAGGGTGAGATCCAGGAATACAGGTCAGTGGAGGCTAAGCATGAATCAAATTTTTGATAAGTTTTCCCCAAAAACTCCAAAAAAAATTGTATTTGAGTCCACAAAGACGAGAATATAGTGTAATTTCTACTTCAACATATTTTCTTTTTATTTACAGTTCTTCCTAAGATTTTTTGAAAATTTTCGAAAAATCTCGAAAAAATTATAATATACAACTGATTGAAATATACGTCAAAAATGAAACTTTAATACATTGGGCTATAAAATTCTAGAATACATTAAATAATCGAAATACAATTTCGGATAACATCAATTATATCAAAATTATTTGCAACGAATATTTTCTTAAATATGTACATAATAGCCACGGGCGGAGGTAGATCAATTTTTTTTAGAGGGGGGGAGGGGGTTTATGTAGTAATGTATTAAATAAAACGTATAATAAAAAAATTGAATTCTCTTGATTATTTCAAAGAATAATTATTCAGAAAGAAAAAAGAAGTTAAAGGAACAATTGTTAAGAAAGAAAAAGAAATTAAAAGAATAATTGTTGAGAAAATAAAATAGATTAAAAAATAATTGCTAAAACAACAAAACTATAAAATAAGTAAGAAAAGAAATGACACTCTTGGGATTTCAACACAGGACAATGTTAATAAACATGCATAACAAAACCAATGAGCAAAGGTATTTTTTATGTATTTAAAACTAATATAAATTTGAACAACACTTCTTATCAAAGGAGAAAAAATAAAAAAAAGGGTGAAATCCAATTTCCACCCTTAAAGTATGGGGGTGGTATCAATTACCCCCCTAAAGTATCAATTGTAACACTTACCCCCCTATGTTACAATTTTCTAGTTTTTATTCCAAAAATACCCCCGCCCCTTACGTAACTAATAAATTTCTTTATTAAAATAAATGTGTCTCTCTATTAATTATGAATCCATTTATCCACCAAACAACAATATGTTTTAATTTTATGTTTTGTTTCCTTTGGTTTTATGGTCTCAAAATTTTCTTTATTTTCATCTCATTTTTTCTTTATTTCTGTTACAATTTGTTTTCTTTGTTTTGTGTTTCAATTATTTTTATTTCTATCTCAAATTTTTTCTTTATATTTTTTGAGTTTTTATTTTGTGATAATTATCCCATTTATATTCCGTACGAATTATTATTCAAATTGTTGATTAATTCTTCTTCAAAAAATTATTTCTCGCAGAATTGAAGTTTAACACCAAATAATTATGTTTTAATTTCTTCATTCCTTTATAAAAAAAAATCTTTATTAATTATGAATTCATGAATCCACCACCAAACAATATTGTTTCAATTTCTTCATTTCTTTTGTTTCCTTCGGTATTTAAAAAATGAGATAAAAATGAAGAAAAAAATTTGAGATCGAAAAAGGAAGGTAACAAAAGAAATGAAGAAAATAAAACATTTGGTGGATGTATGGATTCATTATTAATAAAGATATAATTTTATTTTGATAAATTAATAAAGAAATTATTATTTATGAAAGGGGTGGGGGTATTTTTGGAATAAAAACTAGAAAATTGTAACATAGGGGGGTAAGTGTTACAATTGATACTTTAGGGGGGTAACTGGTACCACCTTCATACTTTAAGGGGGGAAACTGTATTTCACCCATAAAAAAAAGTGCAAAAGTAGCATGCAGGGTCAGCAGGGATCAAAGTCCGGTTATCATTCCAAATTTTCAATACCTTATCCAATTCGCAAATGTAGTAAGGCTGTGTTCACTTTATCTAATTAGTAATGGCCCAGAAAATGAAATCGACCCAATAAATAATTAGTCTAATTGATATAATGGCCCGTATGACATATTATAGTGGCCTGATTAATTATTTGTCCAGCCCGTATTACAATCTGTTTACTTGGCCCAACAAATAATCATGGACAATTTTACCCCTGACCGAGACTTGATCTAGATCGTTGATAACATTTAATCTCGGCTGTTTATTTTTGAGGTATAATTGTGTTTTAGGGTTCCAAATCTCAATTTCTTCATTTCTTCTCTCATCCTCTCTCTCTTTCGGCTTGAAATTTAATCTTCGTTCCTATGAAATTTTAATAAAAATGAAAAATATATATCAAGCTCAACTTTTCACAAAATATAACAATTGAATCCTCTCTTTTTCGTAAAAAGTTTAAAAAATCAAGCTAAAAAATTGGTGAAATTAAAGCACAACTTCGTTCATGTGAATTAAAAAAAAAAAAAAATTGTACAACTCAATGAAAAATCAAACCTCTACTTTTCATGAAATAGAACAATTGGTGCAATATAATAAACATAAGGTGCAACTATGCAATTTACAGCTTAAGTTTGAAGAAAATTTTCATTCTCTCTCACCTGGGCAATGGCGTCAGTGATGTTCTGAAATTGAAGATAGATCTACTGTGCACGGGAGAGACGAGCTGGGTAATTTGGCAAATGGGGGGAAATTATATATATTTTTTAGTCTCTGGTTTTTTTGTAATTATAACGAAATGAAAGGGCAATTTGGTCTCAATAATATTAGCCTGGGCTATTAAAACTCAATTGGACCTATGGAGATGGAATTATAATGCGGCAAATTGAGGGGTCTGGCCCACATATCGGGCAAAAAAGGACGGGCAGCCCGTAAATTAATCGGCCCATCTGATTAGCCCTCAATTAAAATTAATTGAGGCCCAATTGAGGGTTAATTGAGGGTCAATTGGGCAAAGTGAACTGAGCCTAAATATATTACACCTACTACTAAATTTTTTATATCTAAAATCTGAGTGGGGGCTATAGGCCCCACTAGCCCCTATGTAGGTCCGCCTTTGACTCTAATCCATTTGATGAAAAACTAGGATTCATATGTTAAAAAAAACTAGGATTCATTATTTCTTTATCAAACAATGCAAAAGATTTGAGTTATATATTTCAAATTCATCCGATCCAAATCTATCCATCTAAATGGACTTTTGGTATATAAATCAACATTTTTTTTTTATATTGTATCATTCACAGTACAAATTAGATGAAAGCTTTCGTATTATGAAGATAAATGATATTCATTGTTGTCTTTATTGTAATCCATCTAAATGGACTTTGGGTATATAAATCAACATATTTTTTTTTATATTGTATCATTCACAGTACAAATTAGATGAAAGCTTTCGTATGTAACAAATATGAAGATAAATGATATTCATTGTTGTCTTTATTGTAATGAAAATATTTTTATAATTTATTTAACTAGATTGAACAAGAAATTCAAAAAGTTAAATGATATAACCATTAAAACAAATAAATAAAACTCATACAAATGAAAATTATTATTATTGAATGAACTAAATAATTATTTAATGATCTTATTTTTTAAAACAAAATTTGTATAATCTCATGACTAAATTGATTATTATATTATATTTGATTAAAATAAATTAGAGCATTTGTCTGACATAATAATTTAAATAATAAATAAATTGTAGAACATATTTAATCTGTGCAATTTTTTTAACAAAATAAATTTAAATTTTCTTTAATTTATAATTATTTAAACATGTACAACGTAGAAAAATCTAGTAATATGAAACGAAAATACGAGAATTTTTCGAAAAATTCTTGCATGGATCTGGTCTTTCATAGATCATACACAAAATCGTACAAATATATTTAATAGATATAATAATTTTGCTCATTATGATAAAAGACCTGATCTAGAAAAGAATGCAATTTTGGCCTCCATATATAAGCCAATTTTGCAGCTTTTTCCTAGATTTTGGCGTTTATTCAAAGTTCTTTGCAATTAAGTTATACTTCAGCTTTTTGCCTCCCATTGCCATTCTTGCAGCTTTTAAAGATTTTGGCATTTAACTCAAAGTTCTCTGCTCCCCAATAAATCAAAGAGTCAACCAGATTCAGCTTCTGAATCTGTGATTAAATTAGTAAAATCGTCGCTGTCATTTCTGAACCATCTGAATATAATACTATAATTCATCATTTCGGAAACAGTACTGTTTAATTATAAATTAATCCCCATTTACTGTTTTTCAAAATCATCACAATCAGAAGACGAAAAATGAGACCAAAGATTTATCTTTTCGGAGACTCCATTACCGAAGAGTCCTTTTCCGATGGTGGGTGGGGTTCGTCTCTTGCAAATCACTTCTCTCGAACGGTAAGAAAAAAAAAAAAAAAAACAGAGGCATACATACATACATACTCTGTTTTTATTTTTGGTGTATTTTAATTAATGGGATTTGTGTTTTTGTTTGATGGTTTGATTTAATTAGGGTGATGTGGTTTTGAGAGGGTATAGTGGGTACAATACGAGGTGGGCACTTAAAGTGAAAGAGAAAGTGTTTCCGCCGTCGTCGTCGGATGGCGGCGCCGGTGGAGATCCGTTGGCGGTGACGGTGTTCTTTGGGGCGAATGACGCATGTCTTCCGGATAGATGCAGTGGGTTTCAACACGTGCCACTTGAAGAGTACAAGCACAATCTAAAAGCCATTGTCGCTTTTCTCAAGGTAATTAACTGTAAAAAAATAATTGTAAAACCCGAAATTATTTTACGGACCGCGTCATGGATGACATTGTGCAATGTATCTGAACCAATTTAAGGAGTAGTCGAATCCGTTATACATACGATTTGATCAGAATATATTCTCCTAATGACACATGTACCCGAGCATTTTAGGTTCACATATACACATCCAATCAAAGACTGAGGTTGGATTCTAGGGAGTTACGTTTTCAAATTTCGAATTCTAGTTAGATGCACGCATCCATAAAATTATAGTATTCTCTATATGACTTTTGAACGCAAGATATAATGTCTGGTTCTTTGTCATCATACGTGTCATCATGCTCATGGAAGAATACATCGACGTGACCTTTGGATTTTATCTCACGAGTGTAATCAGCCGTCAATACATGCACTTGAAGAGACAATCCCTTTCTTAGGACATCATCTAGTGGCATGACTCCTCTATAGGCCAGTCGTATTTTATTTTAATTGTTTAATGTTATAAATTCGTGTACATGATTATAGGAGTTGTTTATTTTAGAACTATGATTTATTAAGATTTAGTGAAATTTAGTAAACTGAATTGAATAAATCTCAATTTTGGGTTGCTACTTCATTCATGTAGTGAACGAAATAATCTCTCCTCCGCACCAAAAGTCGGGTGCGGGGTGCCCACTTGCAGACTATTTACCTTGGCGCGATGCACTTGGTTATAGCCTTATAGGATTAGGTAATACGGTAATTCTTGTCCAAATCGAGTTTAAACGAACTCAAAGTATTTATTTTGACATGTGCAGTATATTTGTTTTGAGAATGGATGACACTCTTATGAGTGATTGTTAGATGAGTTCGATCGGACATGGTTTGAGCTGGAATTCTATTCCGTAATAAAACTAATGAATCATAATACGTTCGTATTTATCGATGACAAGGTGAATGAGATTGAACCAGATCTTACTGAACTTTTTATGCTATAATACTCTTCAAATTGACCCTCTTTGTCTAAACAACTTAAATTGTAAAGAATGAAGAAATTTGTTACTAGATGAATTAATTATTATATTAATTGAATATATGCTTCTTCTATATCAAATTAAGCTTTTCTTACATAGCTTTCAATTGCTGAAAATACAGAAGCAATGGCCTTCCACTCGCATTATCCTCATCACACCTCCTCCAATCGATGAAGCTGGACGTCTCTTGTAAATATCTTTCTCGTTGTTTAACCTAAATTTATCGACATTTTAATTTTTATTTCGAAATCCTTGTCGTTTCTTGGGATGTAATTTTTTTTTTTATGTAGGCACCCTTATGTCGAGAACCCATCTGAGAAACCCGAGAGGACAAATGAGGCTGCTGGTAAATATTCCAAAGAATGTATTGCAGCTGCTGCTGAATGTGAAGTTTCATCTATCGATCTTTGGACAAAAATGCAGCAGTTTCCTGGATGGAAAAATGCTTATTTAAGGTTCTCTTTTTTTCTCGGGTTTAATTAGCATAAAATCGATCCGTCATTCGCATTTTATATAAGTAATATTTATTTGTGAAATATATTATTTAATTGGCAAAAACTTCCTGTGTTATTTTTATTAGCAAACACCCCCTTCTTAAATTATGTGAAGGTTACCGTAATTTTTTAAGTGTACAGGGGGGTTATTGCCAATTTTATTTAAAAGGTAACAAGTGTATTATTCCCAATTTTTTAGGTGAATAGGGGAGTTTTTGCATTCTCTAGTGGGGTATTATCGTCATTTTGGCTTGGAAAGGGTGAGGGTTTTTCATAACTAGACAAAAAATATGGGGTATTTTTGCATTTGACTCAAACGTAACTGTTTTTGAGTTGATAATCTCTTGTTTTGAAACGTATGCAGAGACGGTTTGCATCTAACTCTAGACGGTAATAAGGTCGTGTTTGAGGAAGTGATTAGCCGGTTAAAGGAACTAGGCATAAGTCCGGAGACTCTACCTGCAGATCTACCACTCTTGGCCGAGATCGATCCAAACGACCCCTTAAAGTCTTTTGAGCACTAATTTGAACAACTGGGGGTTCAAATCCTTTTGTTTTTCTGATACTTTTTGTTGTTTTAAGTCTTAGCGTTGTTTTGCCTTGTAAAATGGCATTAAGCATACAAACAAGGGCTTATGTTATGTTTATGGCTACTCTTTTGAATATTATTAATTCGAGTAAATCATTTCATGACACAAGTTTTGCCTTATTTTTGCAAAGCAAGTGGAATGGATGGTCAAATAACAGAAGAGGTGTGATTGCCAAAAAAATGAGAAGTTTTGGGGGCGATTGGTAATTAGCAATAGTTCAGGGAATGTAAGTGCAAATAACCTGAATTTCATTTTATTATTATTTGGATATACCAAGTTACAGATTTTTGGATCGAATTCAAAATTATAAGAATGCCATTAAATGTTTTTTTTAAAGTAATTTTCGAGACTAGCTAGTTAGATCGATGTTGACTCGGTCTCGTTTAGATTTCAAGAAATTGATTTAGTGGTTTCATCAACATATTTGATGTCCATTCAGTGTTTAAAAGTTTGAGATTTGATATCCAAAAAAAAAAAATACATAAAAATTAAGATATGATTCGAATTGAGTTTTGATGCTAAAGTTTGACGGATGAGAAAAATAGATAGTAGGTGTCACATTGACTTTTACAAAATTGATATGTGTCAAATCAATATAATTTATAGGTTTGAAATGTGGTCGTTGATTTCAAGAAATTGGTTTAGTGGTTTCATCAACATATTTGATGTTCGTTTAGTGTTTTGAGGAAAATAAATAGTAGGTACTATAATGATTTTTACAAGATTGATATGTCTCAAATTAATATAATTTATAAATTTATGATTTTATTAGGTTTGGAAAGATCAGTTGAAATTAAGTTCGTGCCCATTTTGAGACTAAAAACAAATAAGATTAACCAAGGCTTCTTAGATCGATGTGGACTCCTGAATACAACAAATTTTATCCAGTAAATGGCTCTTTGTGCAATCAATGAAGCCCAGTAAGAAGCAGATTTGTTTTGCAATGGGCCAAGACTTCTAAATGGTTAAGAAGTATACAATTTTTTTTTTTTGAGAAGAGTTAAGAAGTATACAATTATGATAATTAAGATGCTAAATGAAATATTTGATTAAGATGTTGTGTGGGTGATAATCTAAGTTGCACGGATACTCTGAAAAATGACCTCGTGCAGTATCCAGTACTCCGGGGATACGGAATACGCGTTCGATATGCCATCTGGAGTATCCTAATTAAATTAAATAAAAAATAATTCAGATATGGGAACAGTACGTGTTTTTTTTGGAGTATCCTGCAGGTCTTGGACACGCGGTAGGTGTTTTTGTTAGTTTTTCAAAGTTATGAATTAAAAAATTAATAAATTTAAATTTAAAAAAAAAACGTGTATTTTGAATGGTCTTGGATACGGGTGTCAATACTCGTGATGTTTACATGGAAATTTTAAATCAATACGGATTTTGTCTAACTTTATCAACTTTTGATATATAACTTTTGTATATTTTGAATGGCCTTGGACAATTTTAGTATAAAACTTTAATGTGATGTTGTCCAACCCGAAATTAAACTAGTAGACAATACATATTTTGAATATGATCTTTTGCTTGTGGTATAATAGAATGATCAAATTAATTATGCTGTTATGCATAATATAAAATTATTTTATTTTATATGCGTATCTTTGCCGTATCGAATCCTATAAATTTTAAAAATTTGTATCGCCGTATACGTATCGTATTATATCGTATCGCCGTATCCGTATCCGTGCAATCTAGGTGATAATTGATAATTACTGATAATCAATGAAAACTTTCTAATGCCTATTTGAAAGGGTTTTGACCTAGTTTCATGGGTCTCGGTTTCAAAAAAATGATTTGATGGTTTCGGTGAAACTTTCGAAACTTCATTTGGCTAGGTATTAGATGTTGGGTTATGTGGTTTTGAAAAGCTGATACTCCACTTGAATTGAGCCTGAATGTTGAGATTTGGGGGGAAAATATGTTGTAAGTGTCAAATTAATATATATATATATTTTAAAAGAGTTTTTATAAATTTAAAGAGTTTGGATGTGAATTTCTGAATAAATTTGAATGTGAATCTTGCGAAACCTATAAAACTGCGCCAAAACTCATCTACTTATACCTCTAAAAATTACACAATGCAATTTCGAACTTTGGGCTAAGACATGCGTACTTAAAAATACCAATAAATTGAAATTTTTGGGCACAACCCAGATGGACACTTTGCGGACATGACAATGTTTCTTTCCTAATATTCCACAGTTAAGGGATAAAAAGTAACAAAATAAAAATATTTTAATTAGTTGAATATGTTAGATGTATTTGCTTAATTTGATATTAAATGTTATTTTAATTGCCGTTTTCAATTTAATTTAATGATGATTCTGTAAATTATATTTTATCGGATAGTTCGGTTTGACTAATAAGGTTGAATTAAAAAAATAAGCATTCCTATATCAATAATTCGTTGTGCAAGATTGCAGTTTGGGCCAAGGAAAAGTGGTTAACCTCCTTTATTTGGTGCATTTGTGACTATACCCTCAGCGATTTAATATTCTCTTCGAGATATAATTTCCACTTTATATTTTTCTCCTTATATTTGGTCAACAACAAATATCCAAGTAGGATTATTTTTGTCAAATCCTATAATTTTGGACGTAATCATGTCAACCGAACATTTTCTTTCATTAATAGACTGATTGTAATTTTGGGCCAAACTTATAACCGAACATCAATTTTAATAATAAGCCCACTTGCGATATTAAGTGCAATAGGCAACATGATCTAATCCCGTTGGACAAACTGAACAGCCCATATATCCCCCTTTTTTTTCTTTTTTTGATATATCCCCCTATATGTATTATGTTTATGTTCTTTTGTTATATTAAAGGGATTTTTGCACGTCACCCCAGAAAAGTTTTATTTTCACACTTTCCCCCCTATAATTGAAAAAAATGACAGTACTCCCTAGAAGTTGATAAGTGAGTTTACTTTGCCCCCTGTTCAATAATTTGTTGGATTTCATAGGGTAAAAATGTAAACTTGGGGGGCTAAGTTATTAGAATAATAACATTTGAAAGCACATTTTCATAGAATTCCTTAACTTGATAATCACATCGTAATTTAATTTTAGTCTTATAACATATTTTTTTTATTTTAATTGTTTTACTTTCAAATTTCTTTGATTTGATTAAAATATTTTTAGTATAGAGATGATTTATTTGTAAATAAATAAATTAATAATTAGGACTAATGAGAATTTTGTTAAAAAAATTTCTAAATTTGAATTTTTTGCAAAAATATAACTAAATATTTTTTTAATTTTTTCAAATTACAAGTCACATTTGAATATTTAAAATTTTGTGCACTTAACCCTCTAAAAGGCTTTTGTTATTGCACATAATCCCCTGATTGACGTTTTTACCCTTTGAAAATTACTAAAAAATGATTAGGGGGCAAAGTTTACTCATTTGTTAATTTTTAGGGGGCACTGTCATGTTTTTCCAATTATAGGGGGGAAAGTGCAAAAATAAAACTTTTTTGGTGGGAGATTCGAGAAAATCCCTTTCAAGAATAAGGGAACAAATATAAGGCATAAAATTGTATACAGGAGATGATGCAAAGTTTTCATTTAGAATATTCTTGATATTCTACTTTAATAGGCAAGATTAATTTGCTCAAAATATAAATTAACAATAAAAGGCTACTATATATATAGCTTCTTTTACATCGAGTAGACCAATATTTCAGTGTCCAAAAGTTCCTCGAAAGAAAATCGGAATAAACTTTCTTCAGAGTTGATATGATACCTCAAAAAGACAAAAATGCTAGATTAACTAATAGACATTTTTTAAAAAAAAAAAATTAAAATTAAAATGATAGTGTACACAACCGAACCTCAAGGAATTAGAAACATTTTAGAGAATTTTTCAAACTTGTGATTGGAGCTTCGATTTTCGCCTTAAATTTCTTTAGTGATTTTTCGAGCTCAAATAACAATTTCTATAAATCTCCAAATTAACATTTTCATATAATTATTTTTTTATTCTTACAATCTTTCCGACAATTCCGACAATACCTTGTTTATGTTAAGGATGTTCGATCGATCCTAGAAATGATGTTGAGGATCTGGCCCTTCAGGTGCTTCTCTGTTTGTACCTTTCATTATTCTTCTACCGCCATTTTGCCTTCTCTTTGAAAATTCAAACTCCATTTTTTGTAAAATTTGCTTGCTCTCTATCCCTTTATGCATACTTAAAACACCACGATAATTTAAAGCTAATAAAGTATTAGTATTTGAAAATATAATTAATATGATGAATAAGGAAATAAGTGTGTAATTTTTTGTTGTTGTCATTTTCTTTATGCTTTGGATAAAGGACCAACAGAGGATAATAGAAGGGGATTTGGATAGAATTAGGAGATTGTGAAGTGAATTTTTTTAGGAAAGTGACACTCAATATATAGAAGAAATGTTACTACAAATAGTACAAGGAATTAATTAAAAATTCAAGACAAATATTAATGTGTGTGTCCTTTAAATGGAATTACTTTTATGCGATTCCATAACCTTAAATTTGGTCCAAATTTCATATTTCCCCACTCACCACGTGTGGCTTAATTAGTTTAATTATTTATGAAATTGAGTCGGGTAAGGTATACAAATTAATCTATAATTGATAATCGGGTTAGAAATGAGCTGGATCGAGTCTGATCGTTTGATAACGGGTTTGAACATAACCATGTCGATCTGCCATTTAATTGATAAAATACATTATGATAGTCTATTTAATTTTTGTTAAATCGAACTTTGATTAATAGACTATTAACTAGTAATCGACTAACATAGACACTTTTACACAAATAAACAAATAAGAGTCAAAGTTTAGGGTTAATTATCCGGAATTTTTTTTTGTTAGTGTTGGGTTGGTTCAATTTGGGTCGAATTCATGGTCCGGCCTTTTTTTTGAAACTATTCTATTGTTTCTTATATTCTTCCCCTAATTTTATTAATTTGCAGGTTGCAACACCTTAAAAAAATTATAGCAAAATGCACCCACTCAATTATGTAAAATACAAAGTTTGATTTTGCGTGAAAATGATCAAGGTGTATCTTCGTGATTGCCTTCTTATTTCTTGATCGTCTTCAAATCAAGCTCTGACTGCACGGGACGAATTTATGAAAAAACCCTTTAACTTTTCTTCTCTCTTCTCCAACTTGTCCTCTCTAGTGAATGGAAAATACTATTTATAGGGAAAAAAGGTGGGAGATGAAGGGTCATCTCATCAATTTGGGGAGAGAAAGAGTCTCCCATCAATATGAGATATAAATAGGGACAAAATAGTCTTTTAGTAAACACAGCCTATTCCAAATTACTTTACTACTTAAGAATTATGTAAATTACTAATATACCCATCGAGCATGTCATAATTGGATATTTCTTAAATCGCTTCCAAGATCATTATATCGCAACATGTTATCCAAGCTAAGGAAGCACAAAATTGTTAGTATTTTTTTCCATATAATACCAGATTTTCTACTACGATATGAATTACTAATTCTTCCCATATTATCTTTTTTCACTCTATTTTTTTTTTCTCTCGTGCGTAATTTTTTTTGCACAAGGAGGAATTTATATTACTTGATTTCAACATTTGCACCCTTTTAGGTCAAAGTAAATATTTTGAGCTTTCATTTTAGTGTTCTTTGGTAAAAAACGGGTGAAAAGTGCATTAGTATACAACTTGTCAAGGAAATCTTAATTATAGTTAGGGGTGTAATCGAGCTGAGTAGTGTCGAATGATATACTGTTCAAGTTTGATTTGAATTTTATCGAGCATAAAATTTGGTGTTTGAGTTTGATTTTATTGTTTAACAGTATCGAGTAGCTTGATATTTTACATATATTTTATCAATCTTTAGCTTATCTAGTCAAGCTCCAGCCGAGCTTTAAAAGTTACGAAACGAAAATTTTAAGCTTGTTTGATTTGTGTGACGAACGAAACTCAAACAAGCTTTTATCAAACGGATTCGAGTTGAATATCAAGTAGCTTGATTTAATTTTCAGCCCTATTTGTAGTAGTGCATTTTGCTACATTTCTTTGTTAAAGGTGGAAACTTTCCGAATTGCGTTATTTAACGTTTTAAACCTGCAAATTGGTCCCATAATAACGGGGTTTATATATAAGAAGTTGTTGTCTAGTCACCTGCGTTGTTTTTAGTTAACAATATATAACCGATTTTTGGACAATTCTTGTACATAGTGGGACAAATTACAAGATTTAATATCAGTCATGATTTGTTTTCAAATTTTAATCGTTAACCTGGCCTGGCCTTAAGGGTTTAATCTCTTTCGAGGCGGGTTGGACACATTAATATGGATATCTCTTCCAACAGAGATTCGAACCTGAGCGTTACTTTGTAGTGACTAGTCATTTTCACTAGACCAATCACATGTTGATGTTGGTTACCTAGCCTGGGTTTGAGAGAGTACTATATAGATCAATTTAATCCCTGGTTTTGATGGAATTAAATTTTGTTTAGTTGGATATGTTTCAATTTGTTAAATAGGAGAAATATAGAGTTAAATTCTATTTAGTTGAATATGTTTCAATTAATTAAATATTAAATTATTTTCGAGATTATTTAATTATGATGAATATTTTGTAAATTAAAAAAACCTTGAGAATATAACTTAACTTTTCAGTTGACCCCAAAATAGAAACATTTTATTCCGCCCCTTTCATTAAATGGGTTGAGTAGTTTCGAAAAACACACTATCAAAAAGATAAATATTAAATGTCATATAACTTAACTATTTTATATTTTCAGTCTTATTGATCCATGTCATATTTCCCATTCATTATGGATCTATTTAGTCTATCTATCTAACATAATGACGTATATGGGTTGAGTAGTTTCCAAAAACACACTATCAAGCTAATTAGTTTGATCTTTATTAAGCTTTCTGTTTGTTTGTTTGTTTTTTTTTTTTTTCTCAAAGTTTTCAGTTATGTTTGAGTTTAGTTAGGTTGTTAAATGAATGGTGCTCAAACGAGTTCTTTTTTTTTTTTTTTTTTTTTTGAGAACCTGTTCAAACGAGTTTTAAACAAGTCAAACATGCACGAGGTGAGCTTGGATAGTTTGTTGGTTTAACTTATAATACTTTGCTTTTAGCTATAAAGTCGAGTTAGAATAAGCTTCGACGAATATTATTCAAACTTATATGAAATAATCATATCTAATAATATATATTAGCCAAATTAACTCGAGTGGTTATCTAATAGCTTGATCTCGTTTTCTGTCTTTACTATATGGAGTAAAAAAGTAGATGTTTTCTAGCTTGTGGATAATTATTAGCAGGATGTCCGTTCTAAAGAAAATTACATTTATGTCCCAAGGTTTAGATTGCCGACTGAAGTTCATAAGGTAAAGCATGTAAGCAAATTAAATATTATACTCACCTAATTGACAACCTAAATTACCCAACTATATTTTGTTGCATATGTAATAAATATCCTAATCCTCCACAATGTTATGTATTTTTGTTGTCCATTCTAATTGAGTGTGCGGTGACAACAATTGTTCTGTGGCATCCTAATTAAGTGTGTGGATGGAGTCTCAATCAAATATCGTGAATGCTTGTGTGAATGCACAGAGAAGAATATGCCTCTTTCCTAACACTAGTTGATTTTTGGACAACTGATAACGTCTGAGATGTGACAATTTTTGACGTTTTAGAATAGGATTTCCTTTATAAGAATGTCACACTACTACTTATTTTAGGGATAAATGCAAAATACACCCACGTGTTATGTTAAACCTGCAAGAAAATACCCTGTGAAATTTTTATTGCATCAAACTTCCTTGTGTTTTTAAAAATCCTGCAAAAAACACCCAATTTGTAGAAAATAGGTCCGTTTGGATCGACATATTCCAAGAAACCATTTTTAAATACTTCGAGTTGGTCCATATAACTTCAGTTGATATATTTTCAAAATTATTTTTTGAAATATGTCGATTCAAAACGACATATTTTTTACAAATTGGTTGTTTCTTGCAGGATTTTTAAAAATACAAGAAAGTTTAACTCCATTAAAATTTCACAAAGTAGTTTCATGCAGGTTTAACATAAAATAGGGGAGTATCTTGCATTTCCCCCCTTATTTTAACTACTTTTTTAAAAAGAAAAAAGAAAAGGAAAATAGTGTAGCTTTTCAAACTACTACATCTTATTTAATTTGCATTCAAACCACCTTTTTAAAAAACTATTATTTACTAAGCTATCATAAGCATTATTAGAGTCGAATCGCCACAGCCAACTGATGAATCTGCCCAAATTTGACTGCTAAAATACTATGAAAGCCAAAAGAATCTGCCCTATGTATGCTTTTCCGGGCATCCAATTTTAATTGCATATTTTATTGACCTCCTATTGTGCTTATACAGCAACAGATTTTCAGTTATTCGTTTAACCAAAATCCATTAAGCCTCTTTCCTAGATTTAAAGTGTTACATGACAAAATATTTAATTTATTTTTAGAATGACAAAATATTTAAATTAAAGAATGATATTTAAATTAACTATAAGGTTAGTGGAGATGGTGGCTTAGTGACATTTTTGTCTACGTTTAAATCGTCACTACTTTAACTTGTGATGAGTCAACGTTGTACTAAACAATGAATATATTTAATTAACCCTATCTACCCAACTGTTTAACTAGCTTTTGTCGGGGCATTTAGTTAATTAATTAATGTTAACAATTTTAATTTCTCCTTTTATTTAAGACTAGGTTGGGTTTTTGAATTTAGTTAGTAAAGCGCTAAAAAATATTTTTGCTTTAAATGATAGAACACTAAAATATATTGTACTTCAATTATACTCTTTTGGACCCTAGACAAAATATAAATTTGAGCTTGTTCGGAAAAATAAATATGGAAATTATTATTCATTTAATACAAACAGATGAATTAAGATTACTCATTCATATCCTTCATGGATACATATATATATTTGCTATAATATTTATGAAGTTGTCAATATATTTATAGTGACAACCTCATAAATATTTTATCAACTTAATGAACCGTAAATATGTTATTAATTTTGAATTTGAAAAACTTCTGTTAACAGAAGCAAATATTAACTATAATGGATACTTTTATAACAAATGTGTGTTAGAAGATCATCATTTTTTTTTTCACTATTAATTGATAAATATATCGTATCTCTGTCATAATTTTTATACTTTTGATCAAATTTAAAAATATTATAATAAATAATATAATTAATTTATTTTAACAATAATATGATAATATTAAATAACACTATACATATTAATATAGAAAGGTTTAAAACGCTATAAATTAATGTAAATAATCTACTTTATAACTCATTTGAAAGATTAAAAAGTTTGAAAGGAATAAAAAAATCGGGACCGAGGGAGTATTATAATTTTTTTTTTTTGATAAATTAGTAACATAATAATATACTTTAATTACATATATACGCTACAAACAGGTGGCCTGCGCATATATATGCGTAAGCAATTCTGCTTAGGGCTTAAAGTCCTTTCGGTATTCGCGTAATTTAAAATCAACAGATTATAAATAAAAATATCTCCTCGCGTTGAGGCGCAGCAGTTGACTGGACATCTAGGGTATATATATATATTCCGGATCGAATTGTGGTCGGCATAAACAAAACTTAATGGAACTCGATTTATTTAGATATCAAACTTAGATGTAATCTCAAACTCGATAAGAAAATTAAAAAAAATTGACAACATGTGGTCCGACTTTGCTTCTTTACATCTATGTAGTTTTAGGGGAAATGCAGGATATTATCTTGTACTTTTAAAATCCCTGAATAAAACACAAAATTCGTCTTCTTCCATCCTTTTATTAACACACGTGTGTTCTACGCGAACAATATGCGACTTCGCATATTTTTTTCAGCCAAAACTCCATTGTACTTTTGTAGGTTTGCCCAAAACTCCCATGTACTTTTGTACGTTTGCCCAAAACTCCATTGTATTTTTGAACGTTTGCACAAAATCGCCTTGTACTTTTAATATATCTAGGGGTAATTTAGATAACCCATTTAAAAATTAACATTGTCAGTAATTAGCGGAGATTGGGTGTTTTATGCAGGATTTTTAAAAGTACAAGAAAATTTGATGCAAAAATAATTCCACATAATAATTTTGAGCAGGTTTCGTATAACACAGAATAGTATGATGCATTTTTCTCACATTTCTATCGTATATCATATATAAACATCTGAGTTGTCTATACCCAAGGCTCACTATGACTAATCTATTTGTTGTTTTTTGCTTTTCAAATCATTTTACTTATTGCAATTCAATAACATGACCATACATGGCGTAAACATTTTTCCTTTTATGAGTTTGCTAATTGCATTTTTAATCGATTGTGCCTATCTTGATGCTCAATTGCTGGTAGGAGCCCTATACCCAAGGTGTGCTATGCTGTCCATTATGAATTTGATAGCATTTGCCGGCCCCTACATTTCAAATTGGGATTCTTTTTTTTTTTAAAAAAAGATAGCAATTGCCGGCCCCTACATTTCAAAATGGGACTCTATATTCTTTTAGAACCATCATATGTGCTTTGTTTCTATTCTAATCTTAGTATTAAAAAGTGTATTGCCTCTTAAAAGTTATAGCTTATGGTAATATTTCTAACATTTTTTAAACTTAACATGTGTAGTTTAAATGTATACCAACAGTAAGTTATGAATCTGAATATTGATTTTATGTAGAAGAAATTGATTTCATACTCGAGTTAACTAAATCGTTATTATTGTTGGGCGCAATGGAATGTAAATAAATTACAAATAACAAAAACACATAAGCATACACATCGGGGATAGAAAGAGGACCGATGAACAACCACACATACATATACAAATAATTAAACACACAAGAGATTCTACGCAAGAAATCTCATAGAGAATGAGATTGAAAGAATAAAAATACTTCAATTAAAATTCATTTTTTCTCTAAAGAAAGAAATAAATATCTAACTCTAACTTTTTCTCTGCCTAACTCTACTTTATTTTCAGCATGTAATGCTTTTTTATGCATTATTACTCTTATTTTCTTCATATGAATTGTGAAAGGGGAGACTCCTATTTTTAGAAGGAGAAGTCTTATCACTAAGAAACAAACTCATAATTCAAATTCAAATGGAAGAGATTCGAATCGGTGTGTCCAGTCAAATTAAGATTAATGACCAATAAAATCGTCAGTGTGTCCAATCGGATTTTTAGAAGATTTACTATATTTCAAATTTTTTTTTATTTTTTTTTATATTTGAAGAATTTAATCATTTTTGAGATGTGTCAGACATATTATATGGAAACCCATCCAAACATTATATTTTAATTTGTCAACCAGAAAATTAGATATGAATTTATAGAATTTGGTGGATTTCCACTATGCTTTTATCAACATGGGTAATCTCGATCGGTTCATATATGGCACGATCCTTATCTATTTTTTGTACATCATTTCATAGTTTAAGATAGAGTTAACCTTATCTCAAACTATCTTATAATGACAATATAATGATTAAGTACTCTTGCCGACTTATAAAGAAAAAGAACATATAATCTGCAAAATATGCACATAGGGATTACATTACTCCAATTTGGATGCTGTTAGATAGTACTTTTTTATGTGTAGATACGTACGAACAAAAAAGAGCAAAAACTATTTTCCACAATTAGCAAAAGGGGAAGATTAATTAATGGAATCTATCTGTTGGCTAGATCTTTATTACTTGTATACTTGAAATATACATCATTGATGACGATGGATACAATATATATTAAAGTCAAATTGTAATATTTAAAACCTAAAATTTGCTTTTACAAATCATTGATCATCAAACTTTGAGTCCAGTTATTTTAATCCCATTACCTGCACTAGATTAATGATTGAAATGGACACGAATGAGTCTTTATTCCACATGGGAAAGAAAGGGAAAATTATAGTTATTTATAAAGTTAAAAGATGCATAAGTGTTGCGTCCATTGGGGTACCAAGTTTTTAGAGGGGTGAGGATCTAGGCGAGCCTTGGTTCGAACACACCCACGTGGTGATGTCTTCAATTGGCTAGTCGGCTCGACTCGACTCGGCTTGTTGGAATTACCCAAATAACAATAGGTATTCATCTTTCATACTCTAAATCATTAAAATAAAGTATAATATCAAGAATAACTATATATGAATATCTATAACAGGAACACATATTATTGCTTGAATATGATATATAAAAGACATAATTAAACAAGGAATCTAACCTGATTCCATTGATGCCATGGTTGTAATTTCACCAAGAGACAAAACACTGAATCTTCTAAGGAGGTGGATGGACATGTACGACTGATTATTATCTGATGGGGATTGAGGAATAATCATATGTATTTATCCACTCCTTAGGGACCATTGCTCTTCCAATTTATTGTCTAATTTGAAACTGACCCATCAATAATAACAAATTAGACCTTTAGGCTTTCTACACATTAAACCTATATAATATTATATAATAAATAGTATTTCTAAAACCCTTCATGTTCCATCAGATCACTTAAGTGGGTTTTTGGGCCTTAAATAAATAGCTGGTCCATATGTTACAATAACACATGTTAGCCCACACAATAGAAGATTGTTAACAATCTCCCACTTGGGATATATGTGTTTAATGTATATAACATACGAAAATAACTTTATTGAGCTCAATAGTGCTATTTAATATCAGAAATACTCCTAAACAATCTGGTCCAATAGTTTTATCAATAAAAGACCAAAGAGGCCATCATAACTATTTACGTAATGGGACCCATCGTTGATCACAATATTGACTTAACCAATGACAAATATCAAATATGGATGTGTAGCATGAAAATTACATGTAATGTGATCTTGACATGCCTATTTCCAACTGGTCCTCTTTATGAAGAGAGTCTTGTTTGTCATACTTACAAGCACTAATTGCTAAACAGCAACAATAAGTCATGACAATTATCTCAGAGTTATCAAAATATAAAACACAATATTAGCAAACTTAAGTACGTACAAAATCACAAGAAAATATTGTGTGCTTGATAATGTCAAACTTTAGAAAATGTATACACAAAAGACATCCATATACAAACTCCCACTAGTTTGGTACATCGTTCAATAGACAAACACCCATACGAGCTACATGCTCATTAAACACCTGTTGGTAAAATCAGTTTTAAGATTATCAAAACTTGAATACAAATTGAAACTGAAACAAACAAACCATTATGAACATTAAAAGAAAACATAATCAGAAAAAAACCGAAACTAAATTAAAATTAACTTATCTCACAATTCTGTATAGTAACAGAATTGATCCAATCAAATCGCAGAAATGATTCTGCTTGCCTTGAAGAAATTATCGACCCACTTCAGGTGCAATTGGGAATCACGAACACTTCTTCCAGGATAATTTGGTTACAAGAATTCCTCCACTGCACAGTAGCAGAAATTTCACCTCGAAGAACACTCAAAAGCAAAAAGTAACCAAGAGATATTTTTCCAGAAATGTATTTTCGAATGAGAGAACAGATTGTTGTTTTCTGTTGGTGTGTTTCTGAATTCGGAAATGCAGCCATATATATAGGTGCTAGGGGAGCCTTGGAATTTAATACTGGCCATTAAATTTGAACAAGAAACGGCCCAATTAAATTTCAAAACGTCTGAAACGTTTTTTACTCAATTTAATTTCCGTAACTGCCAATTTAAAAGTTGTAGCTGCAGAATTAATCTTGCAATATCGAATTTGAAATTAATTAAAATTTAAATTCGAAATTCCTTCAAAAAGATAAGTCCGAGACGAGACAATTCGCCCAAACGCCCGAGCCCAGATCAGATCAGATCAGATCAGAGCCGAGCCGAGCCGGGCGGGCGGTAGCGGCGCGCGTGTGGTGTATTCATATGATCCCCTTTGTAAAGACTTATACCAAGTCTAAACACTTAAGTTCATATATACTAGTACACACAATTATAAAAGGTCAATGTGGGACATATTAAGAGTTTGAAACTCTTCAACTTCCTCACAAGGCCTTTATAATTAGTCTTGGACCAACGAGAGACAAGCCCACATACAAATTATCTTTATTTGAATATTAATTTCCCCACTTTATATATATAACATTTATCTATGGATTCCAACCTTTTAATTAGGTATTCATCCATATAATTACAACAATCCCCCACAAATCCATAGAAAAATAATCTAGTAGGGTTACCGTAATGTGCTTTCAGCAATGGTACCTTCCGGTTTGAACCACTGCCTGAGTTATCCAACTTATGCTACCACAGGGACAAATGTATCTAAGCCTTGAATTTGGACCTTGAAATGGTAGCGTCCATTGGTAACAACACGTTACTTGCTATGTGTTAATCTTTAGGTTTGACACTATAGGCCATGTGTCCCGATCCTGTATCATGAATGTTATTTAAGGAATAACCCTATTTCCTCTAGTCGCGGCCATACAACTACATTCACTTAGTTAAGCGTCTCAGGATGTACTACTAGCTTCCCGTCTTACAGACTTGACCTCATTCAGTGTTAATACACTTACTAGATTAGCAGTAGTCAGCTCCTATCAGGTATATCAGGAGATAGACTCAGATACTTAGTATCAGTCTTAGTTAGGAGCAACTTTTATATACCCAACAGTTTGTTTATACCACATTGAACCTTCCTTGTAGGATCTCCACTTGGTAGGTTGGGTTGCCACTGCTTGTATATTAGTTTAGGGTTTTCAGTCCCATCCCCAGCCTGGATTTCTGTACTAAGGACAAATCAAGTCCTTTAGTTAAAGGGTCTGCCACATTGTCTTTGGTACCAACAAAGTCAACGACTATGACCCTATCAGACACAAGTTCCCTTATAGACTTTAGTCTAACTTGGATGTGCCTCTTGGTCTTTTGATTATATTTTTGGCTTTTAATCTTTGCAATTGTGGTTTGAGAATCACAATGCACCACGACTGCTGAAAGAGGCAAGCTAACCATGGGTAATTGGATTAATAACCCATGTAGCCATTCACCTTCAGTCCCTGTCGTGTCTAAAGCACATAATTCGGCCTCAAATGTGGACCGAGTCACCAAGGTTTGCTTGGTTGACTTCCAGGAGACATCGCCCCCACCAAGGGTAAAAACGTAACTCGTACACCCATTGCTTCCGGAGTTCTTGGCTATCCAGCTAACGTCGCTATACCCTTCAAGTACTGCAGGGAACCTGCCATATTGAAGAGGTAGTGATACTGAGCCCTTCAGATACCTATGTACCCGGTCAAGAGCTTCCCAATGGGTTCGATTTGGACAACTTGTATATCTTGCTAACTTCGAGACTGCAAACGAAATGTCTGGTCTCGTGCCATTTGCTAGATATTGCAAGCTTCCTATAATTTGTGAATATCTTAATTGAGAGACAGGAACACCACTTTCATTTTTTAAGAGAGCTACTGAAGGATCATATGGTGTTTTGGCAATTTTACATTCTTTATAGCCAAATTTCTCAATTATCTTCTCAACATAGTGAGATTGAGAAACTGCTATACTCTCAGTTGATCGAGTCAACTTGAGTCCAAGAATTACATTTGCCACACTCATATCCTTCATTTCAAACTTACTCTTTAAGAACGACTTGGTTTCATTTATTATCTCAATATTAGATCCAATCAATAGAATATCATCAACATACAGACATAAAACAATACATTTATCACCTTTAACTTTACAGTAGATGCACTTATCATTATCGTTTACAACGAAGCCAAAAGATAAAATAGTTTTATCAAACTTTTCATGGCATTGTTTAGGAGCTTGTTTCAAACCATATAGTGATTTAACAAGCTTACAAATTTTTCGCTCATTTCCAGAAGCTACAAATCCCTCGGCTGATCTATATAGATTTCTTCCTCGAGATCACCATACAGGAATGCTGTTTTAACATCCATTTGGTGAATCGGGAAATCATATATAGAAGCCAGTGCTATTAGCACACGCAACTAATCTGGCTTTAAACTTATCTATGGTTCCATCAAATTTAAATTTCTTTTTAAAGATCCATTTACATCCAATCGTATTACACCCCGGAGGGAGATCGACTAGTTCCCATGTCCCATTAGAGACAATGGAGTCCATCTCACTTTTGACAGCTACCTTCCAATGCTTTGCTTCTTTCGAAGTCATTGCATCTTTGAAGGTTACAGGATCACCCTCGATGTTGTAAGTGATAAAATCACTTCCAAAATCCTTGGCAATTCTAGCTCTCTTACTCCGTCTAGGTTCATCTGATTCAATTGGTACTGAATCAGAACTACTTGGATTAACCCCCACATTTGTAATCTTTTCCACATGTTCAGGAATTGATGAAGATGTAAGGGCCGAATCTAAAGAATTTTCATTAGGCATTCCCATTTTCATGGGAAAGACGTCCTCAAAGAACGTAGCATCACGATATTCAACTATTGTGTTAACCTCTATGCCAGGAATTTCTGATTTTATAACCAGAAACCTGAGAGCATAGCTTGTTTCCACATAGCCTAAAAAGATTGCATCAACAGTCTTTGGACCCAGTTTCTTTCTTTTGTGTTCTGGAACTAGAACTTTTGCAAGACAGCCCCACACACGAAAGTATTTTAAACTAGGTTTTCTGCCTTTCCAGAATTCAAACGGAGTGCTTTCATTATGTTTTAGAGGAACTTTATTCAGAATATGTCAAGCCGTATTCAAAGCTTCTCCCCACATATATTTAGGCAATCCAGAATTCAAAAGCAAACTATTAATCATATCTTTAAAAGTTCTATTCTTTCGTTCTGCTATCCCATTCGACGAAGGGGAATATGGAGGAGTCTCTTCGTGAATAATGCCAAAATTTCGGCAATATTCTTCGAACAAATTAGACTCATATTCTCCATCTCTATCTGATCTTAACCGTTTAAGTTTCTTACCAGTTTGAGTTTCAGCTTCATTCTTAAACGTTATGAATTTTTCAAGTGCTTCAGATTTATGTTCTAACAAATAAACATAACAATATCTATTGCAATCATCTATAAAAGTAATAAAGTATTTCTTATTATCTTTAGTTAAAATTCCATTGAATTTACTAATGTCCGTATGAACCAAATCAAGTATTTCAGAATGCCTTTCAACCGACTGGTATGGCTTTCTTACTTGTTTTGCCTCAACACAAATGTGACATTTGTCTTTATGGTTTATTTCATGTTTGGGGATTAGATTTAAATTCATCATTCGTTTAACAGAACCAAAATTTAAATGTCCTAATCTATCATGCCAATCATTAGAAAATTCAATTGCATTCACAACAGGAAATTCAGAAAATTTATTAGAACCAACATTTTCAACTCTTAATTTAAATAAACCATCATCTAAATAACCTTTACCAACAAAAGTCCCATAATACAGAATTACGACTTTATTGGATTTAAAGTTCATTTCGTAACCCTCCCTAACTATTACAGAACCACTTATTATATTTCTCCTGATCGTTGGAACATGATGTACCCTTTGTAGTGATAGTATGCGCCCTGAAGGAAACTTCAAGTCCACGCGTCCTATCCTTAACACTTTTGCACCACTTGAATTTCCCATCGTCACGGATTTTCCATCAACAGGCTGATAAGACACAAATAGCAATTTATCAGCATATACATGCACATTTGCCCCAGTGTCTATTAGCCAATCAAATGATTCATAAATAGTAAGAATTTCAGGTTTCAAGGAAACATACCCATCAACAGAGTTTTCTAGAGCTTTAGGTTCACTAGTATCTCCCACAACCATGTTTACCATAGCCGGAGCTCTAGTTTCACCAATGTCTCCCACAACCATGTTTACCATAGCCGGAGCTCTAGTTTCACCAATGTCTCCCACAACCATGTTGACTGCAGCTGGTGTAGTAGACTCAGATTTGGCTTTGGACTTTTTAGTAGGACACTCCTTAGCCCAGTGACCCATCTGTCCACAAGTCCAGCATGGTTTGTTTGCCTTTGGTTTCTTTTTGTTTTTAGGTTTATTTATAGATTTTGAGTTGGGGTTTACATGATTCACTTTTTTCTTTCCAGTTATCATATTTGCCTTAGGCTGGTACTCAACAGGAACACCATGAGTTTGGTTTTTCTGTTCCTCTTCGATACTTATGGCAATCATAAGATCATCAAGAGTCAGCTTTCCCTTTCGATGTTTCAAAGTCATGCCAAAGTTTTCCCAAGATTTGGGAAACTTATCAATAATTGACATAACCAGAAATTTATCTGGAAGTTTCATTTCAGCATCAGAAAGAGCTTGCTCAAGATTTATCAGTTCATGCGTTTGTTCAGTTACAGACTTTCCTTCAACCATCTGAAATTTCAGGAACTTGGAAACAGAATACTTTTCGAGCCCTTGCTCTTCAGTATTATATTTCCTGTCCAATTCGTCCCAAAGAGACTTAGCTGTGCATGAATCAGAACAGTACACGTCAAAAAGTACATTCGATAAAGCAGAAAGAATGACTCCTCAACCAATTTGGTCCCATTCTGACCATTCAGCTATTTGAACAGTCTTTGGATCGGTTTCAGTTGGTTCAGGTCTAGTCACCTGAATAACCGACAAAAGTCCCTTCTTGGTAAACCAAATTTTCATGCGCTGTTGCCAACGCTTAACAAATTGGCCCGAAAACTTTTCCGGTAAACCGGATAAGTCGACTTTTGTGGCTGGCATGAACACAGTACCGGAGCCTCTTGCAGATGACATGATAATTTTAAAACACGAATTTAATTTCTTCAAGATTGTTGGTAAAATCAGTTTTAAGATTATCAAAACTTGAATACAAATTGAAACTGAAACAAACAAACCATTATGAACATTAAAAGAAAACATAATCAGAAAAAAACCGAAACAGATAAATTAAAATTAACTTATCTCACAATTTTGTATAGTAACAGAATTGATCCAACCAAATCGCAGAAATGATTCTGCTTGCCTTGAAGAAATTATCGACCCACTTCCGGTGCAATTGGGAATCACGAACACTTCTTCCATGATAATTTGGTTACAAGAATTCCTCCACTGCATAGTAGCAGAAATTCCACCTCGAAGAACACTCAAAAGCAAAAAGTAACCAAGAAATATTTTTCCAAAAATGTGTTTTCGAATGAGAGAACATATTGTTGTTTTCTGTTGGTGTGTTTCTGAATTCAGAAATGCAGCCATATATATAGGTGCTAGGGGAGCCTTGGAATTTAATACTGGCCATTAAATTTGAACAAGAAACGGCCCAATTAAATTTCAAAACGTCTGAAACGTTTTTTACTCAATTTAATTTCCGTAACTGCCAATTTAAAAGTTGTAGCTGCAGAATTAATCTTGCAATTTCGAATTTGAAATTAATTAAAATTTAAATTCGAAATTCCTTCAAAAAGATAAGTCCGAGACGAGACAATTCGCCCAAACGCCCGAGCCCAGCCCAGATCAGATCAGAGCCGAGCCGGGCTGGCGGCAGCGGCGCACGTGTGGTGTATTCATATGATCCCCTTTATAAAGACTTATACCAAGTCTAAACACTTAAGTTCATATATACTAGTACACACAATTATAAAAGGTCAATGTGAGACATATTAAGAGTTTGAAACTCTTCAACTTCTTCACAAGGCCTTTATAATTAGTCTTGGACCAACGAGGGACAAGCCCACATACAAATTATCTTTATTTGAATATTAATTTCCCCACTTTATATATATAACATTTATCTATGGATTCCAACCTTTTAATTAGGTATCCATCCATATAATTACAGCAACACCTTGGGTGGCAAACCCTTGGTGAGCGGATCAACTATATTGAAGTTTGTACTAATGTGTTCAATTGACACTTCATCATTTTGAACTCTTTCCTTAACAACTAAATACTTGATGTTGATGTGTTTGGACTTTGATGAACTGCAATTTTTCTTAGAATACATCTCTGCGGATTTGTTATCACGATTAATCCTCAATTGCTTCTCAATGCCATCAACAATTTGCAGCCCAGAGATAAAATTTCGCAACCATATAGCTTGATTTGATGTTTCATAACATGGTATAAACTCTGCTTCCATAGTAGAAGAGGCTACAAGTGTCTGTTTAACACTTTTCCAAGAGATAGCTCCTCCGGCCAACATGAAAACATAGCTAGAATTGGATCTCATGCTATCCACGCACCCAGCAAAGTCGGAATCCGTATAACCAATAATCTCCCAGTGGTTAGATCTCCGAAAAGTGAGCATAAAGACTTTTGTCCTCTGTAGATATCGCATAACCCGTTTTGCTACTTTCCAGTGATCCAATCTTGGGTTACTTAAATATCTGCTCAACATCCCTACTATGTACGCAATATTCGGACGCGTACATACCTGAGCATACATGAGACTGCCTACTGTTGTAGCATATATAAAGGAACTTTTCCATTTCCTTCTTTTCAAGTTCAACTTTAGGGCATTGGTGCAAACTAAATTTGTCACCCTTTGCCACTGGTGTATCACCTGGTGCACAATGTTGCATATCATACCTACTGAGTACCTTATCAATATAAGTCTTTTGTGATAAACCAAGTATACATCTAGAATGATCCCGATGAATCTGTATACCTAACATAAAAGATGCATCACCAAGATCTTTCATTTCAAAATTCTTAAATAAGAATCTTTTGGTGTCATGCAACAAGTCCTTATCATTGCTTGCCAGTAGTATGTCATCGACATAAAGCACCAAAATGATAAACTTTCTGCCACTGAACTTGAAATAAATGCATTGATCAACAATGTTCTCTTTGAAACCGAAAGAAGAGATCACTTGACCAAATTTCCGATACCATTGTCGGAAAGCTTGCTTTAAGCCATAAATGGACTTCTTTAATTTACATACTAGGTGCTTTGAGTCTTTCGGCTCAAAATTCTCCGGTTGCACCATGTAAATTGTTTCATCAATTTCACCATTGAGAAACGTTGTCTTTACGTCCATTTGATGTAGCTCAAGGTCATAGTGAGCCATAAGTGCCATGATTACCCTAAATGAGTCTTTCGTTGAAACGGGTGAAAAAGTCTCCCTGTAATCTATGCCTTTTTTTGAGTAAATCCTTTTGCGACAAGGCGTGCCTTATACCTCTCTATATTGCCTTGTGAATCACGTTTCCTCTTAAACACCCATTTACAACCAATCGTTTTAACACCTTTAGGCAAATCAACAAGTTCCCAAACACCATTGTCGGCCATGGATTTCATCTCATCCTTCATGGCTTCAATCCACTTAGCTGAATTGCACATGATTTGGCTTGATTGAAAGATATATGATCATCCTCCAAACCTGTATCAAATTAATGCTCTTGGAGATAAACATAATCATCAGAAAATGCATTTCTCCTTTCTCTTGTGGATCTCCTTAATGACACTTCCATTTGAGGTGGTTGAGGTGCAACTGCTACCACATGAGGTGTTTCCTCAACCATTATGGGATCCCCCAACTGAGTTGGTGGTTCCAAGGGAATGTCTGCAACTACTACATTGTCTGGATTTGCAACACCAACAATGTCAGGAATGGTTACCTGATTACTATCAGTTGCAACTGTAGTAGAAGTGTTAGGAAAATTTTGATTTTCCTTCCTCTTCAAAGACTATGTCCCTCGAATTAGTGCTCCCACTGTCCTCAATAAATTTGGCATTCTCAGTTTCGAAAAAGGACATGCTTGAGGGATTATAAAATTTGAATCCCCTTGATCTCTCAGAATAACCCAGAAAGAAACAGCTGACTTTTCTTGAATCCAACTTTTTCTCATCAGGATTGTACTGTCAAGCTTCAGCTGGACAACCCCAGACATGCAAATGCCTGATGCTAGGTCTTTTGCTGTCCATAATTCATATGGGGTTTTGTCAACAGCTTTACTGGGTACTCTGTTAAGTATATAAACTGCAGTCTTTAATGCATCACCCCATAATGATTCTAGTAAAGAAGAATGACTAATCATGCTTCTGACCATATCCTTGAGGGTTCGGTTTCGTCTCTCAGCCACACCATTTTGACTTGGTGTTCCAGGCATGGTATATTGAGGAACGATCCCACATTCGGCTAGGTACCTTGCAAAAGGCCCTGAACGTTGTTCACCTGATCCGTCATCTCTGCCGTAGTACTCACCACCACGATCAAATTTTACGGCTTTAATCTTTTTTCCTAGTTGAAGCTCAACTTCGGCTTTAAAGATTTTGAACATATCCAAAGCTTGTGACTTCTCATGTATAAGGTACAAATAACCACAGCGGGAATAATCGTCTATGAACATGATAAAGTATGTTTTGCCATTCCAAGATGCCTTAGGTAGTGGTCCAAATATATCTGTATCTATCAGTTCTAAGACGTCATTACACCTATTTGCACCTTTTTTTCGTTTGTCAGTTGTTTTTCCTTTAATACACTCTATGCAAATTTCAAAATCTGACATATCAAGTGATTCTAAAATTCCTTGTGACACTAACTTTTGTAAGCGTGGTTTGGAAATGTGACCTAAACGCTTATGCCACAACATTGAGGAATTTTCTTTTGTTAATTTGCGTTTAGTACCAATATTACTTAAAGGTAAACTTTCATTGTCAATTGAAGTTAAAGTGTTTAATTTATAAAGCTTGTCAATTAGTGAACCAGTGCCAACCAAAGTGGAATTATGAAAAAATAAACCATTTCCAAATGAACAATGATATCCAAAGTTGTCCAAACAAGAAATAGAAATTAAATTCCTTCTAAAAGACGGTACCACAAAAGTATTTTCCAAATCCAAATAAACACCAGTTCTTAAAACAAGCCTAAAAACACCTATGGCTTCAACTTCAGCCTTATTTCCATTGCCCGTAAAGATGTATCTTTCACCATTAGTTGGCTTTCGGCTCCTCAGACAATCCTGCATTGTGACACTCATGTGAGTAGTAGCAACAGTATCTATCCACCAAGTGTCATTTGGTACAATTGCTAAATTAACTTCTGAACTGACAAAGTTTAGAAGTGTACCTTTCTTTACACGCCAATTGGTGTATTTGGGACAATCTTTCTTCATATGCCCTTTCTTCTTGCAAAAAAAAAAAAAAAAAAAAAACAGGTAAAAACTGGATCATGTGTCTTTTGCACCTTAGGGGTTGATGCCCAAGTTCCTGCAATTTCTTTACCCTTATTGTTGTTCCTTTTTCTTTTCTTACTCCGATCATTTGAAGCAGATACCAAGTGAGCACTTTCAAATTTCGAGTTTTAATCTCTCCTCCTCCTGCACACATTGAGCTATAAGCTCATTCAAAGTCCATTTGTCCCTTTGAGTATTGTAGCTTATCTTGAAATGACTGAACAGTGCAGGGAGAGAAACCAAGACTAAATGCATGAGAATGTCATCAGACACCTCTAACTTTAGTGCCTTTATCCTTGTTACAAGATTTGAGACCTCCATAATGTAGGATGTTTCCCTTTCCTTTGTACCGCATAGAGACAAGCTTAAATAGGACAGTGCTTGTCTCGACCTTTTCATTGGCAGTGAATCGGTTTGCTATTTCCTTAAGGAAGGTTTTTGCATCTCCTTCATCAGGTATTGCACCTCTAATGGATTCTGGAATGGATAGCTTCATGATCATAAGACTCATGCGATTAGATCGTTCCCATTTTTCAAATGCAGTTTTCTGATCAGCAGTACTTTCACTGGTCAGAGCTGCGGGGGGATCTACCCTTAATGCATGGTCAAGATCCATGCAACCCAACACAATCATAACGTGTTCCCTCCATTTCTTATAGTTTGTGCCGCTAAGCACATGGATGCCGCTAATGTTTGCAGATATTGAAGATGCTGAATCAAACAAAAATTATTCTCCCAATTAATAATAAAAAAAATATAGATAACCAAACAATTTGTAAACATACATATGTATGTAAGTGGGCCCCATCACAAGATACCAGTCACAACATTGAATTTAGTCTTTGGACATAAATAACAGTTTGTTAACGGTACTCTAATAAAAATAGCTCAAAAAATATAACTTAAACCGATCACGCAATATACCTTTCTTTGGACCGACATATTGAATACATGGTAAAATCTTAAATCTTCTTTCTTTAAGTTGATACCAATCACAACATTGAACTTAGTCTTTGGACATAAATAACAATTTGTTAACGATACTCTTATAAAAATAGCTCAAAAAATATAACTTAAACCGGTTACGCAATATGCCTTTCTTTGAACCGACATATTGAATACATGGTAAAATTTTAAATGTTCTTTCTTTAAGTTGAGCTAAAATAACCTATATCTGGCCTAAAATAATTTTCCTTTGGGCTAATTATTTCAGCATAGATATAACATGTTTAAAACTTTTAGATTAATAACTTAAATTTAATAGTGGTTACTTTGGCAACATATTAAACTCAACTCATCAATTTCAAGAAATAAACACATGAATTGTACACTGTATATATTAAATCCTTGAATTTCATTGATTATGTCAGCAATACAACAAGATGACATCATGAATAAAACATAGTAATTTACAGTTTCCAAAAGCGTTGCAATATGACATGCAAAACACCTTTTTTTAATTGATGCTAATGTACAAGCCAAAAGTCATGGAACTTAATATAACATATAGTTCAAGGCATCACCAAAAGAAACCAAAAAAATAAGCAAATTAATTTCAAAACAGTACATGATTCCGTAATACTGATTAAGAGCAATTCCAAAAGATAATCGGTCTCCCAAAAATTGATTCAACAACCGTACCAAAATTTGGAATAAATTGATTTTTAAATGCCACAAAACTTTGGCCCATAAAATTCATCAAATTGATATCAAGAATAGTACCGACAATTGATATCAAAATTGCACATGTACATTAGCCCATAATTTTTTCAAAATCTGGAAAACTGATTTAAGAACAGTTCCAAATTTCTGAAAATAAGATTTTTATATACTCCAAACCAAATGAGTAAAATCAATACCAAATAGCAAATCTTTCATTGCTTTAAAATTTATAACACAATAGCCCTAAAAACATGATTTCACCAATAAAATGTTAGAAATTCAAATAAACATGAACCATAATATTTCTATCATGATAAACAACAAGAGGGCAATTTACATATACCATAATCAACAATTAACACGTGGCTCTGATACCACTTGTTGGAATTAACCAAATAACAATAGATATTCATCTTTCATACTCTAAATCATTAAAATAAAGTATAATATCAAGAATAACTATATATGAATATCTAGAACAGGATCACATGTTATTGCTTGAATATGATATATAAAAGACATAATTAAACAAGGAATCTAACTTGATTCCATTGATGCCATGGTTGGAATTTCACCAAGAGACAAAGCACTGAATCTTCTAACGAGGTGGATGGACATGTAAGATTGATTATTTTCTGATGGGGATTGATGAATAATCACATGTATTTATTCACTCCTTAGGGACCATTGCTCTTCCAATTTATTGTCTAATTTGAAACTGACCCATCAATAATAACAAATTAGACATTTAGGCTTTCTACACATTAAACCCATATAATATTATATTATAAATAGTATTTCTAAAACTCTTCATATTCCATCAGATCACTTAAGTGGGTTTTTGGGCCTTAAATAAATAGCTGATCCATATGTTACAATAACACATGTTAGCCCACACAATAGAAGATTGTTAACACGACTCGTTCCAAATTGGAGTTGGCACATAGTCAGACCGAAAAGACACATGTTCAAGATCAAACCGGTGCCATTTCGAAATTGTGTCCTACGAAAAACACCCTTGAGAAGCTATAAGAGAAGAATCTAGCCAATTTTTCTTCCCGTTTTCTAGCAATTATTTGCAAAAATAATTTCTCTCTTCTCCTGTTCTTAATGTATTTTCTCGAACTTCGAAGTTCTATTTGTTCAAGTTCCACCGTGGACGTTTTGTTTTCGTGCATACGACAAAATATCAAAACTTTTATATCTCGGAAAACTACAGAGAATATACTGTGTGCACCGAAGGCACCCCCGAAATATTATATTAAGGAAATTATTTCAGCAAGCCTTAGTCTTTCCCTAATTTTGAAGACCATTTCAAGTAGATGTTTTGAATCTTTCTTCTTCTTTGTTGTGGTTATATCTTTTGTTAACATTGTTTGTAGATTACAATTTATATCGTGTGTATAATATATATATATATATATATATATATGTATATGTATAATAATAATAATAATAATATTAATAATAAGGAGTAATATCTCCAGTTAATGTAATTATAGTTTCCATTTAATTTTTATCTGTTTATTAAAAAAAGGCACCGTTTAAAGTTATTGTTGGCTGAATTGTGCTTTGCTCGGTTTCAGTTTCCATTTAATTATGGCCTTTTATTTATGGTCGAACTTCTCTTGTGGGCCCCAGTGAAGATTTTAATTTTTTTTACCATTACATTTTTTTGCCAGACGGTGGCTTTTTGTTTTTAATTAAAATGACATCATTTTCGTATATCATTATAAGAACTTCGATTTGAAATATTCTCATTTCTAAATTGGATTGTCTCCGTCTTTTATTTTCTGCTCTGTGTTCTCTTTATACAATTGCACGAGCATTTTTGGATTACTCCCGAGAATCCTCATGATGGCCTGCAATTCATTAAATGAGGTGTGAGCTTCTTATACATATTTAATCTTCCTGATATTGTGATTTAATTGAATTCTTTAATTGTTCATGGGTAAAAAATAATATATTTGTCTGTTATATCATGGTTAGTTATTAGAAATCCTGAATTTAGCTGCAATTTATATATTTTTCTTTGAACATATTATTATTGGTATGGAGGTTTTAGGAAATAGTTAAATATTGGTTAATATCTTATTTGCGTTGCCTGTCTTGTCAACTTTGTAAGTAAACCGCCTTCTCTAAGTTTCTCAGGTAATTCGTACAAATATCTTCTCCGACCTGCTTGTCTATCAATTTCTCATGTAAACCTCTTTTTATGTTTTATTTTGTATTTCGGTTGTTTTGAGCTTCTTGCATTTCTTAGGTTCTTCGTGTTCTATTATTGTGGACGTTTCTTACTTTTAATAATTTCTGGAACCAGAGGCTGATTTTCTTTGTATTTGTATCTTCCAGGTTCTCTGTTGTTTCTTGTTTTTGAAGGTAATTTCTCATGTAAACTGTTTTTTTTACCTTCTTGCCTTTATTTTGTATTTCAGTTATTTTAACCTTTTCGAACTTGTTCTATTATTGTGTGGATTGTTTATTTCTAATAATTTCTTAAACCGGAGGTTAATTTTCTTTGTATTTTTTTCTTGCATATTCTCTGTTCTTGCTTGTGTTTGAAGATCCGTGTTTATTTTTATCCATGTTGATTAATTCGTGTATTTATGTTTTTCTTAATTTTTCTAATGGATTTATGGTGATTTGTAGACGGGATATTGTGCTTTCGCCTTGGTTGTCGTATCATATTTCAGGTTTGTTTTGATATTTGAGTTTGATTCATGTGTGTAAATGATTTTTCCCTTCGTAATGGATTAATATTTATTTGTAGTGGCTCTACTATTTGGTTTGGTTCTTGTATTGCATAATAGTTTTGTTGTTATTCTCTTCTCTGTTTTATTTTGTTACTTTCTTGTTGGATTGTTTATTATTGAAAATATATTTAACTTTTTAATGTAAAATGTTGATTGTGTTTGCCTTTGTTTGTTATTCTCTGTTTGCGTAGCTTTGTTTTTTATTGCTTTTTCCCTGTTCTTGTTTTCTGTGATTCATTCTTATCGTTCTTGTTGTTCTATTGAAAGAAGGTGATTTTTTAATGGATTCTCCTGAAAAATATGGAGCTAAGGATATGGGGAAGGACAAGGTTCAGCAGACTTGTGTTGTCAATCTTCATAGTGGTTTTATGGATGTTTGTAAGTGTTCGTAGTTTGCTTATGTTGGTGGATGCGGTTTTGAGGTTTTTTTTTCTGCTGAGCATAAGCGTGTGCGATCTGGTTTGGTGGTCCAAAATGATTCTCAGAACATTTCTTGCTGTGCTTCTTCTATTTTGCCTACAAATGATATCCCTGAATCCGTTCCATTGTTGTCTTGCGCATCCGAAGCTACTGTTGGGAAGGTTGTTCCTTATTCTGATAATATACACGATTCGTCTCCTAAGTTTTTTCTTCTCAATTATTGCTTTTATTGGACTGTGAATTTTTTCCCAACAATATATAAATTTTTTTGTCATTTTTTATAATCGCGTTATTATAATAATTTTCTTGTATTTCCCTTATTTGTATAGTAAATGCTAAAGATGTTAGGTTGGCACACAATGAGAAAGCGCGGTTGCGTTATGCTTCGCTGAGCCTGGAAAAAAAATATGTTGTCTGAGCGTAGAACGCGGCGTGTTGTTCGTCTTTATGGAAATTCTTCTTCTGCATTCGGTGTGCAGCTGTCGGATGCTACCATTCGTGAACCTTCTGTGTTGTACTATGAGGCCTCTGATTTATTGGTTGATGACTTGAGTATGTGATACGCTTATATTGTCTTTTATTCTATTTGTGTTATTTTTTTTGCATGCTGGGTTTTAATGATTGTTTCCCTATTTTGCCCAGATTTGTCTGTGAATAATCGCTCGTTTGGTACTTCGTCCTGATTCCCCCTCGATCATTTGTGCAATATTCCGCTTGTTTCTCGGACTTTACCTACTCAAGATTCTTGTAATTTTGTTGTGCTCATCGGTTTTTCCGTGAGGTGCCTGGTTTATGTTGTGCAAGTGGCAGATCACTCTAACTCCTGTTGTTTTGTGTCCTATCTTGATGTTCATGTTCACAGATCCTCATTCTAATTCTTGGTGGGCTAAAAATGGGATCTATACTCTCAAGATTCATGGGAAAGTCTCCCATTTTATAAATCCTATCAATGATGGACCAAATACAAAAGGCTTGTTACAACTGTTCTTTCTTGATACTGCTGACGGTTTAGAAGATGTTGTTTTGGGAGCTAAAGATTTATGCCGTGATGTAACGGATCTTCTGGTCAGAGCATTGTCAGGAAATCCGTATACCAAGTTTTTCTAGCGATTATCCGCTTGGGATAATTTACAGGATGCTCGCATTGTTATGAAGAGTGGTTGTAATTTGGATAAAAAAACTCCCAATATGCCTACTGTGGATGAGGTTGCTGGTGTTTGGAGGGATGGTGACGATGGTTGTAGTGGTTCAGAGCGAGATATTTGGGTTTATACTGTGGCATGCTGTAGTCATAAGATTCACTATTATTATAGTTGTTATAATCGACCGCAGTACCCATTATTATTCCCGTACGATGAGCCGGGTTGGCATCCATGCAAACCTAAAAATACGGACATGCGACGTACCAATCTTCGTAAACGAAAAGAGCCTGATTTTCCTTCTCTGTCATTTGATGCGTCTGTATTTTCTACGGCAGAGGAATTACTTGCAGCAGAGGAATCAAGTTAGTAAATATTTTGTTTTTTTTTTAAATTTGTAAATTGTTTTTTTTTTTTTTTTTTTGTGTCTGCAATTATACAATCCTTACATTTATTGTATTATATATGTAGGCCTGCAATGTAGCAAGCGAAATCGTTTGAACGTTTCTTGTCGGGATTACTCATGTTACCAGTCGCAAATACGTGATGACGATAGCTCTTATCTTTTGCATGCTAGGAGAATTTATTATTGATATGTACATTAAGTTGGAGACTTCGCGCATTGATTATTATCGCTCTGAACATATTCAAAAAGAGATGCGTACGGAATCTTTCCAAGGTATTGTAGATAGTCTTTAAATAGACAACAATATCAGCCATTCCAATGTTGGTTAGCAAATTGTTCTGCCCTTTTCTCTCATTGGTGGGCCACACGATATGTGAATGCAATGGCTTGGTTCAGCGTTATGGAAAGCCGAATGTCTTCTTAACCATGACTTGTAATCCTTGTTGGCGAGAAATTGTTGACAATTTACTGTTGTCTCAAAAAGCAGATGCTTGATTTAGATGCTCGAGTGTTTAAAGCTAAGTTGGAGGAGTTCAAGGATGAGCTTTTTAAGAAAAAGTTGTTTGGTGAGGTTGTTGTATATGCGTATACTGTAGAGTATCAAAAGCGAGGACTGCCTCATGTTCATTGGGTCACTATTTTGGTGTCTTGTGATAAAATTACGGACCCTGTTGTATACGATAAAATAATATGTGCAGAGTTGGGTGATGCTTCTTATTCACTTCTGCGTGCTCTCGTTGCTAAGCACATAATGCATGGTCGTTGTGGTGAATCAAACAACACAAAAGTTTGCATGCGTGATGGTAAGTATAAAAATTACTACCCAAAGGAGTTTGCTGATAGTACGTGTAATGCTCCAAATTCATATCTAATATATTGTCGAAGGGATGATGGCCGATCAGTTGTTTATCGGAATGTTAGACTGGACAATAGATCCGTTCTGCCTTATTGTCCTTATATATTGGTTAAACTGGATTGTCATGTTAATGTGGAGATATGTACGGATATGAAAGTGATTAAGTATTTGTATAAATATATTTACAAGGGTCATGCTAGGTTGGCATATGATGTTGTTTCTAATGGGCCGGTTGGTGAACATGATGAGATTAAGGAGTACCAGGACGGTAGGTATATTTGTGCTCCCGAAGCATTTTGAAGGATATTTGGGTTCGCAATGAGCGAGATGTAGCCTCCTGTTATTGTACTGCCGGTTCATTTACCGAATCATCAACCCTTACATTTTGGTATGGATCAATCCCTACAACATTCGCTTGATAATCCTTTATCTTCGATGACCATGCTAACTGAATTTTTTGTTATGAATAATTTGGACTCGGATGTTAGGCAAATGAGGTTGTTGTACAAGAATTTCCCTGAATTCTTTGTTTGGGAATCCGTAAACCACAAATGAAATCTTTTTTAAAAAATAGACTGTCGTGGGTCGTCATTGTACAGTTGGCCCAATGGCGGGAGAAAGATATTTTGAAAGGCTTCTTTTGAATAATGTTCGAGGGCCTACTTCATTCGATGATTTAATGAGTGTTGGAGGACTTAAATATGGTACATTTCGAGAGGCTGCTGTTTGTAGGGGATTATTGCAATCAGATGAATACGTAGATAATTGTTTGGGAGAGACGATTTTATACCAAATGCCATATTCTTTTCGGGTAATTTTAGCAATTCTGCTTGTGTATGGCATAGTTGGTGATCCTCAATCTTTGCGGGATAAATATTATGATTCTTTATCGGAGGATTTTACTAGGCTTGGACGTTTTACAGATGTTGAAATTCAATGGAAAACTATAGCGACGATCATTACTGTGTTAACTTCAATGGAAAAATGCATACGTGATTTCCCGATTATATTTCCTATTGATTATTCGGCGCACAAAGATAGATATAGTAAAGATTATGAGAATGAATTATCTATGAAGGTTTCTACAGAGGATTTGCACTTGTTTAGAAAATTAAATGTGGGGCAAAAATTGGTGTATGACAGTATTGTGCCAAAGATAGATTCTAATGGAAGTGGTGTATTCTTCTTGGATGGCCTTGGAGCAACTGGGATAACTTTTTTGTACAGAGCTTTACTGGCATATTTTCGATCGAGTTTTGGTGTTGCAGCTTCTTTACTTCAGGTGGTCGAACGACTCATTCCCGGTTCAAACTGTCTTTTGACAGCCTTGCAAGGATGATTATCGAGGCAAAACTAATTATATGGGATGAGACTTCAATGTCAAACCCATTCTCCATAGAGTCCTTGGATAAACTATTGATCAATATTTGCGAGTCGGAGAAAATATTTGGTGATAAGATTGTGTTGTTTGGGGATGTTTTTAGGCAGACTCTTCCTATTGTTGTTCGTGGATCTCGAGAATCCATGATTGGCGCCAAATTTGTGAGTTCATCATTGCGGCGTAAAGTAACTAGATTTACATTACATGAAAATATGCAATCTAGGGAAGATCCTGGTTTTACATCATTTATTTTGAGTGTCAGTAACGGTGAGGTTCTGTATATTTTTGATGAAAATATTTGCATTCCATCTCATATGTTAATACCTTTTATTAACACATACACCTCTTTTAACATATTAATAGATACCATTTTTCCATCTCTTGATCAATACATGCTGGATCCAATTTCTTGTATTGACCGAGCAATTTTGACGCCGAAAAATGCTTATGTCTGTGAATTGAATGATTTACTCATGGAGAGGTTTCCTGGAGAAATTAAGGAATACTTGAGTTATAATCGAGCGAATGATTGCACGCAACAGGCTGAATATGAGGACTTTTTGAATTGCGTTTCCAGTGGTTTGCCACCTCATTTGTTAAAGCTAAAAAGGAATTGTCCTATTATGCTGTTGCGCAATTTAAATCCAATACACGGATTATGTAATGGAACACATTTAATATGTAAAGAATTGGGTGATAATTTCATTGGCACTGAGATAGCCACGAGTGATTTTAAAGGCACCTATATGTGTTTATTCCACGAATTCCTATAGAATCGCCCGACAAGTTAAAATGCCCAATTCCTTTTAAAATAATGCAATTTCCAGTACAACCTTGTTTTGCTATGACAATAAATAAAGCACAAGGTTAGATTTTGGATTTTGTTGGAATTTATTTGAGAGAACCTGTATTTTCGCATGGACATTTGTATGTGACACTATCTCAAACTAGGTCGGGAGCCTCAGTGAAAATTCTGATTCATCCAAAATCGGAGCTCGATGCTCATATAGATTATACTTAAATATATGGAGAGGTTTTTATTGGCACAAGGTGTATTATCTGTCAATTTTATCGTTCTGACATTTTTATTCTACTACGCCAGATTGTTTCATTAAGGGTGTGTTTATTTATTGTATAGTTTGTGTGTGTTTATTTTGTTTCCTATATTCATTGTATGCTCATGATTATACAAAATCTAAAAATATGCATGGGATTTAATATTTTTTTATTGAAATTTTATATTGTGTAGTTTGTTTCATTTTGCAATGTAGACTATGATATGTTTTGGATTTTTTTGTTTTTTGATCTCTACATATTTAATGTGTTATGTTAATGTATAGTTCATGTGTTCCACCTTTAGTGTGTTTGTAAATTATTCAGAGTTTCGAGTTGAGTCTTGCTTTATTCTATGATTCTAATATCCAATTCATTGAAAATCTGATGATTTATTCCCTCTACAATGAAATGACTACTCAGATGTTACATATCGAGGATGTTACTAAAGATACGAAGTTATGACCTGTAAGAGTAATGGTAGAGGCTAAAACACAACCCCGATTGCCGACAAGAGGGACCAAACGATACCAATGCCTTCTTTTGGTAGATGAAATGGTAAATTCATACATTGGACAACATATCTCAGTTACATTGTAATTTTAGTTCTTCGCTTTATTTAGATATCTTTGATTTTACATGTAATGAAACAGGGTCAACAAATTTAGCCACAATATTTGATCCAGATATTGAAAAGTTCAAGGATATGTCCTGTTTATACAAAACTTACACAATTTCTAATGCATTGTTATCGGAAATGGAAGACAAGTATGCCAAATATGGATATCCTTACCACTGGATAATCAATTCAAAGACTGCTTGTAATCCAGACCAAGAGTTTGGGCTCTCCAGATCCTTGGTGAAAATTGAATATACATCTCTTGTGAATCTGAAATCTCTTGTAGGCCAAAAGGTTTTAATAGGTAATCATTGTTTGTATCATGATTGTTTTCTTAGAGTTATTGCATGTATCTTATGATTAAAATGTTTGTGTGAAATTTAATATTTAGATGTGGTGGCCATTGTGATTCAAAAAGAGGAACTATGATCGTTCACTTTGAATGATAAAGACTCAAAATTACGCGACTTTGCGATCCTTAATCAAGAGTGAGTACAATATAAATATGCTTTTTACTTTTTTTCCAAGACCTATATTTATATATGGATTGAAATGTTCATGGCTATTCTATATCTGTATGAATAATGACAAAGGAAAAAAGTGGTTGTGCTTATTTTATGGAATGTTGTTGCTGAGGTTGAAGGTGATCTTATCAATAAGTGTACCAGTACGCTGCCAATAATAAGGGCCACACGGCTGATGATTTCCTTACACCATGGTAGAGAATTTTATATATGATGCTGAATCAATTTGTTTGAATATCAGTATTTCTTATATGACCAATGGTCATCTGTATTTTCATTTTATTTATGTAGATGGTTCTCTAGGATCTACTACATCGACTGTAATTGAAATTGATCCGCAAATTTCGGAAGTGCGCGACCTTAAAATTTGGTATGAGTAGATTCGGTTATATATATATTTTTTTAATTTCATATTCCTAGCAAACTTTGTAGGGAATGATTTAACCAAATTTTTTAGGAGGTCTACTAATCTGAAATTCATTATTGATGCCATAACTGCCAAAACTTATCTTTACCGAATTGTATCGTCTAGCCCTTTCTTAACTGATCAGATATCTACAATTTTTGATGTGGTATCCGCTGAAAAGGTAATGCTGCTTTAGGCTTTTTCTCAAAATTTTCTTGCATGTTGTTATATCTCTTATTTGTATTAGCTATTGTTTAGATAGCAGATAATTAATCAGTCTTATATATTTTATTTCTAAAAAAGGTGTTTTTTTTTTTGCGTGTTATAGACGGATATGTTTACTGTCGAAGTAAATACATTGGTCACAAACTCTGAACATAAATACTATTACATGGCTTGTGGACAATGTTTTTGTGTTGTTGATATTGCCATTGAATATAAATGTACCTGTGCAATGTGTGGACAAATTAAAAAAGCAAAACCCAGGTTATTTTAACATGTATTTACTGGATTTATATTATAAATCATGTTTCATTTTTATTATGTAACTTACCTATGATTTTAACTGTTGTAGAGAACAAATTCATATTAGTAGATACGATACTACAAGATCGCTTGATGTCCCAATATTTGGCCCAACTGTAATAATGATTATGCAGATGGATGATGAAGTGTGTGAAATTAATGAATGCAGTCGGTATCAATTTTTTATTTACTGTTGGCAACCTAGTTAAGCTCATGCGTGATAGTGTGAATCTAAGGTTTCTAGAAATTTTCTATTACAGGATAACGCAATTACTGCTGATTAGATACATGGTAAATTATTGTGTAAACATTCTTCATGAAAGTTAAAAGAAAAGATGGCCAAATTGGTGGAACGCTAAAACAGCAATACACAGTTAATAATCTGCAGATCAAGGAAACCGAAGAAAATACAACTCTCACGGACGAAAAAAAAATCGAAAAATACGGGTACAATTGGTATTGAAAAATCATTTGATCATTCTGTCGTTAAGAACATCATCTCAGGTTAATCACATACATTTCTACTGTTTATTTTCTTCATCATTTACTTGGCCTACAAACATTTTTAACTTTTGTAAGCTTTTATACAAGCGAGAGTAGTGTCCTTGTTAAGAACAATGAAACCGGTGTTTTTGACACATGTGCTGAAGTAATCTCAAAGAAATTTCCTTCTGACGAAGACATTGCTCATACATAATATTTTCTAACGTCACTACTTGCTGCCTTATTTTTTCTGGATTAATTCATTTGTAAATGTATATTAAATTTAATATTTTGGGTATTGTGACTTAGATATTTAGAAATACATGAACCCAAGGTATATACTGTTAATTTTTTCATAGTACACTTTTTTAACTATTTTTTTTATTCTATTGAAATAAGTTTTCATGAATAATTTGCAAATAAATGAGGTTATTATAAAATTAACAATTGAATTAAATATTTCGTGTTTACTCATTCCTCCTCCATTTTTTATGCTTTGAAGCTAGCTTGAAGATAATTTCTGCCATGCAATCTTTGGTTACATATATTCTTGCACTTGATTCCTTCTTAGAATTAAGAAACTAAATCACATTCAGTATAACTATAAGATTGTCTACTTATTGCATTTAGCTTCCTTTTAATAGTTAGTATATACATTCTTAAACATAAGTGGTCTATCTATTTAAATCTTGTACATTACTATGATTGCCTACCTCTGCTTTTATCATTTTTAATTGTAAACTGACATTTGCCAATATGCGTCAATCATTATATAGTTGATATTAATTAAAACTCCTACAATTTATTAAATTATGATTGCATATCATTACCTGATATTAAATAATTTACCTGACAGATTGATCAAAGAAATACTACACAGTAGCCATGCAGGTAAGGCACATAATTGTTTTATAATTTCCAATAAAAAATATTTATAACTATCTATTTTATGCATGTAGCAAGAAAGAGGATTCAAACCAAGAACCTATGTGTGCAATGAATCTCAGGTATATCTAATCTAATAAATTTACTGATTTACAAACAAATTTTTTGAGGAATATAATCAATCTATCTATGTAGACAAGGAAGAGAGCAAACAAATGTGAACTCTATCTGTACTATGAAGGTCATTTTTTTCGCTGAACAGAAGAGGAATAGGGTACTCAACTGACCCTGGTGCAATACTCATGAACATAGACTCGAGAAAATTCAAACTTCAACATTTGGTTCATGTTATTTACATGCTGGGAAAATACATAGCCGAAGGCCTTTGGTATAGAGTACCAAATGGAGAGTTTGATGATAGCTTGCGAACTATAAGCAGCAACAAAAACATACGGAACATATTTGATCTTCTCATGACATGGGGGACTTATAAAATGCCAATCTACGCATAGGAGCAATAGATATGTCTTAATCCACAAGGCCACCTAATTCATGCACTACCTTGCGCTGAACCAAGAGTATTCAACAAGATCAACAAGGAAGAACCACTCAAAATCATCCAGAGAATGTCCAAGAAAGAAGATTCATATGACCATATCTATCAAGTTAGCCACAAATGCATCCACGAGGAAGACGAATGAAAAGAAAAAATGACCTCGACTATTTGAACTTAAAATTTGTGGTTTCCCTTGTTCTTGACCTCTTTTATTTTGTAATTGTTACTCTAACTTTATCAGTTTATGTACAAAGTAGTTTTGAGAACATTTTGTGTGTTTATCTTTACATATACCACCCGTAGTGGGCACCCGACACCGCACCTTGCGAGGTGCCTCCTGCCTAGTATATATATATACTAGGGAAGTCCACCGCGCAAGGCACAATGCCAGTGCCTCATGTGAATATTTGTTTTTGGTGCATTGTTTCGATTCTAGTTATATTTCACCAATACAACTTTCCATTAACAATTTTCACATCATTATTCATATTGCCCATGCCCATCATACCTCCAACCCCACCACCAAGTTGTGAAGACATCATCATGTTGTGTATTATTTTTTGTACAGAACTTTGCGAATCATTTGCATCGGTATTATCACTGAAAATAGCAGGTTGTTGCATTGAGATATTTGGTGAATTTACCGAGTTCATTTGAGCTCCATGATTATAAGTTGTTGATGGCGTTGGGGATTGGAAAAGAGATGGTGTGAATTGAGTTTGTGGCATAGTGTTCAATGAACCTGGAGACGGCATCTGAACATTATTATTGTTAATACCTCCACCATAAGGACTTTTTGTATTTGACATTGGTTTGCAGTGAGTTCATTGAATTTTGATGAAGCAGCCCAACAATGGTACTACTTGATGAAGATATGGGCGCTGAGTTCGTAATGCTATTAACACTAGATATTTCATTACTTTAAGCATGTTGCATAGCTGCAGCTTGGACATCATTATCAGTGTCCAAGTTTGGTCTCATTCATTGTTGCTACTGTTGGTGACCCTAAGGTTGTTGGTTTCGTCCTAGAGACATTAGTGAAGTATTTGTTCTTAGAGGAAACTTGGCCAAGCTCTCTGAAAAGAAAAATTTATAAAAGTAATCTTCCTATTTTTATTCAGCTCAAGTAAAACTCCAAAATAAAAAAAGATGAAAATAATTGACTAGAGACAAATCAAACTTACCCATATGACATATGTCACTTTCACGGCTATAATCAATAAGATCTTTCATGATATTCACCATTTCTTATATCTGCAATTGCAACCATGAAAGAAATTTAAGGTGAATACTCGTCAGTAGCATATAATGACGAGAAAACTTATTCGCTATTAAATACTATTCATACATGTGATGCTACAAGCAAATGAAAAATGCCACATAATTACAAAGTTCAATGTTAATCTCTAGAATCAATTAATTTTATGGTAAATTACATTACCCCCTCCCCCACCCAACTACACGGGGTGTAACACTTCATTTGTCCAAATGTTCACGAGCTATTAAATGTAATAGATAAACCACCTCGAACTATTCCATGTAACGGAACACCCCCTTACCTTCTTACCAACTACTAGAAAATCATGAAATCATTCGAATTTTGAATTTTATGGGCCTAAAGGAACGAAATAATACGTTTTACCCTCCCTCAATGATAGGGCTGATAACAAACTAACACTTTACCCTCTCACCTATTCAGCGGATCGGAACAAAATGCTCCCTGCTGTTTTCCAGCCATTAAAAATATCATGAAATTTTTCGATCTTTTATGAAACCAATATACACAGAATTTTTTTAATTGTGTTGGTTACATAAACTATAAGCTCCAACATGAACAACACGATCTAAGTTTGGGCGTAAAAATGGTAATGAAAATATTCCAATAATTTTTCTATGGATTGAAAATCCAAATCGATTCTAATTGAAGGGTAAAGTGTATTTTATCCTTGGTTCTAAGTTCTTTAATTGCAAGTTATTTTTACCCAAAGCAACCTATTCAAGCTACCATGTATTTGTAGGTCTATTTGGTAAACATTCTCAAGAATAACAAAGAGAATGTTATTATCTCGTTGATTCGATATCTGATAACAACGACAATCGAATTCAGAAATCTTTATTTGAGTTGACTCCATACCATAACTAAAAGTGTGGTTTTGTATTAGGAAAAAAGAACATAAAAGGAGGCAGAAACTATTTTACTACTAATATCCTCAATAGAATTGAAAATCATATTTTCAAGTACAAGGGAACATCCAGTAGGGGTACTACAAATAAATGGTATATAGATCAACATATTTTGTTAAACAACAAGTGTTTTCGATCTTAGAATGATGATTAATATCTAAAGCAAGAATAAAGATATAAGTCGCTCCATTTTACCTTCATAATTGAAAAAAAAAACACAGGACATGTCAGAAATAAACTATTCTCCTTCTAAAGAAGGAAAACACTTTTGATACCAAACTTTAGTCCAAAAAACAAATTTGGTACCAAACTTTTTGAAAAAATATATTTCGTACCATAATTCACACAATCTTCAAATTTAGTTTTGCAATCAATTTTCAGACGAAATTCGGGAAGTATCGCTCATGTGCCTGTTAAATTGACAATGTGATGGAGAACATGCACGAGTTTTAAAGACTACAATCGACGGGATGTGCTGAAATCCATCTGAAAATTGACAACAAAAGTAAATGTGTCAAAATAGTGTGAATCATGGTATGAAATATTTTTTTTAAAAAGCTTGGTACCAAATATGCTTTTTGTACTAAAGTTTGGTATCAAAAGTGTTTTTCCCTCCCTTCTAATGTAAATCGAATAACAAAAGAATATGACTTGATGAAGAAGGTAACACTAAAATTTCATTAGAATTACCAAAGAACACATGGACCAATCATGATATTTATTTTCAAATAATAATATATCATGAAAGAAATGGCAGTTTGGCACCTCATGTATGCTAGTGGCAGACTTAGTACAAACAAACTCTACAAGCACGAACTGTAGAATATGTGCACCTACAAAAACTAAAATTCATATATTAAATGACAAATGCTAGGTGATATTTAGTAGATTTTAGTTTCTAGATAACCCTATTTTGATAAGAAAGCCTACCTTAGCAAGGCATACCAATCTCTTTTTAATTCTACCATAGATGTTAGAGATGGTTAGTTGCAAAATTACTGTGATTTTCAATTGCTGAAACGGGAAGTTAGAAAGTAAAGAACATTGTATGCAGGCATCTCACATATCTCTTTGTATATCCCAAATCATAGTTGACGAGCTGAAGCAACAAACCTTAAAATTGAAAATCTCAGGTTAAGAATCTTATAGCATTCAATATGTAGAGGAGAATAAGGCAGTAACCTCTTAATTTTCAACCACCCTAAGCATGCAATAACAAGAATTATACTATTAATTTATCTTATACAAATAGTCCCTCATCTATTACTTTTTTGCACTTATAAAATTATAATGTAAGATCACTAAAAAAGACAATTGACTTGAAATATATCTAGAACACTAGTATGAGACCTGAGATAACATAAAAAAATATGAAACATAAATATGTATTGTTGTAATAACTGAGACTTGGACATTCATCATTAAAATTATCACATATAGCCCAAACTACCTAATGAACAAAATAGTTTTCAAGAGCACACATTAACCAGATTACTTGCATTAAATAACTACAAATCAAGATTCATACAGAAGGCATGCTGCTAAAACTCACATGTTGCAATTATTTTGTATCCTGGAATCAGAGACAGTGGATGTAGCATTTTGGGTAGCATCCTTGTATTTTTGTGTAGCATCATCAAGTTGGCTAACTGCAGTTTACACGAATGAAATGACATATGATATCCATCCACTATGATTGTAGTGTCGGTGTGCCTGCTTCAGCAAACCAGAAGAGTATAGGTGCAGACTATAGACGTCCATCGCCTAACTAATTTCAGAATAAAAGTTTGCAATAACAATAAAACTTGTTGAAAGATGACTCTCAAAAGGTATTAACAATATTCTAGGTATTAGCTCTTCATAACGATGAACACTAAACTACCAGGAGCATATCTGAAAAAATAAAACAGAAACTGAGATTATGAGCAAATACAACTGCACAAGAATAAACAAAAATAATAACTCCTAGTCTATCAGGTGAGAACACTATTTGGAGTTGACCATCGGGAACAACTTTAAATTGCTCAAAGACTCTTTCATGTATGGCTTTTGCATAATCCAAAACATTGTGTCCTGAGGAATTATGATACTCTTGTGGCATATCATCATATAGTAACTCCTCCAAAGTACTACTTTCACATTTTATTTCGAAGAGTCTAGGAAGAACATCAATAGTTGCCTTTATTGGAACAAAAGATCAACTCTTCATGTTGAAATAGTTTTTGTTTTACCATCTACTTAAAATTATTCTCTTATTTCAATGTATTTAAAATTATGGGGGTGGACATTCCAAGAAGAACACTAGTGCAAGAGCATGTAGAAATATGGAATACTGAAAACTAACAAATGATTAAAAAATTATAGAAGGAAACATACCAAAACCACGCTCAGGCTTGCGATTACATATTTCGCACTGCCACACATCCTGCATATATTGAAAAAGGTATATACTTTATTCGATACCAACTCTTTTTTTTTTTTGGAAGATCTGCTATGATAATGAGAAAGATTTCTGCATATATGCCCAAACCGGTCAATAATATTAGAATCTGATAAATCAGCCCGAACCGGCTTACTAATGGGATGCCCTAATACGTTAGAAAATTTTGTATTAGCCAATGACGCAATCAGAGGAATAATTGGAACAAGGGTACGAACTTCTTAATAGCATTATTGATTAGAAATGCATTTTCTAGAATTTTACTCCGTACCACTGAAGGATTCATTCGCACGCTTGAACTTGTATTCATTAGTCTATAACAATCATCATGAACAATAATATCATTTCTATATATAATATTCTAAAAAAAATGTTTACATTTAGTGTTCACGATATGCACTAAACATTTTGAATTGTCAAAAGATTTTGTTAACGCGAAGCAATTGCTAAAAGTACCAACAATGACATAAAATGGGCCAAAACAACTATGGCAGAAGTTAATTCATTATTGTTTCTGAAATCCAACAGATCTGGGGAAAACACCATTAGTCTGACGCACACTTCCATACATGGAAACACACCATTTTTTCTTCGCATTGGGTGCAAAATATTCAACTACAAATTTCCTCCAAAACTCAATAGTGTTGTTCTAGAGAATAAGTCATTCAACCGTTTTCCATTAGTAACCCAAACTAAGCACAAAAATAAATAAAAACACTTGTCTGTCTTTTTTCCTGGACAACTGAAAAACTTATTTGATTAACTTTCTTATTTCAGGTCTATGTTGTTGCTGATACATGTAATGTGTCAGCCTTCGAGCTTCCAGGCTCATAACAACATCAGAAGAAAAAGTTGCTAGCAATGAATGTCCATCACACGTAACATCAGAAACACCACAACCAATTATAGGAACAACATAATGCTTATGCTCATTCAATGCATTAAAATCAAAAGCACCTCCAATAGGAAAATCAGGATGCACAAGCTCGGCAAGAAGAGAGTCCAATGATGTAGGAATGGCCCCCAACGAACAAGAAAAAAGAACAAATACAACAGGAACAGTAGTTTGGGCAACCCCAAGAATAATAGAGAATTCAGATGCACGACGCTGGCTCCTTCGGAAAAGAAAAACCCTTCACTTAGTGATGGAGACAAAGAAGCATACCTAACTCTATCCCTATCATTTCGCTTAACATTACTACATTTTTTGTGTTCTATGAGACCAACTTACAATAACTCCAAAGTTCTACCGTTTTTGGGATCAATGAAACCAACTTACAATAACTCAAAGTTTTGATCCAACAAGTAAAATTCAAAAAATACTCAAACCACCACAAAACACTAAAAGCATAACTCAAATGAGCCCAAACGAAAGGATATCAAGAAAAAACTCACGAACAAAAACAAACACACAGGCACTAAATATGAAAACCAATAAACCAAATCCTAACAAAGAAGCAAAAACATCCATGAACACGAGCAAAAATGGTCAAACCAACCTAAAAAGTCAAACCAAACCTCACAAAAAGTAATAAATATAGAACAAAAATAATACCTCTCACAATGCACAAAACATCAGAACTTGCACAAAAACAAAATCCCAGTACATATGAGAAACCATAAAACACAGAATCATCACAAAATTCATCAATACAATGAATAAAAAGTATCTCCTATGAAGAACACCACTATAGAATTTGCAAAACATAAATCAAATAAAGAGCATCATCAACATCTACTTTTTAACAACACGAGAGTCCAAACACGGAATAAATTCAGTGGCAAAAATACATCCATGAAAATTTGTTGAGAGAAATGAAATAGAAAGATCAAAAATTTAAAGAAGAAGGCACATCATTGGAGGAATAAGACGACGTAAAATAATACAAAAATAAAATCCAATGAAAGAGAATGGATGAGAGCTGGGGAATGTTGAATGAGAATTGATGGTGAGGGAAAACGAAGAAGAAGGAAAAAAATTAAATGAAAAAGAAAACCATAATTACCTACAAAGAAATTGTAGACAACTACAATTAGACCCAAAAGTATAGGTAGAATTGGGAATATTGAAAGAGAACGAACGATAAGATTGCAGAGGGAGAACGAAGATGAATGGAAAAAATGGAAAATAAATAAAAAATACAGTTAGCCCACACCCATTTACGATCGAAGGTAGAAAAAGGGTAAACTAAATGTAAAGATATCAGCACAGCTGAAGGCACAACATTGAAAAATCACATGACGTTCAAAACAACGTCGTTTAGTTTAACAAAGTTTTAAAAAAAGGAAATACTTATTGTCTGCACTTTTCACAATCTTGTGGCTTCTTATTAATTTTAATATATATATATATATATATATATATATATATATATATATTAGTTACTTAACAATTTTTATATAAGAGCTATACTCATAATATATTTCTTTGATAAGATAGAGTATAAACAACACTATATATATAGAAAATTCTAAAATCATAATTTTATATTATATATTTATGCTTATTATTTATCTAAGCTACTATCTTTTACAATTTTTGGAAGATGTCGCACCTTAAAAATCTTGAGTTTGTTGCTCTTGATATTTCTGGAAACAATTATTTGGGATGGACTCTTGATCCTGAGATCCACCTTGATGCTATGGATCTTGGAGAAACAATCAAAGAAGGAAATGACGCATCCTCACACGATCGCGCAAAGGCAATGATATTCCTTCGCCATCATCTCAATGAGGGATTGAAAATTGAATATTTGACAGTGAAAGATACATATGTCTTATGGAGCAATTTGAAAAAAAGGTTTGACCATCAGACAACCATGATACTGTCAAATGCTCACTATAATTGGATGCACCCACATTTACAAGACTTTCAAAGTGTAAGCGAGTATAACTCTGCGATGTTCAAAATTACATCTCAATTAAAATTATGCGGAGAAAATGTCACTGAAGATGATATGTTGGAGAAAATATATTCTACTTTTCATGCATCTAAGTTGGTCCTACTATAGCAGTATCGAGAGCGAGGCTTAAAAAGAATTTCTTAGTTAATTTCATATTTGCTTCTTCCCGAGCAAAATAATGATTGTTGATGAAAAATCATCAGTCCCGTCCAATTGGATCTACGCCATTGCATGAAGCAAATGTTGCATCAATTGATAATTATGGACGTGGTCATCATCATGGTCGTGGACGTGCACGAAGAGGTGGTAGAGGACGTGGTCATGGTCATAGCTATAATAATTAAAGGTCTTCAAATTTCAAAAGGACCACATCTCACCAACAGAATTGGGAGCATAAAATAGACAAACAAGAGGAAAGTGAATCTCGTAATAAAGCCTCCAAGAATAATCAAAGTATTTGTCGTAGGTGTGGCATGGTAGGACACTGGCAACGTACATGTCGCACGGCTAAACATCTTGCTGATCTTTATTAAGTGTCACTGAAAGAAAACAAAAATGGTGTAGAGATATGCACAATGATCCATTGAATTTTACGCAAATGGACGTTGCAAATTTATTTGAAAATAAGGATGGGAACCTTGGAAATTTAGTTGGTGATGGAAACACTCATGCAACTTGAAAGTGATGTACCCACATCTTTCACTTTAAGTGAATAATATTGATAAGTATTTTGTATTGTTTACGTTATTTTATTTTCAAATTATTTTTTAAAATTGTGTTTTATTTTGAACTTGTTATGTAATGTTTAAAATGTTTAATTTATAATGTTTTTTAATATAATTAAATAAATTGGTTTTGAGTTTCATTCTCATAAATTTTATTTTTTTTGTGTGAAGAAAAATGGATTTACCGATGACATACATGGCGTTCAAGTTAATGGTGAAGCTTAGAGATAGAAAATATTTTTTCCATCTTATATTAGTTGAAGCTAATATCAACACGGTATCTGGTGTTGTCAAAACTTATGGAAGGTTCCGGAAAAGCTAATGTATGGTCATCCGGTGGCACAAAGCTTATAATCAACGATGCAATGTATTCAAGTAATTCGAATAGAAACCTACAAAGTTTAAGATATATGTCATAATGAATATCATATTGAGAGAACAAACAAGAAATAGTTGAATACCTATTACGTCTATTATCTTTGGGAAGAATTTTATTATCTTTGGGAAGAAAATTTTATTAGATAAATTGTAATCATATTCTTCTGGATTATATTATAGATTTATAAATTCAATTGAATCATATGTGGTGATGGATCAAGTTTACATCTCAAGTTTTTTTATGATTATTGTACCTCAATTGGGATAACTATAGAGCATCATGTTGCTCACACATATTAGCATAATGGATTAGCATAATCATTTATTAAAAGATTAAAATTAATCGCGAGGCCCTTGCTTATGAAAACAAAGCTACCAAATTTTGCTTGGGGACATGTCATTTTACATGATGCAGCACTTATTCACATAAGACCAACTGCATATCATAAATATTCCCCATTACAACTGGTTTCTTCTTAAGAACCAGATATTTACCATCTAAGAGTCTTTGGCTGCTCGGTATACGTTCCAATCGCTCCATCACAACGTACTAGGATGGGCTCTCAAAAATGGCTTGGAATTTATGCTAGATTTGAATTTCCATCAATTATCAAATACCTCGAACCCTTTAAAGGGTGATCTTTTTACTGCTCAATTTGTAGACTGTAAATTTAATGAGACAATTTTCCCAACATTGGGGAGGGGGGGAAACAACAGCTAAAAAAATGAAATATTCCATGGAATGCATCATCTTAATTGCATTATGATCCGCATACAGATTAATGTGAATTAGAAGTTTAGAAAATTATTCACTTGCAAAAATGCTTGTTTTGCACTTCTAAAGTTTCTATTAATCCTCAAGAGCCCGTAAAAAAACAGTTAACATAACTCAACAAGAAACACCTGAAGAGGTTCTGGTACTGAGAATAATGTTAATGAAAGTAACTTAAGGAAAACGATGGAACCAAAATGAAATTGTTGTCGACAACATATTTGCATGGGCAATAGCTCTTAATATTACAAATGAAAGCAAGATCTTGAACCCAAAATCCATGGAAGAATGTCCTTGTAGAACATATTGCCCTAAATGGAAAGACGCAATCCAGGTAGAACTAAATTCACTTGAAAAATGTCATGTCTTTAGATCTGTTGTCCAAACACCTAAACGTGTAAAACATGTAGGCTGCAAATGGGTATTCGTGCGACATTACTAGAAAAATTGAAATTCCAAACGAAATTGCAACTGAAAATGGCCGAAAATCGATTGAAATATTCATTTTCCAAAAATGTTGGTTGGAAAAAGGCCCGTTGGAATTGGGGATACAACCGAATACTTTTGATATCGAATTTCCAATCGATTGGAATTCTTTCCAACCAATTTTTCAAAAATGTTTTCCAACCGATAAAATCGGTTGCAATATTTTCAACCGAATATTTTCGGTTGGAAAATTTTCAACTAATTCTCCAACCAATTTTTGTCGGTTGGAAAATATTCCATCTGACCTTTTTGGTTGCAAAATTTCCAACAGAAAATCCAACCACTCGGAATCGGTTGGGATTTCTCTAGTTTATTTTTCTTCATTTTTTTAAATTTAAACCTTAAACACAATCTAATGTTTTCCAAAAACACAATCCAAAATCCATAAACACATCTTCATAAACACAATCCACAAATATAATTCATAAACATAAACATAAATCATAATCAATAAACTACACAACTAATTCATTCCCAATAACTACACCACTAAAACTATAATCGAATAATGCACAATCTACACTTCAAAAACTACAATAATAATCTAAACACCTAAGTACTTGAAATACAATTCAATCATCATTTTGATGCTCTGATTGATTCTCTTGAGACTATTCACGATTTAGATGTTGCGAGGAACTAACTTGATCTAGATCTGGAAAATTATAGTATAGAGGAATATTATTCGGCTAAGACATACCCATAAAATAGAGATTTGAAATACCTTGAGATGCCTGGCTCACGATGTGGGAAATTTCCCCGAGAGACATGCCAACCGGTTGTGAATATATCCCTGGCTTAGTAAACTAGGAGGGCTGAGACGGACCGACATTAAGGTTTATACCCGTTTGTTCAAGCTTAGGTAATACATCATTGAATAAGCTTTAGAATCGCATCAATTGGGTGGAAATTATGTTCATCTGAGATGAATACTGGTCCGTCCGTTGTACTTCCGCATCCCTTTGTGTTTCCATCTGCCTTGCATATTGATGTATTTGCTCCCTCTGGGCTGCTTTCCTAACCATCTGTGCTTGCAAATTTGCTTCTAATCTACCTATTCTTTCAATAGTTTCTGGATCAATTCGAGAATTTGATTGTAATGTCGAGTGAGTAAGGTGTACATGAACAGCATCACCATCGAGACCGTATAAGTGCCTTTCTTCGATTTACCTTGGATTTCTGTCCACACTTGTAAAAAGAAAAACAAGATCAAATCGTGAACAAACAAAAAAAAGAGTAAATTGAAATTACTTGTTAAACTCAATCAAATTTCTTACTGCAACTGGACTTCTTTGGGCGGCGGCTGTGTATCCTCACTGTCATCTGATGAAACTTTGTTTGCGATTATTTCCACGTAATCATTCTACATAAAAAGAACAAGTTTATAAAGTCTATTAATACTTCAATGTAAAGTAAGTTAATTATGAATTCTTGTACTTACGTATGCAATTTCTGAACGTCGACTCCCCCACTCTCGTTCCCCATTCTCCAATTTTTGTGAATTTATTATTTCAAAAAATTTATCCTGTCTTGGGTCACGACCATATTTAAGTTCAAAAAATTTCCTAACAAGTGTCTCGTCCTCATTCCATATTTTTCGAAATTTATCATGCAATTCACAATTATCTCATTTAAGAAAACAATAAACAAGTTCTTAATTAAATCGCTGGCAACTAACAATTATTCAAATAAAACAACATGATACCTTAAAGACATTAATGGGAAAATATTTTGTTTTGATTGAGAGCTTTGTCCAACTCTTGGCGATCTCTTTACATTTATTCATTATGATTACGCCGATTTCTTTTGTGCACTCTTTTTTATGGTCATGAAACCTATATAAATCAAAAAATAACATTAGTAAAACAAATAAACAAAAATAATTCGATAATTACCACATTTAAGAAATTCAAAAATTTCATACTCCTTGGTCGACACAGGAATAATGAAAGGCCTCGAATCAACAATTGCGTTATCACTCAGCGTCAAACTAGGACCAACGTCAGACTCTCGTCCCAAAGAGACGGGACTATGAAGAGAACTAGAACTGGAACCCGAGTCGTTAGTATGGAGATGGTTACTAGTAATGGGCGCGGACGAAGGACCGAGAGTACTATTCCCAAATGGTGGCATAAATGACTATCTGCACCTATCACATGTGCTTTCAAAATCGGACCGGCCAACCGGAGGTTGATCCGGTTCGGTTGACCCTTAAAAACCAGTGAGCTTCCCAACCAGTGTGAAGCGACGAAAATCGGTCAAAAACCGAAAAAACCAGTGAACCGGTAGACTCGCTTGACCAGTGGTTCAGTTTTTCAAAAAAAAAAAAATATTGGAAAGAAATTAATGTTTTCTCCACCTGATTTTCATATTTCCCCTACCAAAAGAGCAACCAAAATTTCTTTAAATACTTATGTAGTAAAATTGTATGTATCTAGTTACGTGAAGTGAGGATGCGTAAAGAGAAAAGAGATGGAGTTTGGGTCTTCAGAGGAGATTGAGTTTGGTTGCCCTCTTCTTCTTTTCCAATCTCAAATTTCCAGATTTGTATTCTAAATTGATGTGAAATTTTACACTAAAAAATGGTGGAGTCTAGAAATCAAGTGAACTTAGACTATAGATCAAGAGATGAAGAAGACAGATTGAAAAGAGAAGGGGGAAAATGTGAAGAGGGGGGGCGACTAAGGAAGAAAAAGAAAACTGAGATAGGCCCTATTATTTTTTAAAAGGTCAGAGCTTAAGGTAGATGTGTACCAAATTTGTAATAAATTTTAGTTTTACTTTTTTGTGTGCCTAAAGGTAAAGGTGTACCAATATTTGTAATAAATTTTCTCTCTTCTAATATATGAATGTTTAATTCTACTACAACTTGTGATACTTAAATATTTAAGTAATAAAAATATTATTATTGCGTAATTATTACATCATACTGGTTTTATCGGTTCAACCACTGATTAAAACGGTTGAACCGATCGAACCAGTAACCAGTGGAGTATCCGATTCTATGTCCGGTCCAATTTTAAAAGCACTGTCTATCACGACTAACTGCTATATGCACTTTAAAAATTACAAGGAAATATGTTAGCATTCATGAATGATGGAAGTAAAGCTTATATTATTAAGATAACACACAATTCACATTTAAGAAGAAAATAAAATATATTTAAAGTGCTTAGTCCGTATATTAATTAATAGAAAATAAAAAAAAAACAACATTCAAAATAGACTTAAACGTATTATTAGTCTTCTTCTTCTTTTTCTTCAACTTCTTCCTCCTATTTTTTACTTCTTCACACATTTTTGTATTAATTGTTGGCATACTGTCTTCAGGTGGTCCATGATCATCAATCAAATTTCCAACAGGTTCAATGTGAACTAAGGATGGGGACATTGTCGGTGGTTCTTGCAACGAAACATTATAACTTTGATCAATTCTACTTCTTGATCTTGTTTTGATTACATGACGCCAATTCAACTTATCTCTTTTCTTTCCCGGGTACGGGACATAGTAGACTTGAGAGGTATGTTGTGCGAATATAATGGCTCGTCTTTAGAATACCTTCCGTTTATCTTGAGCTAACGACTCCATATCGCGGTTGTCTCTTAATTCCTTTGTTATTAGTTGAATCATATCATTCACATTTAATTAGTACAACGTGTTATCAACACCCAGATATTGTAATTGTACAAGTTGGTTAAGTACCACAATAATATTATGTTGAGTCTTCACCTTTTACAAACACACAGGCGTTATAAGTCGCTCGCTCCTTCTCCCAATTTATTTATATGGAGTGTATATCCATTAAAAATAATTTTTTTCTACGTATTCGCTTTTCTAATCGGATCCCATGATAAATCCTAAGTGAATGAATTTGAATGTTGTTCGATGGATGGTGTACCTAAACATTTCCAATAATAAGTAACTTATTTTTACGTATTCATGAACAAGTTAATGTATTTTACCATATGCATCTAATGACGTTGTAAGTCTAACAGTGTTAGAAGGACTTCATATGCATCTAATGACGTTGTAACAGCTTATTATACGGATCACTTGTTAGTGATATTTACATAAATATCCCTGAAGCATGCAATTCAAAACCCCGAAAAATGTTTTCGATTAAATTACAAAGATCTTTGTATTGAAAGCAATATGGACGAATGTGGTATAATCATCTCAGTGAATATCACCTGTGAAAGGGATATACTAACAATCCAATTTGTCCTTGTGTTTGTATCAAGAAATCAAATTCTAGAATTGCTATAATAGCAGTCTATGTTGATAATTTGCATATCATCTTACTCTAGAGGAGCTTAATGAAATGATAACATACTTGAAAATGACTTTGAAATGAAAATTTAAGTGAAACAAAATTTTGTCTCGGCTTACGAATCGAACATTTATCGGAAGGGATTCTTATTCATTAATCAACTTTATATTGAGAAAATATTCAAACATTTTAATATGGATTAATCTCTTCCACTGAGTTTTCCAATGATTTTTTTATCATTTGATGTGAAAAGGGACCCATTTCGTCCCCTAGAGGAAAATGAAGAGATCCTTGGTCCAGAAGTACCTTATCTTAGGGTCATTGAAGCATTTATGTATCTTGATAATTGCACGAGACCGAACATAGCATTTACTGTTAATTTACTTGGAAGATATAGTTTCACACCAACTCGAAGACATTGGAATGGCGTTAAACACGTATTGCGCTATCTTCGCGGTACGTCAGATATGGGATTGTTTTACTCAACAAGCTCGCAAACAAAGTTGATTGGATATGCAGATGCTGGATTTTTGTCATATCCACCTAAAGCAAAATCACAAACAGGGTACTTGTTTACATATGGTGGTACTGCTATATCTTGCAGCTCCACAAAACAAACTCTCACACCTACATCGAGATATTAGCAATTCATAAGGCAAGTCGAGAACTTGTGTGGCTAAGGTCATTGGTACAACATATAAGGGAAACATTTGATATTTCATTTGATAAAAGAAGTTCAATAGTATTGTACGAAGATAATGCAGCTTGTCTCGCTCAACTCAAAGGAAGATACATTAAAGGAGATCGAACTAAGCACATTTAACCAAAGTTATTTTTCACGCACGAGCTTCAGAAGAAATGAGAAATAGACGTCCAACAAATTTGCTTCAGTATTAACTTGGCAGATTTATTTACAAAAGCACTCCCTACATCAACATTTAATAAATTAGTATATATGATTGGTATGCGGCGCTCAGAGACCTTTGAAGAAGACATGTCAACATGAGGGGGAGACATTTGCAAATTGCACTCTTTTTCCCTTAGCTTAAGTTTTTTCCCATTGGGTTTTCCTAGCAAGGTTTCTAATGAGGCAAGTTTAAATAGCGCTAATTTTATGGAAAATATATGTACTATTTTCTTTCACTAAGAATTTTTCCCACTGGTTTTTTCTTAATAAGGTTAGACATATTCTTATTAAGTGGCATCCAGGGGGTTGGGGGTGTTGTAAATCAATGTATTTTGGATGTCATTAGAATACATGCATAAGGCACGTTCATATTCATTTACTATAGTCAAATGTATCTAACTCTTCACTTATATACATGTACCATTTGTAATTAATAGATGCATGTTATCTTTGATTTATCTTCTCTATTATTACCTAGCCTATAAATAGAGGAGGCATTTGTTTGTTCAAACACACCAAGAAAAAAAGCTTACTAAAATATTGTTCATCTCGTGCTCTCGTGTTATTCAATTTTTGTATTGTTTCACAACAAAGACAATATTAAACTGTTTAGTACATTTGGGTAGATGACATCAAACAGCAATGTGGTGGAGCCACCAATTAAAGAGTAATATCCTACCTCTCCACTAATTCCACCATTCAAATGCAAGGGTAATGATTTTGTAATACCTTACAACATTGAGCATAACCAGGTTCTTTGCTGAAGAGGCACATGTGTCTAAGGAGAATCAAACTTCGGAAGAGGTCAAGCAAATCGAAGGATGGAATCATTCGTACTTCATGTGCCAAAACTATATATTGAATTACTTGGATGAGACACTATTTTATAATTCCATAAAGACTGCTAAACTCTTGTGGAAAAGTCTGACAAGAAAATTCAAAACTGAAGATTCTGTCTACCGAAATTTTCTCAAGGACAAGTTCCAGTTCTACCGAATATGTGTATGAGCAAGTAAACGAGCTGCAAATGATGATCAATGATCTTCCAGCTGAAGGGCATTAACTAAGCAAGTTTGACATGGTTGCATCCATTATTGAAAAGCCCATTCCAGCATGGACATGGCTCAAACATCACCTAAGGCACAAGAAGTCAGTTACACAGTGTATCGTGCAAGATCTCGCAGAAAAGCTTAAGACCCAGGAGAAAGCATGAACAATGAC
>CM064883.1:72989448-73029448 GCA_003313485.2 Penstemon barbatus
CGAAGCGGATCACGTAAAACATCTTGATCGATGTTTTCAGATCTTAAGGAAATATCGTATGAAGTTAAACCCCGCGAAATGCACCTTTGGTGTCAAATCAGGAAAATTCTTGGGATATTTAGTTCACCAACGCGGAATAGAAGCCAACCCAGAAAAAATTCGAGCCATAACTGAAATGAAACCTCCCAAAACCATCTCCCAAGTACAAAGCTTAGTTGGGAAGATCGTAGCATTAAACAGATTCATATCAAAGTCAGCAGACAGAAGCCTCCCCTTTTTCCAAACTCTCCGAAAGGCAAAAAACTTTGTTTGGACCGAAGAATGCGATCAAGCCTTCGAGCAACTCAAAGAATATTTGACAACACCACCGATGTTGGCAAAACCAACAGAAGGAGAACCATTGTATATGTACATCTCCATCTCCGACGTAGCTATTAGTTCAGTACTAATTAAAGTCGAAGGCTCAGAACATAAGCCGGTCTATTATCTAAGCAAATTATTGCAGGGGGCTGAGAAGAATTATTTGGAAATTGAAAAATTCGCGCTGGCCTTAGTGGTGGCTGCACGAAAACTTCGACCTTACTTTTTAACTTACAAAATAGTGGTTTTGACAAATCAACCGCTAAGACAAGTCTTAGCAAAACCAGAAGCCTCAGGAAGACTAATTAAATGGGCGATCGAACTAGGCCAGTTCGAAATCGATTACAAACCAAGAATCGCAATTAAGGCCCAAGTGTTGGCTGATTTTATATTAGAAACACCGACACAGGCAACTGAATCATCGAGCAGCCTCAACGACGATGTCTTGATAATAGAACATCAAACTTGGTTAATGCATGTCGACGGTGCTTCATGCCGAGAAGGAGGAGGCGCCGGAATCAACTTCACCGGACCAAATAAAGAAGATTTGAATTACGCGATAACGTCAGACTTCGTCGTAACAAACAATGAAGCAGAATATGAAGCATTGATTGCGGGAATGGAAATGGCGATCAAAGCCAACATAAAAAGTCTTAAAGTATTAACTGATTCAGAGTTAGTGCAAAGACAAATTGAAGGCCTATACGAGGCTAAAGAATTCAATATGATCAAATACCTCGCCAAAGTGAAAACACTAGCTGAGAAATTTGAAAGCTTCGGTATTCAGAACATCCCACGTTCGGAAAATAAATGGGCCGATCAGCTATCCAAGTTCACAGGATCCCATGACGGAAAGACCGAACGGGTGATACGCCGGCAATCGATATCGATGAAACACATGTAGTCGATATAATGGAAATCGAAGAGGCCGAAGAAAACTGGATGACCCCGATGACGGACTATCTTCGAGAAGGAAAACTACCACCTGACCAAAATGAAGCTCGGAAAATAAGATATCGAGCTCCAAAGTATACACTTGTAGAAGGAAAACTCTACCGAAGATCAGTATCAGGAATTCTTCTGAAATGTGTCTCTGAATCACAAACCATCGATATACTACGAGAAATACATGAAGGAGATGCAGGGAACCACAGCGGAGCAAGGGCATTGGCTTTAAAATGCCTCAGAACGGGTTATTATTGGCCTACCATCAATAAAGATGCCGCTCAATATGTCCAAGAATGTCATCACTGCCAGATCCATGCTAACATATGTCATCGACCAGCAGAAAACATGCACCCAATTCCAGTATGTTGGCCATTCGACCAATGGGGAATGGACATTGTGGGACCATTCCCAGCAGCTAGATCTAAGAAATCCTATGTCCTGGTCGCTGTAGAATACTTCAGCAAATGGATAGAATGCGTCGCCCTCACACGAATAACCCAATTCCAAGTTATCAACTTCCTATGGAAATTCATAGTTTGTCGATTCGGCATCCCAAGGATCCTTATCTCCGATAATGGAACTCAATTCGCGGGAAAACAGATAATAGAATGGTGCTCAAAACTTGGAATTCAACAAAATTTTACCTCGGTAAGACATCCTAGAGCGAATGGACAAACTGAAGTAGCAAACCGAGAGATAATATAATCTTTGGAAAAAAGATTAGGGGCTACCAAAGGAAAATGGCTTGATGAACTCCCAGGAGTACTTTGGGCTAATCGAACCACAGTAAGGAGCTCAACCGGGGAAACCCCATTTAGCTTGGTATATGGGTCGGAAGCTGTTATTCCTGTTGAAACCTTAATCCCAACGCCAAGAATAGAGATGTTCGATGATCAAGAAAATGAAAAGGCAAGAGAAAATGACATCGATTTAACAGAAGCTTTAAGAGATAAAGCTGTTGTACGCCTACAAACCACTAAAGCAAATATGGAGAAAGCATACAATCAAAAAGTACGCATCCGAACCTTCAAAGAAGGAGACTTGGTCTTGAAAAAGGTAGAAGTATCCAAGCATGTGGGAAAGTTACAACAAAATTGGGATGGACCTTACATCGTCATCGGCGTAGGAAAGAAAGGTTCATACAAAATTGCACACTTGGATGGAACAGCCTTACCAAGAACCTGGAATGCGGTCAACCTTAGGAAATACTATGGTAAATAAATTTTAGCAGATTATACTGCATTGTTTTATTTTACTTTGTAAAGTTTTAATCCTTGTAACAAAGGCCTTAGCCTACAGTTCAATTATTAAAGATTTTTAGCGTTTTCTATACATCGATTATTTCGGTTAACACTCCTTGGAATTACTCTATCATATTGATGGAAATTAGAACGAAACGAGTCGAGTATACATTGATCCGCTCAATAAAAACTCCTCGTTCAGTCTCATCGATCTAAAGACTTTTTGGTATTGAAAACCAAAGTCTAAACAAAACGAGTTGAGTATACATTGATCCGCTCAATAAAAACTCCTCGATATATTTACGACGATTAAAAGACTTTTGGTATTGAAAACCAAAGTCTAAACAAAACGAGTCGAGTAAACATTGATCCGCTCAATAAACACTCCTCGATATGTTTACGACGATTAAAAGACTTTTGGTATTGAAAACCAAAGTCTAAACAAAACGAGTTGAGTAAACATTGATCCGCTCAATAAACACTCCTCGATATGTTTACGACGATTAAAAGACTTTTGGTATTGAAAACCAAAGTCTAAACAAAACGAGTTGAGTAAACATCGATCCGTTCGATAAAAACTCCACGATAAATTTTACAACGATCAGAAAGATTTTAGGTGATAAAAACCTAACTCTAAATTATAACAAGTTGAGTAAACATTAATTCGCTCAATAAACACTCTTCGATCTGTTCATAACGATCTAATAGATCTGCTAATACTCCTGAAGTTTTGAAGATGAATTAAGTATGAACCTGTCTGCTCGGAAAATGCTACTCATAAATAAAAATTATGACAGAATTAACGACAAGGAAGATGCGAGGGATAAAAGTAATATTTTATTCATCAAATCAATTACATACAAAAAATCCTACGTTACAAAGATCTGCTTGCTACTTAAAGATCAATACAATGATTTAAATAAGATGATCCTATAAGATCGACGATCTTCACGACAATGTCCACGGAAACACCAATCTCCTCCCTAGTACCTCGTCGATTATGACTAACCACCTAAGAAGCATGCTGCTCAGGATGGTCAACTTCTTTAGTTCGATGGCCAGGGACGGAAGATCAAATGTTCTTCCAGACGAAATGATCATTACCAGCCAGATGACCGGCAACACTCATTCGCCCACAACGAGATACTGCTTCTACTTTAGGAGTTAATATTTTATCCTAAAGCAGCATCTCTTCGGGAACGTCGCAGAAGAAAAATTAACCAGCACACCCCGGTGGTCTATTACCCCGGAGGTGACATCGAAGAGCAGGGGTGAGTGGCAAGTATGAACCCCCCATGTGCAAACAGAAACCACGGACCTCAAATCTGTGAAAACAACATTTGAGGCCTCATGGGACCCGTTAGAACAAGGTAGGGCTTCCATGGGACCCTTCAGTACAAGGTAGAAGAACATCAAGCTATTACAATATGAATCACGATAATGTGACTTTTTGAATATTATGGGATCTGAAGGCAGAATAAAATCTAAAGGAGCTGAGATCTCCATTATCTTTGGGAAATTGCAAATGAAGAATGCAAACCACCGCTCTATTTATAGGGGTAGATCTAAGAGATCCAACGGCTGAAAAAGTATTTGATCAACGGACATGGATACGACCCTTTGACTCCCCGTAATAAATGCAAGTAAGTTGGAACGGCACTATCTAATCGCCTCAACTAGTCGATAACAAAAGAGGTCGTAGATCGAAACGGACAAACCTAAAAAAAAGCTTTGGATCAGACATACCGGCACGATCATACTTCATGGTCGATGGCTTGAAAACCTAGAACCCACAAACGAAGTCATACAAGTTTTAAAATCGCACTGAAAAGGACAGTTGCTCGATAAAAGATAAAAGACCAAACCCTTCGCCATACGAGGGACCTCACTGCCTCATACATCATATGGATGACCATCGACAAAGCCATACAGGAACTCCTTTGGAATCCAAGATATCTGACATAGAAATCAGGAGAATAGTCCTCCTTATTCGAAACGGCAAAAACGTCACTGCCTAACATACCAAAGAATTGCTTAAGGAGGTCTGAACAGGGTAGATCTGGCTAAAACCCCTACATTTTCCAATTCCTCCCATATCAAGAAAGTGATATAATGGTACACTAGCCAAGGAACATATAGTTCAAAATTAATGCTGGGAAACATGAAGTTTTGAAAGATACTTAAAGAGGAAATTTGCTTTCAGTCTAATGAAAAGAAAAGTGAAGTTCAACAAAAGGGACAATAGACCCCTTATATAAGATTTACATCGCAAAAAGACAAATCTACAAGGCATGGATCGAACATCGATCGAGATACCGAGAGTTCTTTAACAACTATTATCGATACGAATGATCTATTGTCTACATTTTGACGTAAAACACGTTGGTGGACATAATCCAAGGGATTATATTGGGTTGATCAATAAAAGATTTGATTTGCAGGAGCAAACATTATACAATTCAGTTACTTAAAAAGTGACCAGTGACCAACCAAGATCAAGCTACCTTTTCTATATCCTGAAGTTTTCTCCGCAAAAGTCAAATTCAGACGAGTATGCTAATCCATACTGATTATTTCATGATGACTATATTTATGCGTAAAGGCAAAATGTACAACGACAAAGTGTATCGACAGAAGAAAATGGATCAAGGCAAGAATCTGCCTACCAAAAGGTCATGATTTCCAATTTAAAGCTTCTCCCATTACAAAAATTTTTAGCCCGAACAAATGCACAAAAGTCGGGCAACCACAAAAAAAAAAAAAAAAAAAAAAAAAAAAAAGACAGTCCAAGGCCTGCCAGGTCGAACAAAGATCACTGAGAAGAACGGTCAGCAGGTCGACTACCAGAAACAGCCCTCCGAGGAGTCAAGTTGCCAGCAAATGCCATCAACTCCTCTTGACGCTTTAGATAACCGACGTCATATCCTTCCTCATAGGACCGCCGTTGAGACTCCTCTGCAAGGGCAGCAGCCTGAACTAAATCATATTTCTCTTTTTCAAGGACAACTTTATCAGCCTCCAATCTTTGGAGATCATCTCTGGCAAGCTGAAGTTGCAACGTCAGCCCTGCAGCTTTAGCTTTCTCTGACTCCAACTGACGTTGATAAGCACTTCTATTTTTCCACAAATCATCGTTTTGCACACCCAGCTGGAGTGCAAAGTACTTAGCCTGGAAAAAGAAAACAATCCTTATGTAAGAAGGAAGTCAAAAATTAAAACAAATAAAATAATGAAAAGATTCGTCCACCTGTTCACATATCTTCACCAGCGACTGAACAAGGCGTACGCTGGAGGCACCCTCAAGCTTCTTCAGCTCACCAAGCAAAATAGTGCTTAAACCAAGATCCCAAGACAAAGCATCAGGCTCAACTGAGCCAGGCAATTCACTATTAGAAGGGACACCATCAGAACGTGGAGTCTCTGACAACATAATATCCTTAACTTGCTCAAAGATGCATCGATCATCCAATAGACGAGGAGATTCTCTCTCGTCGGGGCTAACGGAGGTCTCCTTGCCCGAAGCGGAAATAACAATTCGACGACCAGACCTGGAACTGGTCCAACCTCCGGAAGGTCCTCCCGATTCGAAGGAAGTAGTCATCACAGTAGTATCATTAAACAGATAATCAGGACAATCCTGCAAAATTGATTGTGTTGTGGAAGGATTGACGAAAAGGTCATCACCAGCTCGCCCTCCGCTGGCGACTGGGGCAGTAGAAGTAGAAAAAGGAAGGGAACTAACAAAATCCCCTCCATACTCGTAAGAAGAAAAACCTGAAGAAACAGGTATATCGTAAACCTGCTCCACGTTAGATGAATCTCCGAAAGCTATTCGACCAGGCGAAGGCCTATTACCTACCTCTGTGGAAGAAGGGAAGTTGGGTTGAACAAGCGACGAACTAGCTCCTGGTAAAGGTTGGGAAGGGACAACGGGATTATCGGTCATCGGATTGCTGATCAAGGACGAACGAGGAGGCTCCATCGAAAGGCCCTCTCTTCGAGATTTTTTAGGTCTATTATCCCGAGCGCCCTCACGCGAAGGTCGCTTCGAAGTATTACCAAAAAGGTTACTCATGATCGGATTATGGAAAAGTACGAATTAATATCGAGAAAGTTTATCGACTGGTTGGAAAAAAGAGTATTCTATTAAGAGAGGAGTATAGCAGTAAAAAACAAGTCAAGTTTTTACCTTTCGTATTTATACTACACGAAAGGACGCGACAGACATAAAGAAAGGGCGCGAAACAGATAAACTGACCTTGGAGCAAACGCTAGAATTTGAAAAGACACACACATAATGATTACGGCAAATTTAATGACTTGTCTGAATTATTACGGCGAATGTGAAAAGACACGACTGACAGAATACGAAACGTTTAGCGTACAAAGAGGTGAAAAGGTAAAATTACAATTAAAACCTACGAGTAAATAATTACAATGATTGTTTCAAAAAATCACTATTTTAAGAAGCCTGTTCGCTATCCGGAATTCTCTGATCACTATCGACGTCCTCGGTCATGCCAATATCGTCTTCCTCTTCTTCTTCGTCTTCTGGATCGATAAAAGTATTATCGAGCTCCTCGTTAACATCAGAAGGAGGAATCGGCAATGGATTTCCAAATTCTCCGACAAGGTGAGCCAAAGGAAGACCTTGATATACGACATCTGGAAGCTCGGAAGAAGAATAAATTTCACCATAGCGATTCAACCGAATGTGCGCCGCCTTAAAATACTCCTTTCGACGGTCGTCGATCATCTCTAAGGCGACCAGCTGATGAATCGCCTTCTTAAAAGTATTCTCAAGAAGAGGACCGACCATCCGATACACCAACGCCGTATGAACAGGAGAATTAAGGAATTCACGAACAACTCGTTCGTCAGGATTCCTACCGTATCGATCCCTAAGTCCACTAAGTGGGACATCCTTTTCGTACTCCTCTAAAGAAGTTTCAAGGCTTGATACTTGAGATTCAAGCTCACTAATTCGAGCCGTGCTCTGTAACTGGAATTCCTCTAACTTTCTAGCCATTTGATTGGCCTGCTCTTGAGCACGAGAAATCTCCATCACCCTGTTTATCATTTCTTGATCTTCAGTCCCGGTAGCACGAGTCTCTACGACGGGAACGGAAGAAGATGTTGAGGGACCACCCTCTGAACCGGAGGATTTATGAAGTAAAGCTTTATACTTCTCTTCCAGGAACCCGCACTGTTGTTTCCAAAGTGCATTTTCATAGGCGTATGACGCAAGGCAAGTTTTAGTCTGGGAAAACAAAGAGAGCAAGAAAAAGTGATGGATTAGTAAATTAAGGAAGACCCTTAAAATTATCTGTTAGTATGGTCAAAAGAAAAAGATATCACCTTTTCAGCATAAAGAGAAGCTCGCTGGAATTTCTCCAGAGGATCCTTATGAAGAAGCTTATTCAGATCGCGAGTAAAAACACCAGACAAAAGAACACGGGTTGCCTTATCGAACGCGTTCTCATTATCATCGTGAATAAGAGAATCCTTCTCGGAATAACTAGCGGCCCTCTTTCCCTCTAAATGATCCTCGATCATTTCGACCAGAGTAGATTTTGGATGTTTATCTCCGAGTAAAGAAAGGTCATTACTGGAACGGCCATAGTAGCTCCTTTTTCTATCAACTGGATTATTAGTAGGATGAGGCATCGACCAGGTACGACATCCTCGAATACCCAAAGATGTTCTAAGCTGAAGAGGAGGATAACCGGATCCCGTGCCCTGACGAATAGGGGACTCACGAGAAGAATCTGGAGATTCCTCTCTATTCTCCTCAGATTCATGACCCAACTCCAGCTTCCTTTTTCGTGACGCTCTCTGCTCGATAGGGGCGTTCTCTACGGATTTGGAGGATTTTGACATCACCATTTTTCCCTTCGAAGAATGTCGAGAGTTTTCTACCATATGGGCTGAAAAAGAAACAAATTATAAGTTATTTTTTCCTATAAAAGGTGTAATCACAACACTAAGCTAAAATAAAGTACTAACCAAGAAGTTCAGATGATGAACTGATAGGGAAGTTATGAACACTTAACCCCGCCTTGCGAAGGAAAGCTTCCCCAATCAGAAGAGCACTTTGATATTTGTTTGCGCGCATTTCGGGGATCTCAGCGATAAACTGTGCATCGTCAGGAACAAGTTCACCAGTCGGTAAGCGACCTCCAGGAATCCAATTGGAACCATGATCCCATGAAAAAGGCATGGTCGAACCATCCGCCAAACAAAGATTAGACGGAGGACGAACAAAGAAGAAATGAGATTTCCATGAAGGATTACTAGAAACAGGGGCGTCAAAGATTGCTCGACTAGGCCGCTGACTAGCGAAGAAATATCCACGATTTGAAGAACTAGAAATATTAAAGCGGAAAAGTTGCGTAAAATTACGAAAAGAAGGTTTAAACCCTTTTGCGATCATCAAAACGGAAAAACAAACCACAAAAGCAACGGAATTTGGAACCAGCTGTGTCAAGCACACACTGAAAGTTTTCAAAACTTCGAGAAAGAGGGGAGACAAAGGAAGACGCAGTCCGCTATTGAAGTGAGCCGTATAAAAAGCTCGACATCCCTCCGGTGGAGATGTGACCCTATCAGAAGGGGAAGGAAGAATTATCTCGGAACCTTCCGGAAAATATTTGGTATAATTATTCACAACCTCCGGGAATGTTTCCACCGTATAAGCACAAGCTACGTCCTCAATTGGTTCAGAAATCTGAGGAACAGTACATTTGCCCTTTTTGGCTCGGGCAGCTACATCCGCGTCAGAAAGGATTCGTACCTTGAAGGTATCTTCTACAGGGACGACGAAGTCAGATACTGTAGTTTGTTCGCCCAAAAGATTAGAATGCAACTCCTCCTCATTATCGGCGGCGACGACCTCTCTAGAAGAAGAAGAAGATCTTCTTACAGAAGCCATATATTCTGGTTCTCGGAAGATGAAGGTCGATAAAAGGAAAAGTTTTATGTGATGAACGACTAAGCAAGAAAATGACTACGAATTATAAGGAAGTATAAAGGAAAAATGGCGAACTCAAAAGTCACCTATTTATAATAAGATGAGAAAAGACGTTTCGAACTCATCGCAACTAATCATATTCCCGCCAAAAATGGTAGGATATGAAAAGCCTCCGGAATAGACGCGTGGCAATTCGTAATCGGACAGAGAAAACGACTATCTATGATATGTAGCACTCTTTTCCTTACTTAAGATTTTTTTCCCACAGGGTTTTTTCTTAAGAAAGGTTTTTAACGAGGCTCCATTCATAGAAAACAAACGGTCGTGAAGATTTATCTACTTCTACGAGCTTCTATTATCTATACGCTCGAAGAAGTGAGGGAGTACTGATGGGGGCTATTTCGCACCCTACATACTGTACGATCGACTAAAGAACTTGAGATCGGTTCGACCAAATCAGGCTGTTCAAGATCATCTCATCGACCCGGCCGAATACAGCTCTCTTCGATCAAAAGACAATACTCCGGACCCAAGAAGGATATTTGGGCCGAGTCCTATTAGGGCTATGTTTCCTTGTAACGCTAGGTTTAGCATGATATAAATACCTAGTTAATCATTGTATTAGACAACTACGAAATCCCTAAACTCCAAGATATACATGATTAAACACTGCTTACAACAGCAAAACTCAATAATATTCAATATTATTCAAGAGCTTTTTACCTTCACATCGGTGTGTTCTTAGCTTTGTTTGTGGTTTTACTTCTTGTTCTTGAATATTGCTTTTCTTTGTAATCGATCCATCCGGAATAAAGTAACAGAGCCCTATAAAATATATATATAAATATCGAAAACCCCCCGATATCACAAATTCACTGATATTCAATTAACCCGACGAAATCCGGTTAAATCATATATATATATATATATATATATATATATATATATATATATATATATATATATATATATATATATATAACTAGGGGTAATTTTGATATATCAACCAAAGTTAATGGTTTTAAACAACTAACATAGTAGGAGAAAGTGTGCAAAATTTCTAAAAATATAAGAGGATTGATGCAATAAAAAATTCACAGGAAGGTTTTATACAAATTTATCACAAACACATGAAACTACCGTCTGTTTTCCCATTGTTCTCTAACCTTTCCCATATTCGTATAATTACAATGACTTATGACTCACACAAGAAAATAATTTATAATTAAAATATGTTAGCATTAGTTTGATATTTTTGACATTTTTGTCCTCAAACTATTCTGCTTAAGTTTCAATAAACCTCCCTAAATCTAAATAAGGATTAAGTTTCAATCTAAATAAACTATTTTTGGAACAAGAGACCAAGGATCGAACCTCACCAGCGGCAGTGTGGGAGCAACCTCTCAAAAAATGAGAGGGCTCCTTGTGCGCAGTGAGCACTGGTCCCAGCCTCTGTTGCCGGTTGAGTCGCCATGATTTACCTCCTCTCACAATTCCGTCGGGCAGGGGGTGAGGGGCGCCCGGGGTGAGCGATTTCACCTTTTGGAACAAGGATTAAGGTAATATAACTGAAATTATCTTGTGTAATGGGAACCTGCATACAACTATAACGTGTCAAATTTATAGCACCAAATTTCATAAATTTACTCTACACACTTTCCAATCATCCGCTAGTAGGGGTGGGCATTCGGTATCGGGTTTCGTAAACCAATTCCATCCCAGTAGAAATTTTGTAGTTTGAGCCAGGAAATATGGTGGATTTTTGGATTTTGGGAGATCCGAAAGCCCGTCAAACTTAATCGGGACGGTATTCAGGTAATGTTTCACACCCGATCAGAAAAATCGAATCCCGAATTCCTTTTTATACAAAATAAATTACTCCTCTCAATTAATTTCTTACTCCCAAACCCAAGCTCCATCACTTACCCCATCAATTAATTTTAAAAACTTCAAAATCAACCCCACCAAAATGAATTTCTTACTCCCAAACCCAAGCTCCAACACTTAAACTAAACTTTAACAAATATATCCCAAAATTTTAAAAACTTCAAAATCAACCCCACCAAAATCAATTCAATTTCTCTCCCAAAATCAACCCCAAAGCCTAACCCAATTCACACAAATTTCACACAAATATCACTCAAATCAAGGAAGAAATGGAGGAAGAACAACATAAAAGGTAAGCATTTACAAGTTACTTGAATTTTTGATGTATTATCGAGTGATTTAGTTCGCAAAAATTGAGAAATTAAATCGACCTGAAATTCGCAATTTTTGGCGTGTGGCGTTTGTTCATGCCAAACACCCACACGCCATGAATTTAAGCATGGCGTGTGGCGGTTGGTAAGGAACGAACGCCACACGCCAACATGGCAGTATTCGAATTCGAGAATGCATTTTTTATTTAGATAGCTTGTGTATTAATTTTTGTTTTCACTTGTAGGAATGAACAAGCTTATATTATATCTTCGATATGGCGGTGATTTTACACGCCAAATGGATTATAAATGGCATTGGAGTGGTGATAGAAATTTGATAGGATAGTGCCCAGCAAGCCGATTCACTTTAGCTTGTAATAGGTCTATTCTATAAAACAATCTTTGATTCTATAAATAATACGCACGTTTATTTATATCTGTATAGAATAAATAGTGCCCAGCAAGCCGATTCACTTGAGCTTGTAATAGGTCTATTCTATAAAACAATCTTTGATTCTATAAATAATACGCACGTTTATTTATATCTGTATAGAATAAATAGTGCCCAGCAAGCCGATTCACTTTAGCTTGTAATAGGTCTATTCTATAAAACAATCTTTGATTCTATAAATAATACACACGTTTATTTATATCTGTATAGAATAAATAATGGCCAACTTCATCTCTCGCGAATACATTTAAGCGATTGGATGAAATCCTTAGATCACATTTGACTATGCGACGATTCGCTTTGGTATTAAGTGCAATCATGAAATAGTCTCTAAGGTCGTGATCTTAAAACACGTTCCAAGTCATAGATTCCGAAACGAGACAGGGTATCATAGGAATCGTCAAGACTTGTATGAATATGCATGATATACATGAAGTGAATTTGTAGAGTTTCATGAACAAGACATTTTGAAGTCAGTGCATATGAGTAGGTGGTTCGATAGGGGATCGAACGCATCGAACGACCCGAACAGAGAAACCCATTGTGGAAGCGCATGACGCATATCGATAATGGGATGTTTCTCAAGACTTATAATAGTGTACGATTTAATCCGTAGACTTGAGGTGCTAGGGCGAATTCGGTACATGAGTGTGCGTACTTAGATCGAGGTACAGGTCACGTAGCCTGACCATAATGTACCTATGTTGGGTGCGTATAGTTGTGTACGTGAGTGGTTAGTACCAATATGGAATCTACTGACTCATCGTAATGGATGAGGGAATTTCCTATATGATTCTTAGATAATATCTTCGAGGAATCTGCAACCGCAGTCGGTGACGGATTTGGAAAGGGGTTTCCAAATTTAGCAGTCACACTGGATTATTATCCCGAATTAGAAAGTATAGTTATCGAGACAATTATTGGTGCCGATCAATTCACACTACCTAAGTCTTGAGCAGGAAATTAAGTCGATAGAAGGACCGTATGTACATGGCAATTATAAGATGTGAGGTTCACAAATATCAATTCACCTGAAGTTGGGCTTCATGGGCTTGTGGCTAGACATCGACCATGAAGTGTGAGTACTCCTGAATTGATAAGGGAGATTAATTCTGGAGTGGTCAATTAAAGGGGTTTAATAGATCGGAGCAATTAACTGCTCGTAAATTAAATCACGAAGAGTTCGTGGGCCTGCTGCCAATTGATGATGAACATAGAGGGTCACACACAATACAGTTGGACAGTGACAGTCATAAAAGAAAATAATTGATTTAAGGTAGTTAAATCAATAAATGAATTAAAGTGTTAATTCAATTGGAAGACTAATTAATTAGATGATCTAATTAATTAAATATTAATTAAAGTGTTAATTAATTAAGAGAGATATTAATTTATTAATTAGCATGGGCGAGTTTAATTAATGAGTTAATTAAATGAATTTGCAAGACATGGGCCTTTAGTTAAAAGCCCAGAAGAAGTCTTGCAAGACTAGGTTAAGTGGGAGGCTATAAAAGGAGTCTGTGCAGGACTCTAAAACCTAATCTTGCTAATCTCATTCTTGCACTCAAAACCCTAGCCGCCCCACAACCCTAGCCGCACCCTAGTCCTGCGCCGCTGCCCCTGTGCGCCGCCTCTCTCCTGTTCTTCCATTGCTGGATCTTGCTCTGCAAGTAGATCCAGCTATTCCTCCATTGACAGCCTTCAAGATCTAGTTCGTAGCCTGCGATTTGAAGGTGTCCCTACAATCTAACTGGTGTGGATACGCTCTGGAGGTGAGACACTTGGATCACTACCCGTGAATCTATAACAAAGTCGGAGGTTGCCACCACCTTGCCTGTGGTGAGGTAAAATCGCATAACCCCCTTTATTTATGTTTTATTGCTTGATTCAACATTTTCACATATATAAGATGAATCTATGTATCATGGGCTGATGGGTATCTCGGAAAAATTTTAATTTCCGCACTTTTGTTGTTTTGACAACCGATATCCCAACAAAATTCTGTAAAAATAATAATGGTGGATAGGAGAATTTCATTTGAGGAACTACTTGATAAAATTTGCGAGAAGTTGAATTTAGATCGGTATATTGATATTTTTGAGATACAGCGCAAATGTTTGGATAACGAAATAGTGAAAGTATCAGATGAAGAAGATTGAGAGATAACGAAGCACTATGCCCATAGTTCTATTGATTTAAATTTGTACTTGATTTTTTCTCCGAGAGAAGAAATTATGATGATAGAGGCAACTCCGGGGAGAAAAGAGAAATCGAAGAAACTTATGACCCGGGGTAAAGGAAAAAAAATCATAGACAAACTTAATTTTAATTATCAACTTGATGGGTGTGTTATAGGAGATCAAGTGCACAAGATGATGATGATGAGGAGATCATTGCCTCTAATCCATATTTACCTACAGTGCAGGAAGTTGAACCACTACGTTGTTCTCCTCTGTATAGTCAGTGGTCTCCGTATGACAACGAGGGTCATAATTTTCGTGATGATCACCATAACTTTGACGGCGAAGGTGATTATGGTGGTGCTGATGTAAATGGTGAACACCGTAACGTTGACAACGAGTGTGATTATAGTGGTGGTGATGTGGATGGTGATGATGTAGGTGGTGGTGATGTTGGTGGGGATGGTGGTTATGGTCAAGCACCTAGCCATGAAGAATTTTACGAACCACCTAGTAATGAAGGCTTTGATAATGCTGATGATGTTGCAAAAAAATATTCGAGATCAAATTCCAGTCAGAGGAGGAGTGATGAATCAGGATGGACAGTTGGTCAACAATTTAGGAACAAAAAAGAGTTCATGGATGCACTTCGTGACACTGCTGTACCAAAAAAAAAATGGGAAATTAAATCCTATAAGTCTGGCCCTGGTAGGAAGATAGCTAGGTGTATGACTCCTGGTTGTCCATGGCGTTTATATGCGACTAGGGAAGCGAAGTGTGATGAATTTGTTATTTGAACATATAGAAACGTTCACACTTGTGGGATATCGAATAGAGGTGCCGGTCATAGACAAGCAACAAGTCGTATGGTTGGTTTACGGACGTCGGGATTATATTTGAACGCCAATGAAGCCCTAAAACCAGATGCACTGATAAACTTCATGTGTGCCGAAGAAAATGTTAACATTAGCTATCAAACAGCTTGGAGGGCGAAACAAGTTGCTCAAGCGCATATTATGGGTACATTCGAAGAAAATTTTGCCAGTCTACCCTCCTATGCTTACATGATTCAGCAAAAAAATCCAGGCACGCACACTCGCATCCATACAGACTCCGAAAATAAGTTTAAATATTTCTTCATGTCTTTAGGAGCGTCTACTCGAGGATTCCATTTCCTAAGAAATGTAATTGTAATTGATGCAACATTTATAGGGACAAGATATAAATGAACTGTTCTAATTGCAAGTGCGACGGACAGTGAAAATCGTTGTTATCCAATTGCATGGGGGGTATCTGAGGGCACCGAGGATGCGGCGTGTTGGACTTATTTCCTAGAGTGCTTGAAAGAGGATGTACCAGACAGAGACGATCTGGTTATTGTTTCAGACAGGGGCAAAGGGCTTATTAAAGCGGTAAAAGATGTTTACCCTTTAGCTGATCATGGGGCATGTTACTTCCACCTCAAAGATAACTTGCTCAAAAAGTTTAGGAAAGATGGGGTAACCGGGTATTTTTACAAAGCTTCTTTCGCGTACACCGAGAGAGAGTTCGAAAAAAAATTTGGTTACTTGAAAACCAAGAGCCCAGGATGTGTAAATTGGCTAGAGAACGAGGTCACATTTGAGAAATGGGCGAGAATTCACCATCGCGTGAACATATATGAGGTAATGACGTCTAACCATGTTGAGGTCCTTAATAATCGGATCAAAGATGCCAAAATTTTTTCCATATGTTACTTTCTCAAATTTATTGTTGATTTGATGGGAAACTGGTTTAGAGAGCGTCGTGATGAGGCTCATGAATGGTCGTCTGTATTTACCCCATCGAAGGAGAAGTTGATATATGAGCGATATGAAAAGGCGTATGGGTAGCGCAAATGTGAATTAGGGTATGATACATGGAAAGTGGAATCTACCGAGTGGTCTGGAATTGTGGATTTAGCGGGAAGAACTTGTTCATGTGGCGTCTTTCAGATTGAGCAAATACCATATGAGCACGCAATTGCAGCTATCATGGACAAGCGACCAAGAGATAGTGTTCAGTATGTGTTTGAGCTTGTTAGCCAATACTAAACGGTCAGAAATACGCATCAAGCATACTACGAGCTCATAGAACTCGTTCCATCGAAAAACAATGGATGAACATCCCCGATGATGTTATGGCGAGAGTAGTGTTACTTCTAAACCCCGTCATAACCCGTGGAAGGCCTAAAATGTCACGATATGTATCATCCCTTGAAAATTTGAAGAAAAAATACAAGTGCTCAATTTGCTCAAATACCGGTCACAACGCATCTAGATGTCCCCAACACGACCAAAGTTCGGGCAATAACGAAAGTGAATCTTAGTGTTTAGTGAATTTTGTAAGTTGTATTTTATGTTTATTGAATAATGTTTGATGTAATTGATGTTTTATGCAATTTCGTGTTCTGCAAATTCGTATTAAATGAACATTTTAATTTTGTGCATCTAATGGATTGAATCGCAATTATGAATTTTTTACGCAATTTTAACTGTAAAATTGGAGGAAGAGAGATTGCCTCAATTTTTGGCGTGTGGCATTTGGCGTTTGGCGTGTGGCATTTGGCGTTTGTCACACGCCAAAGGTCAAATGCCACACGCCAATGACCATGACATTTGGCATTTGACAAACGCCAAATGCCACACGCTATAAAAACCCTAACCCTAACCCTAGCTTCGTACATATTAGCCAAATTTGTAAGATTTGATCAATTTATCACCCGAAAGGAGAAGTAACACTTACAGTAACACTATCTCCTCCGTAAATCATGGCTTCGTACATATTGCCCAATTTTTTAAAATTTGATCAATTTATCACCCGAATGGAGAAGTAACACTTACAGTAAAAGAGCTCCCAGTCAAGAAAAAGCTAGAGAGATGTGCTCTCAACTAGGAAAAACCCTTCCTTGTGCTTTTTTCATCTTTTCATCTCTATTTGCGATTTCAACCTCAAATTTTTTGCTGTTTGGTACTGATTCGTAACCTCAACTACAAATTACACATATCCTACGGATTGGAACTTCTAAATCAGTCCCCTGATTCACGAACATAACCTCTGTTTCGTGAACTTTTTTTTAGCTACGGGTCTTATGGATTTGCTTGCTGTTTCTTGATTTCTTGCCGTTAATCCTTGTAATTCACTCTTAGAATCATGAATAAACGGTGAAAGGAGGAAAGCCAAGACTGCTGCCATATCTAAACAGTTCGTTCTTGGGGCTGTTAAAGGGGCTGTTCTTGCCCATAATCAAACAGGTAACTTGCAACCTTTGGATGTTGTTGAATCTTTGCCTTCGAGTGTATCCTGCACTTTGGAGACTTCGGACACTGATTCAAGTGATTCTGAGGGGCTTGGCATGGATTCAACCGAAGTTAACAAACCTTCTTCAACTTCTGTCCACAAAGTGTTTGATGAAATGCCTAAGTCAAATGCACACCAAGTGTTTGATTTATGTCTTGAACCAAAACAAAATCATAAATCAAGTGACTCGGCTTCCGGATTGAAAGATACTAAGATTCCTTGGGTCAATCAGTTTAAAGACAACCGGAATGTGGGGCATGGCATAAAGTTGGTTGCCATTAGCAATGATCAAAATATGGTTGTCTTGGATGATGAAGACATTGATGATGTTGAAACCGCGTGGGGTTTCTATCTTATTGGCTACTTTGCAGGAAGATTTCTGGGGCGTGATGCAGTGCATCAAATCTGTAAACTATGGAATACCGAGTACAAGTTCTATGTTCATCATTCCGGCTGGCTCGTGTTCAAGTTTAACACAGCGGTTGATAGGGATAGAGTGCTGGAAGAGGGACCTTATTTTGTATACGGGAGGCCTTTGTTGCTTAAAGTTATGCCCCGCTGTTTTGAGTTTGGTAATGATGGAGTCAGTTCTGTTCCGGTATGGATCAAGTTACCGGACCTCCCGTTGGAGTGTTGGAATGCCAAGTCTTTAAGCAAAATCGTTTCGAAGGTTGGCAAACCAATAGCAACGGACAAGCTTACTCTTACAAAAGAAAGGCTTTCTTATGCAAGAGTTATGGTTGAAGTGGATGCATCCGAAGCTCTTATCCGATCGGTTAAGATCCAATTACCTAATGGCAAGGTTAGATTGCAAAAGGTTATCTTTGAACATGCTCCTAAATTTTACAAAAAAAATGCAATTTCTTTGGGCACTCTACTTTGGCATGAAATCTGAATTTTAAAGAGACTAAAACAGCGACAAATAATGCTTTGGTTCCCTTTGTTCCAGAGGCACATGATAGTGCACCTAATGTGGTTTCCTCTGATGCTAAACCGGATGATGTTCCTACTACTGTGTTGAATCAAGAACCTTTTGAATTACCGTTCAAAGATGTCCCGGGAAGAAGGATCAAACCTAGCAAAGTCATGGATTTGGTCCCCACTCCCTCGGACAAGGTTGAAGATTCTGGACAACCTTCTTTACCACCTCAAAAGGATAAGGGTAAATCTCATCTTCCGCATTCGCAAACTGTTCCCAAGGGCAGAACGAAGGGCATTGGCCCTGTTCTTCCATAATGATTATTGCGTCATGGAATATTAGGGGCCTCCACAACCCCCTAAAACAAAAGGGAGTTGCCTTCTTTCTTAGGCAACATAATATCGACATTTTGGGTATCGTAGAGACGAAGCTTAGTGTGGAAAAGTTGAAGTCTCTTATGGCGTACAAGTTTTGTAAATGGCAGCAAATAAATAACTTTGATTGTGATGATGCGGGTAGGATTCTGATCCTTTTTTATCCGTCTAAAATCACAATTATTTCGATGGATATCTCAGCTCAAGTTATTCATTGTTCGGTTTCTTGTAAGGTAACTTCTTCTACCTTTTACTTGAGCTTTGTTTACGGTTTTCATTCCTTGGTGAATCGTCGTGCATTGTGGACTAGTTTGAGTTATTTTGGCACTCATCTTTCTGATCCGTGGTTACTTTTGGGGGACTTTAATAATGTTCTTAAGTTTGATGATCGTTTGAATGGTACACCGATCACTACTTATCAACTTAAGGATTTTGTGGACTGTTGTGAAGATTTATGCATTTCTGATTTGCATTATTCCGGGTGTAATATGACATGGACAAATGGGGACGTTTGGTCCAAGTTGGATAGGATTATGAGTAATATTCCTTGGTTGCATTCTTTTGGTAATACTTCTGTTAATTTCTTGCCATCGGGATGCTTGTCGGATCATTCTCCATGTATTGTTACTGTTTCCAATCATGTAGGCAATGTTAACAGGCCGTTCAAGTTCCTTAATATGCTAGCCGAGCATGAGGGGTTCATTATTGCCGTGGCAAGTATTTGGGATCAGGTGGTCGTCAGTACTTCTCAATTTTCCTTATGCCGTAAACTTAAGGATTTGAAAGCTCCGCAGAAACTTCTGAATATTAAACACTTTGGTCACATTGCTTCAAGAGCTGAAAATGCTAGATCCCATTTGAAGACTGCTCAAGAGTTATTTCAAGCTAATTATTCTAACTCTGTTCTCCGAGATAGAGTTTTCGAGCTGAACAAACGGGCTTTGTTCCTATCAAGGGCTGAACTAGAATTCTTTTATCAACAAGCAAAGTATAACTATATCACCAAATCTGATAAATGCACCTAGTTCTTCCATGTCGTGGTGAAACGGAACAAGAATCGGGATCATATTGCTGCCATTTCTAAAGCCGATGGTAATGTCACCACTTCACCTTCTGAAGTTGCGGGTGAGTTTATCCATTACTTTGAAAATCTTTTAGGGACTCAATCGTTTTATGTTCCAATTGATGCTTATGTTTTGGAGAATGACTCTTTTATATCTATTGAACAGGGTTTAAACCTTGTCCAAGATGTTCCAGCGATGAAATAAAGGCTGCCCTGTTTAGTATCGGCAATGATAAGGCCCCGGGGCAGGATGGTTATACAGCCCTGTTCTTTAAAAAGTCATGGAATGTTGAGGGTGTTCAGTTTTGCCAAGCCGTGAAGGAGTTCAAGGAGTTCTTTACATCGGAGTCTTTACTTAAGCAAATTAATCATACAATTATTGCCTTAATTCCGAAATCTTGCAATACCAACTCGGTTGGGGATTTTAGGCCTATCGCTTGTTGTAATGTTACATCCAAGGTTATTTCAAAGATTCTGTCCACAAGGCTGATTCCGTTACTTGGTGGAATTATTGATCAATCTCAATCCGCCTTTGTTGAGGATAGAAGTAAGATTGAAAATATTCACCTTGTTCAAGAGCTTCTTAGGAAATACAATCGTAAGCGAGTTTTCCGAGATGCTTGATCAAAGTGGACCTTCGCAAAGCTTACGATTCGGTTGATTGGGCTTTTCTTGAAGCTATGTTAGTTGGTCTGTATTTTCCTTCCAGGTTTGTCAAATGGATCATGCAATGTGTTACTTCCACCTCGTATACTATTGCCTTGAATGGAGGGATTTGTGGTTTCTTTAAAGGCAAAAAGGGGTTGCGTCAAGGTGATCCTTTGTCTCCTTTTCTCTTTGTTATTTGTCTTGAATATCTTTCTAGGCAATTGAAAAATGCTACAAACTGTTCGGATTTCAATTTCCACCCGAGATGTGGCCACGTGAAGCTAACTCATCTTTCCTTTGCGGATGACTTAATGCTTTTGGCAAGAGGTGACCCAACTTCTGTTCGGATCTTGATGGACAGCCTTTCTGCCTTTGGTTCTAAATCAGGCCTTCATGCTAATGTGATCAAATCGAGCTTGTTTACAGCGGGCATTCAGGGGGAGGATTTGGAAAATATCCAGAGCCTTACAAACATTCCGGCAGGGACTATGCCCTTCCGTTATCTTGGTATTCCGATGGCTGCCCAAAGGCTGTCCGTGGCTCACTTTGCTCCCTTTATTGACAAGATTACATCGTATATTAACTCTTGGACAACTTCTTCACTTTCTTATGCAGGTCGTATCGAGCTAATAAGATCAGTACTTCAAGGGGTCGAGTGCTTTTGGCTTTCTATCTTCCCTATTCCAGCTGAAGTCATTAGCCGTATCACTCGGTTATGTAGGAATTCTTGTGGAACAAAAACCATTACCCGATTGCTTGGAGGGACTTAAGCTTTCCCGAAAGATGAAGAAGGTCTGGGCTTCCGGGATCTTAAGGTGTGGAACGACTCCCTCTTGGCTAAGTATTTCTGGAATATTCATAACCAAAAAGACTCGTTATGGGTCAGTTGGGTGCATCACATTTATCTCAACGGCAGCCAGTGCCGGCTTTAGCCCTAGGCAATTTAGGCAATTGCCTAGGGCCTCAGCCTCCATGGGACCCCAATCTCTTGCTGCCATATTAATATATACTACCCAATACACATATGGGCCATATATATTTATTCATATTTCTTTTTAAAACTACTATCCAAAAATCTGTATTAAAATAATTACAGCCCAACCTCCAAGGGGGCCTATCCCCTATTAACCATATTCACTAAATACCTATATAGACATATATGTACTGCTTTACATCCATTAAAAGAAATTTTGCCAACACGAATTCCGAAGGTCATTGTTTTAACTTTATTTTCCTCTTCCTTAAATAACATTTTTTTCTCTCTTAAAATCATATATTTTTTTTTCTTTAAAATTTCCTTTTTCACTCTTCCATTCATTTCTTCTTTCTCTCATGAAAGGCTATAATAATTATTCATCAAACAAATTAAGATTTCAATTTTCATTCCAAATTTGGACATTTCAAATTAAGATTTCAAATTTTCATTCCAAATTTAGACACTTCTCGTATGTAATTCAAGATATGTAAAAAAAAAAAATCAGTTTTATTAGTTGGGTTTTTTAACTGATTTTTTTTTCTAAATAAAGAAAAAATTATTGGAATCAATGTGTAATTTTGTGCATATTTTATTTTTTAAGAAGATTTAAATTTTCACGATGAGAAAGAACATGACAAAGTTGTACTATGAATAAGATTTATCTGATAAATTTCACATATAATTTTAATATTACTATAAACATATCACTAAGAAAAATGAAGGGGCTTTCTTTTACTATTTTGATATGGAAGGAGTAAAAATAAGTTTTATATATAATATAAACTTTTGTTTTTTTATATAGGGCCCGATTTTATATTTCGCCTAGGGCCCCGAAAAATGTAGAGCAGGCCCTGACGGCAGCACTACGGCTTGGGACTAGAAATGCATCAGAGATGATTTCCCGTTGCTTAAGAAACTTATACTGATTTGGGACAGAGTGTGCCATATTGAAGGTTCAACTGAAGCTGCTCAACTTCAATTTGCTTCTTGGGTTAAGGGCAACCGACTGAGTATGACTATTTTCGTGGTAAGGGTACCAAACTTATTTGGGAACGCTTACAGTTTATGTCCTCCGTAAATCATAACTTCGTACATATTAGTCAAATTTGTAAGATTAGGTCAATTTAGCACCCGAAAGGAGAAGTAACACTTACAGTAACACTATCTCCTCCGTAAATCATAGCTTCGTACATATTGGCCAATTTTTTAAGATTTAGTCAATTTATCACCCGAATGGAGAAGTAACACTATCTCCTCCGTAAATCATAGCTTCGTACATATTGGCCAATTTTTTAAGATTTTGTCAATTTATCACCCAAATTGAGAAGCAACTCTTACAGTAACATTATGTCCTCCGTAAATCATAACTTCGTACATAGTGGTCAATTTTTTAAGATTTGGTCAATTTATCACCCGAATGGAGAAGTAACACTTACAGTAACATTATGTCCTCCGTAAATCATAACTTCGTACATATTGACCAATTTTGCAGTTTGGTCCCTAACTTTTCAAAAAATTACAATTTTACCCCCAAATTTTATACAAATTTCATCATTGCGATTGAATCCGTTAGTTGAACAAAAATAAAATGTTCACTCACTACGAACTTGCATTTAACACGAGATTGCAGTTTGGTCCCTAACTTTTCAAAAATTGCAATTTTACCACCAAATTTTATACAGATTTCATCATTGCGATTGAATCCGTTAGTTGCACAAAATTAAAATGTTCACTCACTACGAACTTGCATTTAACACGAGTTTGCAGTTTGATCCCTAACTTTTCGAAAACTACAATTTTACCCCCAAATTTTATACAGATTTCATCATTGCGATTGAATCCGTTAGTTGCACAAAATTAAAATGTTCACTCACTACGAACTTGCATTTATCACGAGTTTGCAATTTGGTCCCTAACTTTTCAAAAATTACAATTTTACCCCCGAATTTTATACAGATTTCATCATTGTGATTGAATCCGTTAGTTGCACGAAATTAAAATGTTCACTCACTAAGAACTTGCATTTAACACGAATTTGCATTTTGGTCCCTAACTTTTCAAAAATTACAATTCCACCCACGAATTTTATACAGATTTCATCATTGCGATTGAATCCGTTAGTTGCACAAAATTAAAATGTTCACTCACTACGAACTTGCATTTAACATGAATTTGCAGTTTGGTCCCTAACTTTTCAAAAATTATATTTTTACCCCCGAATTTTATACAGATTTCATGTCTCCAACTGAATTAAACATTACAAAGAAAAAATTAATTACTTCGTAGATTTTTTTCCTAACATTTGGGACATAAGGAGTTCTTAAATGCCTACTAGGATATCTTATCCTATATTTTCTTCTTTTTTGCCTTTGTTCTTTCCTACCCACATTATCATCACTATCGACTTCGAGGTCACCATGAAGGCAAGTATTTTCGGCATTATTACACTGAGAATGCGTAGGTTCACTCCTACCCAAATGATCACCCTGAAAATGAGTATATTAAGAATTCATATCAAACATTATCCAAAATCAATTTGTGCAAAACAATCCAAAACCAAAACCAATTTGTGCAAAATCCAAAACCAATTAATAAACACAAATCCATCATTTAGAATAATGTCTCTAAATTCAGAAAACATTCGATATAATTCAGAAACAAATCCAGAACAACTATCCAATAATGTCTCTAAAAAAATCCAGAAAACAACTATCCAACCTGATCACCATCATTTAGCCCTCTGGCTTCTCGATCTTCCAGCATCATTCGATGGAGTTTTTCCAGAGTTACTTGCATAGTGTCGAGCTGCGACCTAAGTCTATGATCTATCTCGTTCATCTGGTTCTGACGATCAGTAACTCTGCATAATTCTCTGCTCCATATCACGTGCCCGAGCAGGAACGTCTTCATATCTTGGTTCCGAAGATGATGGTTGTGGATGAGCTTGAGAAGTAGAGGCACCATCTTGGATTCTTCGGACACGCTTACGTCGGCGCGCAGGACCAGAATCAGGAGCATCAGCATCTGGGGCAATACCTTCTGCGGGAGCAGGAGCAATTAGGGCGAGTGGCCGATTGGGGCATTTGGGAGCTCCCTCTTCATCCCGAAGAACCACATAAAGCTCTCCGAAAAACTCAGTTAATCGTCAATATATAGGAACACGGCTTTTTCAACTAACGCTCGTTGATAACTCTCTAGCTGATATATAGTACTCCATCTGCTCTTCCGTGTCATCCGGCCATAGCCGTGGGATCACAGCCTGAAATAATAAAAATATACAAGTTATTTAGAATAAATATTTCAAGTGATATGTCGGAAAAAAAATTATTAATAAAAACGATTAACATACCTGAACATCCTCAAAGAAGTGGTTCATGTCGCCACAGTTGGGCCAATTACCGCCCCCGATATCCCAACGTAACATTCGCAGATGTCTCGGAAGAGCTGGGCCGTGCCTTGGAGAAAAATTGCCCGCATCGGGCAAGCCTTCAATGGCTTCTAACATCCAAACCTGTTCACATTCAAAACATCCAATATTTACGATAAAATAACTAAAAAAAATACATGGAAATCAAGAATTGATTTTACAAACATACCAGTAAAATGTGTGGGAAGCCGTCCGCATTCCATCTACGGATGTTGTCACGGCCACAGCGCATATGTGTCACAATATTATGAAAAGTGACGGCTCATAGCTTCTCTCCCCAAGGATATCTCTCGCACATCGCGAAATCATCACATACATTCAATATATACAAATTTACAGTTTTGTTATTTTTAAAACATTAAAGAAATAATAAAAATTAAAATTAAAGTTTACTTACCGCGAATGTTTCGTTATAAACTACTTTCATGGGCCGAACGGGTATCAACAATGCCGATATCACCCAGACAAAGAGTAACTTGCATACGGCCTCGTCGTGATTCGCATTATTTCGACCCAACAAATCAATGATATTCGCTTTGAGAACATGAATAGGCACCTCATCCTTCGCCCACTTACTAAAGTATCGTTTCTTCAAGTAACTCCCTTGGTCGATACTTTCGGTGTCAGCATCACCCATTCTCCCAAATTGCAACCCTGATACAAGGCTAAATTTCTCTGCGCCGAATCTGACTGGCTTCCATTTACCAAAAACCAGTATTCGTATCTACTTTTTTTCTCCAGTCGTACGCATAATCGGAGGATCATACTGTACAACACCAATGACTTGAATTTGCCATTTCCGGTTAGACGTAGAAAACTCCCAATCTGGGGATACTCATCCATAATCTGACAATGCTCGGGTCTTAGCATTCGTACAAGCTCCGGAATCTCACTCCAATCACAGCGATGTGTTACTATTCCATTTATGACCACAATAGAGTAGTGAAAGGGGGATACTTCCGGTACGGCCGAGTTGGGTAATGTAACGTATCCCTACAAAACAAACAACAACAAAAAATCAAAATTAATGTTCTGTTCTGGCGTGTGGCATGTGGCGGTTGGGACAACACACGCCACACGCTATGTGTAAATTCATGGCGTGTGGCGTGTGTTAATCCCAACCGCCACACGCCATGTACATATTCATCGCATGTGGCGGTTGGGATTAACACACGCCACATGCCATGAAAAAATTCATGGCGTGTGGCGTGTGTTAGTCCCAAACGCCACAATTCATGGTGTGTGGCGTGTGTTCTTCCCAACTGCCACACGCCATGAACAAATTCATGAGGTGTGGCGATTGGGAGTAACACACGCCACACGCCATGAACAAATTCATGGCGTGTGGTGGTTGGGAGTAACACACGCCACACGCACACAAAATAAACCCGAACTCAATTGACAAAGAAGGGCTCAAATCTTACCCCCAAATGGCCATTGTCGATCGTTTCTCTCACCATCATCGATGATTCCCTGGTTTGCCATTTCCGATTTGCTTGAAATTGAGAGAAAAAAATGAACTTTTTTTTTGTTTGTGAGAAATAAGCCGATTTGTTTGTTTGAATGTGAGAGGAGAGTGTTCTTTTTTTTTTTGATTTTGTTATTTAGGGTTGGGTATTTTTGTTTTATTAAAGAAAATTGAGGTGTAAATTACAATTTTTAGGAGATATTACGTATTATTAATATTTTTTCTTTTTTTTTAAAACTAAAAAATGGGTCTTTGGCCTTTGTGTAAATTCTGTTTTTGAAAGTGGCTTTTCTGAAAATAGCTCTCTCCAACCCCAACCTCTTTTCCGAAACCTTAGCAACCACCGCCCCACTCCCCTCCTACCTCCATAACCGTGCTCTGACCAGAACAGCGGCACAGTCTCACCGCCGGGATTTGTTTAATTTCCTCTTCCGAAATTTCGAGGCCGAGAGCCCTAGTTGCAGAATTCAACGCTTGAAAATCAATAGATCCAGATCCATCAGTAACAGAGCGTTGGAAATCTTCCTTAATTTCCTGCATTTTCTTTCTTGATTTCTCTTTCCGATGGGTTGTCAGAAATAATAAACCATAATTGATTTAATGATTTTGAAATTGAACTATTAAGTAAAACTCTAAATTTTCTTGTAGCAGGATTATTCAACATAACAAGATCTTCTAATTAGCAAATCAAAACCAACCCATTACAAGAACCCATGATTTATTTCCTGCATTTTTTGTTCGGTTAAAATTGGAGGAAGAAAAGGGATTTTTGATTTGAGAAACCAAGAAATGAGAATTTAGAAGATGATGGGTTATTGATGGATTGGTTTTTTTGGCCGCGACCCGATTGCCGGCGAAGTGCCGCCTCTGCATTTCGCCGCCGTTCACCGGTGAAGCTTCCTTCTTCGTAGAAGATGACAACTTCTTTTTATTTTTATTTATTTTAATTTTCTATTATTTAAAATTCAATTTTAAAAAAATAGAGAAAGACATTTAAATACTTAATGATATAGATGTTTAATAAGAAAAATGTGCCTTTGAAAAATTAAATGTAATTTCAATGTATTTCAAATATTTTTAAAGTATCACAATTCAATTAACTTGGACTTTTGGGGAAGACTTTGGAATCCTAATAATTATTCTCTTTTAATTAAGGCATAAGGGCAATATTAATAAGGGGCAGGACATATAAGAAATTAAATAATTATTTATAACTAGGTGATTGACAAAATGCAACTAGAAGGGCCAGTCATATTTATATTAATAAAATATTATTTCAGTTCAAATTGTGAAAAAACTGTCGATAATTTTCCACAACATGAATTGTTATTAGCATCCCCCTAGTTTTTTACACCAAATCTTAACTTTACATACTTCCCTAACTTCCGTTAGTATCATTAACACAGTTAGTTTTTGGAGGTAAATACCATTTCACCCTTATTATTTCACCATATTACAAATCATTAAAATATTGTAATTGTATATACACCCTCCGTCCCAAAGTTTTTTACCCCTTTAGTTTTGGCACGGAGTTTTAGACAATTTGTTAAAAACAGTAAACTTTTGTTATTATTTGAGAGAGAAATTGAGTTATATTTAGGGATATCCCAAAAAAGAAATAAGAGCAAAAACAATGAGACGAAGGAATTATTATTCATAAATTAAACAATGGAATAATATAATTTTTTATGAAATTTAAAAATTTAATATTTTGCTCACGTGTTTGTTAAAATATGAGAAAAAATATTTATATTTATATTTACAGTTTAGTATTTCTGTTTTATAAATTAATTACAGAAAAATTTAATTTAACATTTTATATTACTCCCTCTGTCCCAATTTTTTTACTCCATAAGCTACAGTGCAAAATCAAACTTTTTAATCTTTTAAGTGACTTTTCAAGAAGATTTGTTACATTTAAAGCGTTTTAAACCTTTTAAATATTAATATATATGGTGTTATTTATCAAATTATTATTGAAAAAAATTAATTATATTATTTATTTTATTTTAAAAATTATCATGTTGATTGGTCAACTATACCAAAGAGAAAAATAATTGGGATGAAGGTAGTATAAAAGATCTTACAACATGTTTATTAAAATAATACAATTTTATTATATTAAAAAAATTAAAAAACAGAAGGGAATTCGTGTATAATTTTAAAAAAAAAATAGAAAGGAATTTGATACAATAAATTTAACACAAAGTAAGAGATTTCCATAACAGTTTTATGCATTTTAATCAATTCGTGTCTGACGTGAATTAAAAAAAGGGTGGTACATAAATCAAAATATTGGTTAATTTACATTCAGACTCTCTGACGTTGATCGTAATTAAAAAAAAAAAAGTATCTATAGTCTAAAACATTATAATAACATCCCCTATAGGGGGTTTTTTGTAAATATTTTCAAAAGTTATAGGAATGTTTTTGTGAGGATTGTTGAATCTGTAAAGTACTAAAGTATGCTTTGATACATAATCTAAATCAGAGGGGTTTTTTTTTATAATTTTTAGAACATCAAAGAGTTTCATGTAAAATAACTAAACCTTAGGGACTTTGGTTGTGAATCACTCTAAAATATTTTCTAAAAGGAATGCGGATGGGTCATGGAAATCTGATCCTCTTATCCTGACCCAAACAACACAAAGAAAATCAGTAGTGAAAAAAACTCGAAAGAAGAACACACAAAACACAAACTGCGAAAAAATGGCTGCTTCCACTGCAGCAATATTGGCCTCTACACCTTTCTCATCTCATTCTTCCAAGTCTTCATCTTTCTATCTTCCCCCAATTCTTGGTAATGTGAAATACCCTTTATTAATTGTGCTTAAAATTCAACATTTTTCTTAAATTTCTTGAAGAGTGATGAGAATTTTGAAATGGGTTTGTGATTGGGTTCTTTAAAGTTTATTGCTTTTAGTATTTTTTGTGCAGGGAAGAAGTGTTATGGAGGAATTGGAGTTCCCCTTAAGAAAGGGCGGTCTCAATTTCATGTCTCAATTTCTAATGTTGCCACTGATATCAGTCCTGCTCAAGAACAGGTATTATTAATATCTTCATTTTGGTGTAAAACATAATTTAAGTATTTTCTTGATTTACTAAAAATGGGCTTGCTGTGATTAAATTACATCCCTTAAAGTGATTGCTTGATACCCAAAAATATGTAGCCTTCTATTTGAAGATTAGTATCATTAGTACTTGTGTATAAAGTGTGCCTTTAATAAAATGTTTTCTAGCATAAAATATTAGTATAACATTTCCATTTTCATTATTATTTTACTCACTGAAATTCAAGAATCGAGCATAACATTTATGTTCTATGCGGGTAGGATTTGACATCCATGGTTACTAAAACAATGTTTTTATGGACAATGTGCGTGTGACATGAATGCCAGGTCCGGAAGCTTGCTGCTTCAAAAGAGAACCAAAGACCAGTTTACCCCTTTGCAGCAATAGTAGGACAAGATGAAATGAAACTATGCCTTTTGTTAAACGTGATTGACCCGAAAATCGGAGGTGTAATGATAATGGGCGATAGAGGAACCGGAAAATCCACAACCGTTCGATCTTTAACGGATTTACTTCCAGAAATCCAAGTAGTAGCTGGTGATCCATTTAACTCGGATCCAGTTGACGCCGAAGTACAAGGCCCCGAAGTCCGAGAAAAGCTCATGAAAGGTGAATCGCTTTCTATTGTATTAACCAAAATCAACATGGTCGATTTGCCATTAGGTGCCACAGAAGATCGAGTTTGCGGCACAATCGACATCGAAAAAGCCCTTACGGAAGGCATAAAGGCTTTCGAGCCCGGTCTACTAGCAAAAGCTAATCGAGGGATTCTCTACGTGGATGAAGTTAATCTTTTAGACGACCATTTAGTTGACGTGTTATTGGATTCCGCGGCATCCGGTTGGAACACAGTTGAAAGAGAGGGGATCTCGATTTCGCATCCCGCCCGTTTCATCCTTATCGGGTCGGGTAACCCGGAAGAGGGCGAATTAAGGCCACAACTTCTTGATCGATTTGGAATGCATGCTCAAGTTGGAACCGTGAAAGATGCGGAGCTCCGTGTAAAGATTGTGGAGGAGAGGGCCCGTTTCGATAGAAATCCGAAAGAGTTTAGGGAATCTTATAAGGCGGATCAAGAGAAGCTTCAAGAACAAATTTCGTCTGCTAGGAGTTTTCTTCCTTCCGTTACTATTGATCACGAGCTTAGAGTTAAAATCTCGAAGGTATGTGCCGAGCTAAATGTTGATGGACTGAGAGGTGATATAGTTACTAATAGGGCGGCTAAAGCTTTGGCGTCGCTTAAAGGGAGAGACAAAGTCGCTCCCGAGGATATTGCTACGGTTATTCCTAATTGTTTGAGACATCGACTTAGGAAGGATCCTTTGGAGTCGATTGACTCGGGTTTACTTGTGATTGAGAAATTCTACGAGGTTTTTACCTGAGGGTGGAGATAAGTTTTGCAATTTATGTCGCATTTTTGTTACAATTGTAGTGAAAATGATACTGTTTTACTATTGTTTTGACATTTCGGTACTTAAAAGTCGTAAGCTATAGAGCTGCAAAACAAACAGAATATGGCATGTAGTAATGACTGCTGATTCAAGAAGGTTTATGACAATATTTTGTATATGTACTGCGATTATTGTTTTATATGTACATGTTTTACATCAGATAACAGTTCTAGTTTTACTTATGGCATTTTCACGGATTCATTTCTTTTGTCGTAAGAGTATGGTTATCTTGTCTTTGATTTTCTTTTCCCTCGTATGTGTGTCGTTTCTCGTATCTAAGAGTGTCGTGCATCGCGATTTCATCAGCATCAGACGTACGTATATTTTGAATCTACTCGGGGCATACACTCTGGTGATTGTGTTAGTATTGTGTGTTTATTATGATGCTAGTGGTGTGTATTTTGATTTGTGATACGTGATGCGTAATTTTTATAGCTCGTTCCGGGTTCACCCGAGATGGATCGGGTCGTGGGAAGTATTGTGAAAAACTTTTGACAGAGTTTGACTCTGGTTCTGTCTCAATATTTGGTTTCGGAGTTTTGGATAAAACTTTTGAATTTGATTTGAACAATGATTTCATGGATTATTGAGTTCATAAAATATTATTATCTCCGTCTCAATATTTTTACTCCCTTGATATAGTTGAACGGTCAAATTAACCTAATTTTGATATTTTTTAATAAATAATTCAATTAATTAATTTCAATTATAATTTGATAATATGATATAACACCATATAAGTGTTAATATTTAAATTGTTTAAATCACTATAATTATAAAAAATCTATTTGATAAGTCATTTGAAAAATTAAAAAATTTCACTCTACATTGTAACAAATTGAGTAAAAAATTTGGAATAGAAAGTAATAAATTAATAGTAAGTGAATTAGAAAATTTGAAATATGATTTCGATAAGTTTGGTTGTCGAGATTAATTATAAGAAAAGTAAATAATATGTGTGAAATCATTAACTTATGTTTTAGAAGTAAAGTTAAACTTGGGCTTGAAAATGGGCTGGGCCACACCATTTGGTTAAAGAAGGGTAGGGTCAAATCAAATGTTTGGTCTGGATTTGGTCCATCCATTGCTCTTCTCTTTTTATAAGATTTGTTAACATGTGCTTTTGTTCATTAAATAATACTGAAACATGCACCATAATTATGTAAGACATTAGACAAGTTTCTAATATTCAAATATATAAAAATAATTTATTGATCTAACTTATAGTTTAACTTACCATATAAAGGAATAGATATATATTTTTCGGAATATGTATTTAAGATTTAAAACCACTTATTGACTAATTTGTGATTATAATTTAGATATATATTTTTCGGAATATGTATTTAAGATTTAAAACCACTTACTGACTAATTTGTGATTATAATTTACATATTCAATGGAAAAAGATGTTCTTATCTCATTGAAATGGGTTAATTCAGAATGGGAAAAAGATGCTGTCGGGCCAATCTGTTTTAAGTTAGGGCATCTCTAATCGTTAGGGAGAGGGGAAGGGGGATTTTGAGGGGGAAAAGAATTGTGGTCTTCAATAGTGGGGGAAGTGGGGAGGGGAGGGAGAGTGGGAGGGGGAATGAGAGACAAAGGGCAAAAACTTGTCCTCCGGCCATCTTCAATGGTAAGGGGGAGGGGGAGGGGGAGGGGGATTTTGGGGTTTTTCTAGAATTATGGTCTTCAATGGTGGGGGGGGGGGGGGGGGGGGAGTGGGGAGGGGGAGGAGAGTAGGAGTGGGAGTGGGAGTGGGAAAGAAAGGGCAAAAGCTTGCCCCTCCTTTACCCCTCGGCTCTCACATGCTACATTCTTTTTTTTTTTCGTTTTTTGTACATTTGGTGGTTTTTATTTTTATAAATTTTGTGTATGGATTAATAAATTTTATATTTTAAATCATTAAATCTTTACAGGAATTAGTTTTAATTAGATATTTTAAATTTGTATTTTAATTTAGATAAAATGTACAAATGAATCAAATTATTAATTATTTTTTTATCAAATAAATGAACTTTAATATGATTAAAACTCGAGTATAACTTGATATATGTAAGTGATTGTGATTTTTTATAATAATAATAATAATAATAATTATTATTACTATTACTAATATTATTATTACTATTATTAATACTATTATTAATATTAAACTATAACCTTTTATATAAGTACGATTTAATTTAACAAAATTACATATTAAAAAAGTTAAACTTCATAATAGAACACTTAAAATATTTAAACAAATAAGAATATATACTAAAAATCATCGAGCGTGTCTTTCCCAAACATGGGCAATTAAGTCATCCCGAAGTTTACGATTGGCTACTACCGATCGTATTGCTTGATGGCGCATCATATAATTCCCCATGGATAATTCACCATATCTTGGATTAACCTCTTGCGTTGGTCCTGGATAAATATTAGCACGGGCTCTACGAGATGTGGAAATGTTTGTATCATCGTCTTCAGACTCGACATCATCGTATTCATGACGTTCGTCCTCCACAATCATATTGTGAAGTACTACACAAGTAAGCATAATATCGCTTAAGTCCTCCGTATGCCATCCTCTTCCTGGCTGACTGACTATGGCGAAACGAGCTTGTAGAATTCCGAAAGCTCGTTCAATATCCTTGCGATAAGATTCTTGCAATTTTGAGAATAGTTGTTCTGGAGGTGTACGCGGTCGCATGATGGATTGAATTAACGTGCCCCATTTTGGATAAATACCATCGACAAGATAGTACGGCATTGTGTAGACGTTACCATTCACCTTATAGCTCACTTCTGGGACTTTTCCACGAGTGAGGTCATCGAACAAGGGTGAACGACCGAGGACAGTCAGGTCATTTTGTGCACCGGGTATGCCAAAAAAGGCATGTCATATCCAAGTGTCTGATGAAGCTACTGCTTCAAGAACAATTGTGGGTCTTTTAGTTTTGCCAGAAAAGCTCCCTTGCCATGAGGTTGGACAATTTTTCCATATCCAGTGCATGCAGTCTAAAGAGCCGATCATTCCTGGGAATTCACGTCGTTCTGCTTTGTCAAGAAGCCTCCGTAGATCCTCCTGGTTTGGGGCACGAAGGTAATCTGTTTTGTAAAGATGCAAAATGGTTCTACAAAACTCGCGAATGTTATTGTTTGCGGTCGCTTCTCCCATCTTAAAAAGCTCATCAATCGAATTTGCCGAGTATGCATATGCCAACATACACATAGCAGCCGTCACCTTCTGGAGCGGTGAAAAACCTGCTTTTCTCGTAGCATCAAGTTTTTGTTGAAAGTAAGAGTTTATCCGCTCACAATCCGCAAGCAACCGAAGGAATAGGGGATGCTTCATCCGAAATCGGCGTCTAAAGTCCTCATCTGAATAAAGAGGCCTATCGACAAAGTAGTCTGCCATGAGTTCTTCGTGCTTCTTTCCGCGAGGTCGATTTCTATATTCTCGGCCAGGTTTAGAGCCACCGTGTACAGGCATTCGATTTGTAATTATATAGAACATATTTAAATCAAAAAGTAATAATAATAATAATAATAATAATAATAATAATAATAATAATAATAATAATAATATAATACTAAGCCCAATAAATTACCTGAAATTGGCTTGACCCAAACCAACTAGCCCACTTAACTCTAAAAATTCAACCCCAATCCAACTAAATCACAATCAAGGCCCAAAACCCTTATAGCTCAATATCACATCCCAAACCCTAATTTCATCATCCACACCCTCAACCTTAGCCGCCGCCGTCACTGTTCCACTGCCGCCGCTACCACCGGAAAACAGCCACCAGCCCGATATCAAATATAAGAACAATTAAGTGGGATGAAATCCCCTTTCCTGATACTTGGAAAATAAAGGATGCGGTCAAACCCAAACCTCAAATATGTAATGATTTTTCTAAAATATTTCAATCTCAAACAGGAGATATTTCTATAAAAATGATAGAAAATACTAGAAATAATATTTCTAGAAGCTCTTCAGTTAGGTCTTTTATATCACCTTTAGATGAATTAGTTATACCTACTAGAACTTCAACTTCGTATGAATATGAGAGATTTCCTGCTAGAAATTCTACATCCAAATTTAGAGAAAATACTGATTATAATAAAGTTGAAAAAATTCTTCTTAACAAAGACAACATAGGAAAAGGTATTTATAAAAACACTGAAGAAGATAATTCGGCAAATTCTGCCAGAAATATAGGAGAGGCAGATATAACTCCCTCAGAGGCAAACTTTGACGATATTTAATGGATTGTACACAAGAAATTGATTTTAGCCCTGGTTCTCAGGCAAGACAATTAATTAAAACAGAATTTAATCTTCCAAAATGGAAACTTTTTAGAGAATGGTTTTTTAAGAATATTTCTAAAGAAGACCAAAATTATTTTCAAAATGAATTTTATAAATTCACTACTTCACAAAATAAAATTATCCATTTTGTTCCTTGGTTTGTTATAACATATCTTGAAAATCATATTTCAGTTTTAGAAAGAACTTACAAATTATCCAATGGAGATATTTTAAGGAGTGTTTTCCCTCCCCAAAGTTCATTTACCGTTGGTAATGACCATAAGACGATAAATTTTACAGCTTTTTCTAAATTATTAGAAAATGAGGCTTTACAGATAACAACCAGTAATATAAATAGTATATTACAACAGAATAATTATACAAATCTATATATAAATATCTTAGGAGACCAAATTAAAGAATTACATAATAGAGTAGAAGAAATCTTCTCTGTAATAAAAAACATAAGACCTATGATAGATCTAGAAGAAAAGCCTATAAATGGTATTGTCTCTACATCTCATCTTCAGCCACCACCTGAAATAACAGATTTTAAATTAAAATCCCATAAAGAACTAGAAAAATTTCTAGAAGAAAAATTTAAAGGATTAAAATTAAATACTTTAAATTATGAGTTTACTGAGAATATTAGTAAAGATAACTACAAAGAAAAATTAAACGATGAGTTAAATAAAATTGAAAAATTTGCTGATAGGCCTACTCAGAGATTATATTACTATAGGAGACCTTCACCTATGGACACCTTGCATGAAGAACAAGAATATACTGTTAATAACAGTTATAATGGGAAAAATATTTATGAATGGAATTTAGATGGTTATACTGAAAAACAGATCTATACTTTAGCCCATAGGATGCTTATGTACAGTACTATTTGTAAGAGTAATAATAACAGTGATAGCACTGTTGCTAAAATGATAGTTGCTGGATTTACTGGCCAATTAAAAGGCTGGTGGGATAATTATTTAACAGAAAGAAGTAAATTAGACATTTACAGAACTATTAAACAAGAAGACGGTCAAAATGTTGAAAATGCTGTCTATACACTTATAGTCACAATTTTAGAACACTTTACCGGGAGAATTTCTGACAATAGTGAAAATATAAGAACTATGTTACAAAATCTAAGATGTAAAACTCTTACAAACTTTAGATGGTATAAGGATACTTTCCTAAGTAGAGTCATGGAATTACCAGAATGTAATAACTCTCATTGGAAATCAAAATTTATAGATGGATTACCTAACTTATTTGCTGAAAGAGTTAGGAAAAATCTTAGAAAAGATAGGATTAATATACCCTATGAAGATTATACTTATGGTAAGTTAATTGGTACTTGTATTCAAGAAGGACTAGCTTTATGTAATGAGATTAAACTAAATCAACAAATTAAAAGACAAAACTTAAATGAAAAAAGTCAATTAGGACAATTTTGTAATCAATTTGGTATGGATATTCCAACCAATACAAGAAAAGGAAAGAATTATAAGCCTAATTCAGGAACTGATAATGTTTCTCACCATAAGAAAAGAAGACATCTTTCTAAAAAGAAATTAGAACAAAAGAATAAAAAGAAAGAAGAAAGAGCTTCAAATAAAAAGAAAATTGTTTGTTATAAGTGTGGCAGAATAGGCCATTACGCTAATAGGTGTAAAATGAAGAAAAAGATTAATGAACTAAAAATTGATGAGTCTTTAAAAGAAAATCTAGAAAAATTACTCATAAATTCTGAATCAGAACCTGAAGATTCTCAAGATAGTGATAATAAATCTAGTAACTCTTCAGAAGAAATTGACATACTAGAAGAAGAAGAAATAGCTTCTCATGATTCTAGTCATTGTTGTGATTCTTGTGCACAAGGAGGAACTTGTGAAATTCATGGAGAAAAAGAAGATTATTATAAAATCTTGTCTCAATTTAAAAATATGCATTTAAATGTTTTAACTTCAGGAAATATGTTAGAATTCCTAAAACAGATTAAAGATCCCGAGTTAAGATTAAAACTAATAGATCAAATGCAAGTAGAAGACATTCCTTCGACTAGTAACGATTCTGATAGGAACCAACCACCTATACATATAAATTCGTCAGAACCTTATACTATGAATAAAGTTTATCAACTTTTAAAAGAGAGACAGAATATTGAAATACCTACTTCTGTTAATGATCTAAATAAAGAAATAAAAAATTTAAAAATAGAGATTTCAAATTTGAAAAATACAAATCAACAATTAGAAGAGAGAGTTACTCGTTTAGAAATGGCTAAACAAATCAGCACTCATGAGGAATATGGTCATAAGGAGTTTGATGAAAATGTTATCCAAAAAAATTTCTTGGCTAATCTTAATATGGTTATTTCGCAAAAATGGTTTATAAAAATTACATTACTTATAGATAACCAGTTTAAAAAAGAAATCATAGCTCTTGTTGATAGTGGAGCAGATATGAACGTTATACAAGAAGGGATAATTCCTACTAGATATTTTCATAAAACTACAAATTCTCTTAGTCATGCTGGAGGAGAAAAACTAGAAATTAAATTTAAAATCCCTTTGGCTTATATTTGCAAAGATAAGGTTTGCATTCCTACAAGTTTTTTACTTGTTAAAAATATTACTAATCAAGTTATACTTGGTACACCTTTTATTGATCAAATTTATCCGTTAACCAGAGTTGATAACTCAGGAATTACAGGAACTTTTGAAGGAAAAGATATAACTTTTAAATTTATTACCAGGCCATTCCCTAAACTTTTACATGAATTAAAAGATTTATTAGATCATAAGGTTTCTCATTTAAATTATTTAAAACAAGAAGTTAGTATTCTTACGCTTGAAGAGAAACTTCAAAGTCATACTTTGCAAGAAAAAATAAAATTAATCTATAATAAATTATCTCTAGAAATTTGTAATGATCATCCTAATGCTTTTTGGGATAGAAAAAGATATATTGTAGATTTACCTTATGAAGAAGATTTTGATGAAAGGAAAATTCCTACTAAGGCTAGACCTTGTCAGATGAATTCTGAATATTTAGAATTATGTAAAAAAGAAATTGAATCTTTATTACAGAAGGGTTTAATAAAACCGTCTAATTCACCTTGGTCTTGTACAGCCTTCTATGTTAATAAACATAGTGAACAGGAAAGAGGAGTTCCTAGATTAGTCATAAATTATAAACCTTTGAATAAAGTCTTAAAATGGGTTAGGCATCCTATACCTAATAAGAAAGACCTTTTAGATAGGTTGTATGATGCAATTATATTCTCTAAATTTGATTTAAAGTCAGGATACTGGCAAATACAAATATGTGATAAGGATCAATATAAAACTGCTTTTAATGTACCTTTTGGACATTATGAATGGAAAGTTATGCCTTTTGGATTAAAAAATGCCCCTTCTGAATTTCAGAAAATCATGAATGATATTTTCATACCTTATAGTGATTTTATAATTGTTTATATTGATGATATTTTGATATTTTCAAAAACTATTGAAAACCATTTTAAACACTTAGAAATATTTAAAAAAGTTGTCATTCAACATGGTTTAGTTATTTCTAAACCAAAGATGTCTATTTTTCAAACTAATATTAGATTTCTTGGTCACAATATTGAAAAAGGAAAAATAATTCCTATTAATAGAAGTATAGAATTTGCTTCTAAATTTTCTGATATTATAACAGATAAAACTCAACTCCAAAGATTTCTTGGAAGTTTAAATTATATCTCATCTTATTATAAAGACTTGGCTACTGATGCAGCTGTTTTATATGATAGGCTTAAAAAGTCTCCTACTCCTTGGACAGATATACATACTAATGCTGTCAAATTAATTAAGAGTAAAGTAAAATCACTTCCTTGCCTAATGCTAGCCAATCCCACATGGGAAAAAATTATTGAAACTGATGCCTCTGATATAGGTTTTGGAGGAGTCCTTAAACAAATTTGCCCTACTACAAAACAAATATTTTTAGTAAGATTTCATTCTGGAAAATGGAATAATAGCCAGAAAAATTATGCTACTATTGCTAAAGAAATTCTTGCTATTCTTAAATGTATTTTGAAATTCCAAGATGATTTATATAATCAAAAGTTTAAAATATTTACTGATTGTAAATCTGCTAAATACATGTTTAATAAAGATTTTAAACATGATGTTTCTAAACAAATGTTTGCTAGATGGCAGGCTCATTTAGCCCCTTTTTATTTTGAAATATTTTATAAAAAGGGAGAAGATAATCATCTTCCTGATTTCTTAACACGTGAATTTTTACAGGACTCATGAAGCCAGTCAAATTACTTGGAAAATATCCCTGTCAAGGACATCCCTGTTTAAATACTCTTAATAAAAGTAATTATATCAAAAATAAAAGCACAATTAGATATACTAAAATGATAATAGAATTTTATGAAGAAAAAAGAAAGTTTCTATTAAAAGATTTAGAAGAAGGTGAAATAGAAGAAGGTGAATGGATGAAGGATGGAAATTTGATTTTTTATAATCATATGATAAAAGATTTTCAGCATAAATTGTTGAAACTTCAAGGATTCTATAAATGATTGATCCTCATATAATTTCACAAATTGTCTTACAGGTTATGATACCTCGAGA
>CM064883.1:73034448-73211521 GCA_003313485.2 Penstemon barbatus
TTTGATTTGCTTTGTTTAGAATTCTATTCTCTTTTAGATAATCGAGGATTTAGTTGCTTATGTTTCAGCAAGTTTGATTAGATCAAATTGCTTTGACATAATGCATCTAATTACTTCATTTCCAAAACGTCTATTGAATTACTTCAATAGTTTCAGAATTGTACTTCTATAATGTACAAATATACTTTGACGATTGAAAATCGCGAGTATATATGAAGTAGTATCCTTTTGAACTAGTGCTTTTAGTTCTAATTGATTTGAAATGTTTGGAATGCCTTGCAATCCTTTATTTCGGTTATTATTCATTTAAGACAAGATTTGAAAGTTCGGAGTTTTATCCAAGTTCCTTATTTCAAGAACAGTAGACAAAAACTTTCCTTTCGAATCTTTCTTTAGGAAGAATGTCCAAAATAAACATTTCAGTGAACGATTATCCAGTTTTTTCGATTCAGCATACAGTCTTCGAAGTTTTGATTTGCTTATCATTGTTTATTTCTATGTTTCAAAACATCAACATTTGTACAAAGTTAAATCGCTCTAATTAAATAAATTCCATTCTCAATGGTAAAGCAATAAGGTCTTGTACAAAATTTGAAATAATACTCAAAATAAACTAAAACTAAAAACTTTCGCTAATACGAAAAACTTCTTCTAAATAGGAATGTCTAGGTTGAGTACTTCCTTGACCCAGTCCCTGAATTCGATTTCCCTCAACTCTCTCTGCGCTTCATGCATCTTCCTTTCAAGGAATTTCCTCCTTGCAGTTGGAGAGGGAATTGTTTCATCCGCTGTAAACTCTTTTACAGAAACGAAAGTTTTATCAGATGTCTTACATCAAAAATATTTAACAAATGTATAATTTAAAAAATCATACCGTAGTTAAGTCTATCCAGGAATTCCTTTTCAGTAAGCTTTCCTATTTTCCTTTCGTGCTTACACAGTGGGCAGTTATCTTCATACAGTCCAAGACCTTTTAGATGAGCTTGTTCATATTTGTCTAACAACTCATGCAATTGCTTTGTTTCAATTCCATCAAGCAGAATATCACAGTGTTGCATGAAATGAGTGAAGATGTCAGAAAGACCATGTGTGGTGATTTCTATCTCATCTTCGAGCATCAAATTGGCTCTAAGCCTTTTGAGTCGTTTGAACATCTTGGTTAAGTAACAACAATATTCCTTGACGTTATTAAACTTAGCCATGGTCTTTTCTTGAAGATAATAGCACATCATAGCCCCCAAAGTATTTTCGCGTCTAACATTCATTAATACTCGTTTGAATGGAATAGTGGATGGTAAATGGCTAACAATAAAACAGACAACTATAAGCAGACAGGTCTAATATTAATACTTATAATTAATGAAATTTGGACTTTTTTATCGAAAAAGTTCTCCCACTATTTTATCGAAACAATAACCCCTTCTAGTTTCGGAAAAAACTATTTCCTAGTAGGTCTTGACGTCCCAGCAGCAATTAGTTGCACCCATGACTCGTGGCCATACAATTAATTCCCTAGTTAGGTATACATTTTACCAATTGTGTCTACTACACAACCTTCAAGCTATTTTGCCTCGTTTTTCGCATTTATCTAGCACTGCTACATCATAAATGTTACTACGCGTTAAGTCTAACCCATTAATCATGATAAGCAACGGGCCCGGTCATGAATTCTCCGTAACTAGTTATCGGTCGATCTTCACGTCCCGACCAGTCCCTACCCTTGTCAAGTTTTATTAAAACTAGAATCAAGGAATTTCGTGCATTGCCCCTTTCTTCGACTCGGGTGCCAGACTCTGGATCACCTCTATCGATAAGTAAACAACATGCACTAGTCCCTATTAATGGAAGGCTTGAATTTTATAAAACCTCATTTTATATTTAACCCAATATGACTTAATATTTATTCGAGAGGGGAATTTTCGGTTTTGAAAGTTTAAGGAAACTCTCCTCGAGATCTCACCGCTTCAATTATGCTTTATCTTTTATTTACGAACTAGATTCTAGCGCGCAAACACACAAGCAATCATAAATCGACTAATAAATAAAAGACATACAAGCCTAGCATGCATACTACCACAATATGTTTTCGATCGGGAGCCTCCTATGCAGGCCATCATCGAGCCAATGATGTTGGCCCAATTGGTCAATCTAAAGGGTTCTTAAATAGGCCTATGCTATTACACAATGTACCATGCATACATGGCCTTCAATTCTTCTTGGGCTCCCACCTTGCTTGTAAATGGGCCTCCATCCTAAACTAGGAAAGCAGTAAAGCCCTATTCTATTACAAAGGCTCAAAGTGGCCCAAAAAATAATAACAGGCTCGCAGGCCCAATAAAAACCAAACAATAAATTAAACCAATCACATCTAACCTAAGGTCAAGGCTCGGCGCGATCGAAAACCACGTAGACAGTTCACGTAGAGCAAGAAACATGCAAACAACTTTTACCTATTTCTTTCTTAATTTTAAAACTACCTTTTAAAATAACATCCTATGATTCTTGCTTTTTAGTCACTACTAATTATGACAAATAAATTCTCGGATAAATTAAAACAAGTTTTCTGCCTCAAATTAAGATTCTGATTTTTTCAACTTCTGAAAATTGCAGTTCGGCCCCTATACTTTTGGAAATTGCACATTTGACCCCAAAACTTTTGAAAAGTTACAAATTATCCCCAAAACAGTTTTCGGACAGAAGGACCAGAAAATAAAATTTTGAAATCCAGAAAATTTTCGAATTTGCAAACTGACCCCTGAATTTTCGGAAATTGCAAAACAGTTTTCAGAAACAGCCCAGATTTTTCAAAAATTTCCTGGAACAGAAAATTAATTTTTCAGCCCTTAATTTTTTAGATTTGCGATTAATTGCACAAAGAGTCCTGATTTTTCGAAAAACTATAAATTCGCCACAGATCTTAAAAGGCAATTTTACCCAATCATAGATCCAGTCATAACAAGCAAGAATCAATCAACAGAACATAATTATCACGCGTTGTCATTGATGGGGGCTATTTCGTACCCCTTATAATGTACGGATCGACTGAAGAACATAAGATCGGTTCGACCAAACAAGACTATTCGGGATCATCTTATCGACCCGGCCGAATACAGCTCACTTCGACAAGAAGACTACACTCCGGACTCAAGAAGGACATTTGGGCCGAGTCCTATTAGGATTATATTTCCTTGTAACGCTAGGTTTAGTATGATATAAATACCTAGTCAATCATTGTATTGGAAAAGACTCTGAATCACAAGGCAAATACGCCATTGAATTCTGCATAAACTGCAGAACCCAAAATTACTCAATAAAAGAAAGAGCTTTCTCTTCATATTTGTGTTATTCTTACGTTGGTTACGATAATTACTTGTTGTTCCTACGAAATTGTTCTTCCTTGAGATTGATCCATCCTGAATAAAGTAACAGAGCCCTATAAACTATATATATTGAGAATCCCCAATATCACAATTTTACTGATACCTTTAACCCGACAAAATCCGGTTAAATCAGTTGGCGCCCACCGAGGGGCTAGGTTAATTATTCGATCGACATATGGCTCGCCCAAGGAAAAGCGCTCGTATTGGAGCAAGAAGTAACACAACCACCGGTCATAACACATCTGAAGATCCACAGGACAATAATGATAATAACGCCCATGACACCAACGAGAATTTGCAGGGTCCCCTTCCCCATCAGCAGGAACCCCAAGGAGATCTTCCCGGTACAATACCGGAAGAACCGAAACTCCCTGCGATCCCCGTTCCTCTCCCAGGCGCTCAGGAGAAATTGCGACAGATTGCAATGCTCGTTAAATCACTCTCTCCAGAAGAATTACTCGTACTTGAATAAATTCCTCGAAACGTTAGGACTGCCAGGGCAAATCCCGCTCAAAGAGCGCCAAGGCAAAATGATCAAACCTCTCAACAAGCTGACAGCCCGGCAAGCGAGCGGCGCTCGCTACACAGTCCGCAGCAGGGCAATTCAAAACCCTCCGATAACCATCCCCGAAGGAAACCAGGACAAAGAAAACCACAGCGGGGGCGCAGCGGGTCCAAAGAACGTACAATAATCCCTATCGAGGATGACGTAGATGATGCAATCCCAGATCGACCACGAACAATGCGATTCTCGGAAAGAGAAATCGAAAGGATGGTGCAGGAACGACTCGAACAACGCCTACAATCTGTTCAAAACCCGTGGGCCCGAACCACGGAACTCCAGGAGAGCCTTGCGGCCTGTTCTCCTTTCTGCAGAGAAATAAAGGAGGCACAGTCAATCGGACAGGTCCCGGGTAGACTACCCCGATACGACGGAACCACTGATCTAGATGACTATATTTTTAGCTTCACCAATATAATGAACTTATACGCTCACTCGGCGGAATTCACCGCCAAATTAATGGTAACCACATTTGAAGGACTCGCTTTGGACTGGTTCGCCAAGCAACCTGCCAACTCCATATTCAGTTTTCGGGAATTATGCAATAAATTGACACAGCAGTTTGCCAGTCAGAAGAGGCAAAAACTTCCGATGAGCTACTTAGGAACTATACACCAACAAGAGGGAGAATCCTTAAGAAACTGGTTGGCGAGATTTAACGTAGAATTACTTAAAATCGATTCCCCGAATATCGATTACATAATTTCTATTCTCTTCGACCTCACGAAGAACAGGCAGTTCGGAAATGCCCTCAGTCGAAAACAACCAAGAACGTTTGCCGACATCATGAGCTTGGCATCTAAATATATGACCCAAGAAGAGATGAATTCCTTTAAAGATAAAAACAAAAACAAAGCCACAACTTCAGGCTCCAAACGGCATGATAGGATTCCTGCCCAAAGATCCATGGATTATGAGCGATCTTTTAAAAAGGCAACGTTTTCTAGCGATTGGAATACAATAAAACCGACCAAGAAAGACAACCTAATTTCTACCAAAGACCAAGAAACCCCGAACTAGCGATCAGAGGCAGGGTTAATCAAGTAGAACACCCAAGGCTAAATGCTCCGATGGAAGAAATATTGGAAGTACTAGAAAGGAATAATTGGATCCCTGAAGCGAAGAAAATCGCTCAGCCCAGACCAGGATCTCGAAACTATGAGTTATACTGCAAATACCATCGGGCACACGGACATCGAACGGAAAATTGTTTTCACCTTAAAAAAGAAATTGAAAAACTAATCGAACAGGGAAAACTAGACGACTATCTAGAGCGTGATAACCGCAAGAAGGGAAGAAGTAGAAGCCCTCGGAATAATAATCAGAGAAGGAATTCTCGTCGAAGGTCACCCGAGCATGGTCCTACACAAGATTTGAACCATGACCAGATCAATGGAACTATCCATACAATATCCGGAGGACCCGCAGGCGGGGATAGTCGTAACGCCCGACGAAGGACAGCTAGATCCATAATTGGAAGCTTAAAATACCCAAAATAAATATGGACTCTAGAAAACAAGCCAACAAACGACCAGCTGATCAGCTTTAACGAAGGCGAAGTACCCAAAAACATTGTTTGGGACACAAAAGAGGATAACCCCGATTTCCCGATGGTGGTGTCGCTAGAAATAGAAAATTATAATGTCAAAAGGATCCTAATCGATAATGGGAGCTCGGCGAATATCATCTCCCGGGATGTTTTAGCCCAAATGAACTTTGGGCAGATAAATCTACAGAAAGTAGCTACGCCGTTAGTAGGGTTTGGAGGGTCCGAAATCGTCCCCAGCGGAACAATAACCTTAAGTGTATCACTCGGGAAAAAACCGCACCGGACAGTGAAGCTAGTAAAATTTCTAGTGGTAGAAACACCCTTCGCTTATAACGCAATATTAGGACGACCAGCCCTCAACCTATTCCGAGTTGTTGTCTCTACTTATCATCAGAAGATGAAATTTCCGACCGACAGAGGTATCGGGGAAATAATGAATGATCACTGTATGGCATGGGATTGCTACAGCACCTCATTAACTTTGAAAAACCACCCCAAATCAATTACCCCGAGCAAAAGAAAGCTCGAAGACGATCTCGTTAGAAACGAGGTTGAAATCCCTAATACTGATCGAATAGATAAAAAGGGAAAAGAACTGCTAGATTTAGCTTTGAAGCCACCAGAACATAAGGATGTAATTCTAGTGCAAGGGGACTCGTCGAAAACAACAAGAATAGGTACTGAATTAAGCAAAGAAGGGGAAGTAATGTTGATTGACTTTCTCAGAGATAATGTTGACGTCTTCGCTTGGAGCGCAAATGACATTGAAGGAATTGATCCTCGAGTAATCAAGCATTCGCTAAAAATTGATCCCTTGGCAAAACCCGCTAGACAAAAGAAGAGAAATCACGGGCCAGTAAAAGATAAAATCATCAAAGCAGAAGTAGAAAGGCTACTTGAAGCAAAACAAATCCGAGAAATACACTTCTCAGAATGGCTATGTAATGTTGTTCTAGTAGCAAAGGGGGATAAAAAGGATAACAAGTGGAGAATGTGTAATGATTTTACTGACCTTAATAAATTATGCCCACGTGATCCATATCCCCTCCCAAGGATCGACTTATTAGTTGACTCAACCGCTGGCTTCGCGATCTTTAGCATGATGGATGTCTTTCAAGGGTTTTATCAAATATATATGGATGAGCGGGACCAAGAGAAAACTGCGTTCATAACCGAGCAGGGAGTATATTGCTTTATAGTAATGCCATTCGGCTTAAGGAATGTCGGGGCTACTTACCAAAGGTTAGTAAACCTAATGTTCAAAGAGTTAATCGGAGAAATAATGGAAGTCTACGTAGACGACATGTTAGTCAAAAGCATGAACGAAGCGGATCACGTAAAACATCTTGATCGATGTTTCCGAATATTGAGAAAATACCGCATGAAGTTGAATCCCGCGAAATGCACTTTCGGTGTTAAGTCAGGAAAATTCTTGGGCTATTTGGTACACCAACGAGGAATCGAAGCCAACCCAGAAAAAATTCAAGCCATAGCTGAAATGAAGCCTCCCAAGACTATCTCCCAAGTACAAAGTTTGGTAGGGAAAATCGTAGCGCTGAACAGATTCATATCAAAATCAGCAGACAGAAGTTTGCCCTTCTTCCAAACGCTTCGAAAAGCAAAAAACTTTGTTTGGACCGAAGAATGCGATCAGGCCCTCAACCAGCTCAAAGAATATCTAACAACATCCCCATTATTGGCCAAACCGACGGAAGGGGAACCATTGTATATCTACATCTCGATCTCCGATGCGGCCGTTAGTTCAGTACTAATCAAAATAGAAGGATCAGAACATAAGCCTGTCTATTATTTAAGCAAATTACTGCAAGGAGCGGAGAAGAATTACTTGGAAATTGAGAAATTCGCGTTGGCCTTAGTAGTGGCAGCACGAAAACTTCGACCTTACTTTTTAACCTACAAAATCGTGGTTTTAACAAACCAACCACTAAGACAAGTCTTAGCAAAGCCAGAAGCTTCCGGAAGACTAATCAAATGGGCGATCGAACTCGGTCAATTCGAAATCGACTACAAACCGAGAACTGCGATTAAGGCCCAAGTGTTAGCTGATTTCCTACTGGAAACTCCCACACGAGCAACCGAACTATCGAGCAGCCTCAACGACGATATCTTGATCATAGAAGATCAAACTTGGTTAATGCATGTTGACGGTGCTTCGTGCCGAGAAGGAGGAGGCGCTGGAATCAACTTCACCGGACCGAATAAAGAGGATTTAAATTATGCAACATTGGACTTCGTCGTAACAAACAATGAAGCAGAATATGAAGCGTTAATCGCAGGAATGGAAATGGCGATCAAGGCCAACATTAGAAGCCTTAAAGTATTAACCGATTCAGAGTTAGTGCAAAGACAAATAGAAGGCCTATATGAGGCTAAGGAATTTAATATGGTTAAATACCTTGCCAAAGTAAAAACACTAGCGGAAAAATTCGAAAGCTTCGGTGTACAGAACATTCCACGTTCGGAAAACAAATGGGCCGATCAACTATCTAGGTTCACAGGAGCCCATGACGGAAAAACTGAAAGGGTGATCAACTGGTTAATCTCTAGTACACCGGCCATCGACATCGATGAAGTACCGGCGGTCGATATAATGGAAATCGAAGAAGCAGAAGAAAACTGGATGACTCCAATGATAGACTATCTTCGAAAAGGAAAATTGCCGCTTGACCAGAATGAAGCTCGGAAAATAAAATATCGGGCTCCAAAATATACATTGGTAGAAGAAAAACTCTACTGGAGATCAGTATTAGGAATTCTTCTGAAATGCGTCTCTGAATCACAAACCACTGATATTCTACGAGAGGTACATGAAGGAGACGCAGGGAATCACAGCGGAGCAAGGGCATTGGCTTTAAAATGCCTCCGAACAGGTTATTATCGGCCTACCATCAACAAGGATGCCGCTCAGTATGTCCAAAAATGTCATCACTGCCAAGTCCATGCTAATATATGTCATCGGCCAGCAGAAAACATGCACCCAATACCGGTATGTTGGCCTTTTGATCAATGGGGAATGGACATCGTGGGACCGTTCCCAGCGGCTAGATCCAAGAAAGCTTATGTCCTGGTCGCTGTAGAATACTTCAGCAAATGGATAGAATGCATCGCCCTTGCACGAATAACTCAATTCCAAGTGATCAACTTCCTATGGAAATTCATAGTTTGTCGATTTGGCATCCCAAGGATCCTAATTTCTGATAATGGAACCCAATTCGCGGGAAAACAGGTAATAGAATGGTGTTCGAAACTTGGGATTCAACAAAATTTCACTTCGGTCGGGCACCCTAGAGCGAACGGACAGACTGAGGTAGCAAACCGAGAAATAATAAAATCCTTGGAAAAAAGATTAGGAGCGGCCAAAGGAAAATGGCTCGATGAACTCCCAGGAGTACTTTGGGCTAATCGAACCACAATCAGGAGCTCGACCGGGGAAACCCCATTTAGCTTGGTATATGGTTCGGAAGCTGTTATTCCTGTTGAAACTCTAATTCCAACACCAAGAATTGAAATGTACGATGATCAGGAAAATGAAAAGACGAGAGAAAATGATATCGATTTAACAGAAGCTTTAAGAGAAAAAGCCGTTGTACGTTTGCAAGTTACTAAAGCAAATATGGAAAAGACATACAATCAAAAGGTACGCATCCGAACCTTCAAAGAAGGAGACCTGGTCTTGAAAAAGGTAGAAGTATCAAAGCATGTGGGAAAATTACAACAAAATTGGGATGTACCTTACGTTGTCATTGGCGTAGGAAAGAAAGGTTCATACAAAATTGCACACTTGGATGGAACAGCCTTACCAAGAACCTGGAATGCAGTCAACCTTAGGAAATACTATGGTAAATAAATTTTAGCAGGTTATGCTGCTCTATTTTATTTTATTTTATTAAGTTTTAATCTTTGTAATAAAGGCCTTAGCCTACAGTTCAATTATTAAAGATTTTAGCAATTTTAAATATTAAGTCAAGACTGGGTGTAAATCAATTGTTTCGGTAAACGCTCCTTGGAATACAACTATAGCATTGGTTGAGATCGAGACACAAGGAGTTAAGTATACATTGATCCGCTCAATAAACATTCCTCGATCCAACCATACAAACGAGTCGAGTATACATTGATCCGCTCAATAAAAACTCCTCGATCATTTTCAATGATTAAAAGGCTTTTGGTATTAAAAACCTAAGTCTAATAAAAAAGAGTTGAGTATACATTGATCCGCTCAATAAAAACTCCTCGATCATTCTAACGATTAAAAGGCTTTTGGTATTAAAAACCAAAGTCTAATAAAAAAGAGTTGAGTATACATTGATCCGCTCAATAAACACTCCTCGATATATTTACGACGATTAAAAGGCTTTTGGTATTAAAAACCTAAGTCTAATAAAAAAGAGTTGAGTATACATTGATCCGCTCAATAAACACTCCTCGATATATTTACGACGATTAAAAGACTTTTGGTATTAAAAACCTAAGTCTAATAAAAAAGAGTTGAGTATACATTGATCCGCTCAATAAACACTCCTCGATATATTTAAGATGACTAAAAGACTTTTGGTATTAAAAACCTAAGTCTAAAACAAAAAAAGAGTTGAGTATACATTGATCCGCTCAATAAACACTCCTCGATATATTTACGACGATTAAAAGACTTTTGGAATAAAAACCTAAGTCTAAATTATAAAGAGTTGAGTATACATTGATCCGCTCAATAAACATTCCTCGATCAATTTTCAACGATTAATAGACTTCTGGTATTAATAACCTAAGTCTAAATAAATAAGAGTTGAGTATACATTGATCTACTCAATAAACACTCCTCGATATGTTCTTAACGATCTAAAAGACTTGCTAATACAACTAAGTCTTGAAGATGAATTGAGTATGAATCCATCTGCTCGGAAAATGCTCCTCATAAATAAAATTATGACAAAATCAACAAACAAGGAGAATGCAAGGGATAAGAGTGATATTTTATTCATCAAGTCAGTTACATACAAAAGTCCTACATTACAAAGGTCTACATACTACTTAAACATCGTTACAATGGTTTAGATGAAATGATCCTATAGATCAGCAATCTTCACGACAATGTCCACGGAAACACCAATCTCCTCCCTAGTACCTTGAAGATTATGATAGACCACCTAAGAAGCATGCTGCTCAGGATGGTCGACTTCTTTAGTTCGATGGCCAGGGACGGAAGATCAAATGTTCCTCCATACGAATTGGTCATTACCAGCCAGATAGGTGGCAACGCCCATTCACCCACAGCAAAATACTGCTTCTATATTAGGAGTTGGCATTTTACTCTGAAGCAGCATCTCGCAAGGACTGTCGCGATATGCACATTTACCAGCCCACCCAGGTAATATATCACTCCGGAGGTAACATCGAAGAGCAGGGGTGAGTGGCAAGTATGAACCCTCCATGTGCAAACAGAAACCACGGACCTCAAATCTGTGAAAACTAAGATTGAGGCCTCATGGGACCCGTTAGTACAAGGTAGGGCTTCCATGGGATCCGTCAGTACAAGGTAGAAGAACATTAAGCTATTATGATGTGAATCACGATAATGTGACTTTTTGAATATTATGGGATCTGAAGGTAAAATAAAATCCAAGGGGACTGAGATCTCCATCGTTTTTGAGAAATTGCAAATGAAGTATGCAACTCACTTCCCTATTTATAGGGATAGACCTAAGCAATCCAACGGCTGAAAAAGTATTTGATCAAGGGACGGAAATGCGACCGTCTGACTTCCTATAATTAATGCAAGTAAGTTGGAATGGCACCATCTAATCGACTCAACCAGTCGATAACAAAAGAAGCCGTAGATCGAAGCGTTTAGCGAAATAATCCGAGCGGACCTAAAGGAGCTCCGGACCAGAAAGATCTGCACACACATATATGATAATCGCTCGACAGAAAGCCTAAAATCCTCAACGAAGGCATGCAAGTTTAAACCGTTGTACAAAGGATACTTGCTCGCTTAGAGATAAAAGACCAAACCCTCCACCATACGTGGGTCGTCACTTCCTTATACGTCATGTGGAGAGCCATTAACTAAGCCATACAAGAACTCCATTGGGGTCCAAGAAATCTGACGTCGTTACTAAGACGATTAATAACACCATGCTAGACTGCAAGGTCGTCACTGCCTAATTTTCCAAAGAATTGCTGAAGGAGGTCTGAGCAGGTCAGATCTGGCCAAGACTTCTACATTTTCCAATTCCTCCCATATCAAAGAAATGATATAATGATACACTGGCTAAGGAACATACAGTTCACAATTAGTGCAGAGAAACATAAAGTTTAGGAAGATACTGAAAGTGATATCTTCTCTTAGTCTTATGAAAAGAAAAGCAGAGTTCAACAGGAGGGATAATAGCCTCCTTATATAAGATATACATCACAAAAAGACAAATTTACAAGGCATGGATTGAACATCGATCAAGATGCTGAGCGTTCCTTAACAGCTATTCAAACGATTATCGACACGAATGAACCTACTATCTTCATTTTGATGTACAACGTGATTTTGGATATAACCCAAGGGACTATACTGGGTTGATCAACAGAAAAATTTGATTTGCAGAGAAAACATTATATCATTCAGTTACTTAAATAGTGACCAAGCAAGATCAAGCTACCTTTTCTCTATTATGAATATTCTCCGCAAAGATCAATATCAGATAAGTACGCTAATCTATGCTGATTATTTCATGATGATATATTTATGCATAACAGCAAACTGTGCATAACAAAATATATCTACAGAATAAAATTGATCAAGGCAAGGATCCGCCTACAAAAGATCATAGTTTCCAATTTAGTCGTTCTCCCAATACAAAAAATTCAGCCCAAGCAACTACTCAAAAACTTGGGCACTTAAAAAAAAAAAAAAAAAAAAAAAAAAAAGACAGTCCAAGGCCTGCCAGGTCGAACAAATCACTGAGAAGAGTTGTTAACAGGCCGACTAGCAGAAACAGTCCTCTGAGGAGTCAAGTTACCAGCAAACGCCATCAACTCCTCTTGACGCTTTAGATAACCGGCGTCATAACCTTCCTCATAGGACCGCCGTCGAGACTCCTCTGCTAGGGCAGCAGCCTGAACCAAGTCACTTTTCTCTTTCTCCCAGGCAAACTTTTCCTCTTGCAATTTTTTCAAATCATCATTGGCAAGCTGCAGCTGGAGAGTCTGCCCTGCAACATTTGCCGACTCCGACTCCAAACGACATTGGTAAGCCTCCTTACCATTCCACAGATCGTCATTTTGCACGCCCAGCCGGAGTGCAAAATATTTGGCCTAGAAAAGGAAGAGAATGAGAAAAACCCCCACATAACGACGCAGTAAAAATAAAAGCAAGAAAAATAATGAAAAATTTGTCCACTGTTCGCACATCTTCACTAGCGACTGAACAAGGCGTACATTGGAAGTACCCTCAAGCTTCTTCAACTCTCCAGGCAAAATAGTGCTCAAACCTAAATCCCAGGACAAAGCGTCGGGCTCAACAGAGCCCGGCAGCTCACTAGCAAGAGAAACACCGTCGGAACGCGGAGTCGTCGACAGCATAATATCCTTAACCTGCTCAAGGATGCAACGATCGTCTAACGGACGAGGAGATTCCCTCTCGTTAGGACTAACCAAGGTTTCCTTCCCCGAAGCAGAAATAACAGTTCGGCGACCAGACCTTGACTCACTTCGACCTCCAGAAGGCCCGCCAGATTCGAAGGAAGTAGTCATCACAGTAGTATCATGAAACAAGTAATCAGGAAAATCTTGAGAAATAGGCTGTGTTGAGGAGGGATTTACGAAGGAGCCTTCTTCAGTTTGGCCCCCGCTGACGACCGGGGCAGCAGAGGTAGAAAAAGAAAGGGTATTGACAAAATCCCCTCCATGAAACCCATGATCAAAAGAAGAAACACCGGAATAAACAGGTATATCGAAAAACTGCTCCACATTGGACGAATCTCCAAAAGCCACCCGACCAGGGGAAGGCCTATTTCCTACTTCTGTAGAAGAAGAAAATTTTGGTTCTACAAAAGACGAACTAATTACGGAAAAAGGTTCAGAAGGGATAACAGGAGTGTCGATCACCGACCTAGTTATTGAAGACGAACGAGGAGGCTCCATCGAGGGCCCCTCTCTTCGAGATTTTTTAGGTCTGGTATCCCTAGCGCCCTCACGGGAAGGTCGTTTCGAAGTATTGCCAAAAAGATTACTCATGATCGGATTGTTGAAAAGTACAAAGTAAATATCGAGAAAGTTTATCGACTAGCCAAGGAAAAAGTATTCTATTAGAAGAGACGAGTATAACGGTAAATACCAAGTCAAGTTTTTACCTTTTATATTTATACTACACGAAAAGACGCGACAAACCCAAGGAAAGGGCGCGAAATAGTAAAACTGACCTTGGAATAAACACTAGAATTTGAAAAGACACACGCATAATGATTACGGCGAAGTTAATGACTTGTCTGAATTATTACGGCGACGATGAAAGGACGTGACTGTCAGAATATGAAACGTTTGACGTACAAGGGGTTAAAAGTGTAAAATTACATTTAAACCTACAATAAATGGTTACAAGCGTATCTTCCTGAATCAATATATCATACAGCTTGATCGCCCTCCGGAATCGTTTGCTCGTTAACGACGTCTTCTCCTCTTGATGGCTCAAAAGCCTCTTCCCCTTCCTCTGGATCGATAAAAGTTTCATCAAGCTCATCGTTAACATCAGAAGGAGGAATCGGCAATGGTTTTCCGAACTCTTTGACGAGGTGAGCCAAAGGAAAACTTTGATATACGACATCTGGAAGCTCGGAAGGAGAGTATACTTCGCCATAGCGGTTCAACCGAATGTGTGACGCCTTAAAATATTCCTTTCGACGATCCTCGATCATTTCAAAAGCGACCAACTGATGAACCGCCTTCTTGAAAGTACTCTCAAGGAGAGGACCAACCATCTGATATACCAACGCCGTATGGACAGAAGAGTTAAGGAATTCGCGAATCACTCTTTCATCAGGATTCCTACCATATTGATCCCTAAGTCCACTAAGAGGAACGTCCTCCTCAAACTCCTCTAAAGAGGCTTGAAGACTTGAAACTTGAGATTCCAACTCGCTAATCCGAACAGTACTCTGAAATCGGAACTCTTCTAACTTTTTAGCCATTTGGTTGGCTTGCTCTTGAGCACGGAAAATCTCCAGAACCCTGTTTATAACCTCCTGGTCTTCGGTCCCCGTAGCCCTAGTCTCTACAACCGGAACGGAAGAAGACGTTGATGGGCCTACCTCTGAACCAGAGGACTTATGCAGTAAAGCTTTATATTTCTCATCCAGAAACTCACATTGTTGTTTCCAGAGAGCAGTTTCATAGGCGTATGAGGCTAAACAAGTCTTGGTCTGAAAAAGTAAAGGGGTAAAACAAGAAATAAGTTGGCAAGCTAAAAATATCTTCGAAGAAAAATATCCTATAAAGCAAGCTTAAAAGGTTTTACCTTTTCAGCATAAAGAGAAGCTCGCTGAAATTTCTCCAGAGGGTCCTTCCGAAGAAGCTTATTCAGATCGCGAGTAAAAACGCCGGACAAAAGTACACGAGTTGCCTTATCAACAGCATTCTCGCTATCGTCATGAACAAGTGAATCATTCTCGGAGTAGCCAGCGGCTCTCTTTCCCTCTAAATGATCTTCGATCATTTCGACCAAAGTAAGTTTTGGATGATTGTCGCCGAGTGAAGAAAGATCGTTACCAGAACGACCATAGTAGCTCCTTTTTCTCCCCACCAGATTATTATTAGGATGAGGCATCGACCAGCTACGACATCCACGAATTCCCAAGGATGTTCTAAGCTGGAGGGGGGGATAACCAGATCCGGTCCCTTGACTAATAGGGGAATCTTGGGAAGAATCTGGAGATTCCTCTCCATTCTCCTCGGACTCATGACTCAACTCCAGCTTTCTCTTCCGGGACGCTCTCTGCTCGATAGGGACGTTCTCTATAGATTTGGAGGTTTGGACAACACCATTTTTCCCTTTGAAGAATGTCGGGAATTTTCTACCATATGAGCTGAAAAAGAAACAAGATGAAAGTTAGTTTCTCTGTATAGAAGGTATCATCACAACACTAAGCTAAAGTGAAATGCTTACCAAGTGATTCAGATGATGAACTGATTGGAAAATTATGAGCACTCAATCCCGCTTTACGAAGGAAAGCTTCCCCAATCAGAAGAGCACTCTAATATTTGTTGGCACGCATAGCGGGGATTTCACCAATAAACTGAGCATCATCAGGAATGAGTTCGCCAGTCGACAGGCGACCTCCGTGAACCCAATTAGAGCCATGATCCCACGAGAAGGGCATGGTCGAACCATCCGCCAAACGAAGACGAGATGGGGGACGAACAAAGAAGAAATGAGATTTCCAAGAAGGATTGCTAGAAACGGGGGGATCGAAGATTGCTCGACTAGGCCTCTGACTAGCGAAGAAATATCCGCGATTGGAAGAACTGGAAATATTGAACCGAAAAAGTTGTGTAAAGTTACGAAAGGAAGGTTTGAACCATTTTGCGATCATTAAGACAGAAAAACAAACCATGAAGGCCACAGAGTTTGGAACTAACTGTGTCAAGGACACACTGAATATTTTTAGAATATCAAGAAAGAGGGGAGACAATGGAAGACGCAGACCGCTATTAAAATGGGCCGTGTAAAAGGCTCGACATCCTTCCGGTGGAAATGTAACCCTATCAGAAGGAGAAGGGAGAATTATCTCAGAACCCTCCGGGAAATATTTGGCATAATTATTCACAACCTCCAAAAAAGTGTCCACCGTATAAGCACAAGCTAGGTCCTCAATTGGTTCAGAAATTTGAGGAGCAGTACCTTTGCCCTATTTGGCTCGGGCAGCGACATCTGTATCAGAAAGGATCTGTACCTTAAAAGTGTCTTCAACAGGAACGACAAATTCAGGAACTGCATTTTGTTCGCCCAAAAAATTAGAATGCAACTCCTCCTCGTTATTAGGAGCAACATTCTCCCTAGAGGAAAAAGAAGATTTTCTTGAAGATGCCATATTTTCGGATTCTCGGAGGATATAAGTCGATAAAAAGAAAACTTTATATGATGAACGACTAAACAAGAAAATGTCTACGAACTATAAGCAAGTATAAAGGAGAAATGACGAACTCAAAAGTCACCTATTTATACTAAGAAGAGAAAAGACGTTTCGAACTCGTCACAACTAATCACACTCCCGCCAAAAACGGAAGGAGATCAAAAGCCTCCCGAAAGGACGCGTGGCGATTCGTAATTGGAAAGAGAAAACGACTATCTATAATGCGTAGCACTCTTTTCCTTACTTAAGATTTTTTCCCACAGGGTTTTTTCTTAAGAAAGGTTTTTAACGAGGCACCATTCATAGAAGATAAACAGTCGTACAAAAATATCTACTTCTACGAGCTTCTATTATCTATACGCTCGAAGAAGTGAGGGAGTACTGATGGGGGCTATTTCGTACCCCTTATAATGTACGGATCGACTGAAGAACATAAGATCGGTTCGACCAAACAAGACTGTTCGGGATCATCTTATCGACCCGGCCGAATACAGCTCGCTTCGACAAGAAGACTACACTCCGGACTCAAGAAAGACATTTGGGCCGAGTCCTATTATGATTATATTTCCTTGTAACGCTAGGTTTAGTATGATATAAATATCTAGTCAATCATTGTATTGGAAAAGACTCTGAATCACAAGGCAAATACGCCATTGAATTCTGCATAAACTGCAGAACCCAAAATTACACAATAAAAGAAAGAGCTTTCTCTTCATATTTGTGTTATTCTTACGTTGGTTACGATAATTACTTGTTGTTCCTACGAAATTGTTCTTCCTTGAGATTGATCCATCCTGAATAAAGTAACAGAGCCCTATAAACTATATATATTGAGAATCCCCAATATCACAATTTTACTGATACCTTTAACCCGACAAAATCCGGTTAAATCACTCATACATACAATCAAGCATATACAGTGAAAACACATTATGTTCAGGCCTTTTCGTATAAAAAACGTATGGAGTTGGCTCTGATAACACTTGTCGGACCTCAGGCGCTACCACTTGCCCCAAAACCAATTGGTGTTAGGGAATGCGCATACCCTTCCCTTATAGTGCATTCACGCAAGCGCCCACGATATTCGATTGTGGCTCCACCCGCACACTTAGTTTGGGTCTCCTTCCGCACACTCAGTTGCTGTCACCCGCACACTTAGTTTGGGTGCCCAACAATCTCCCCCTCAGCATGGGAATCGAACACGTGACCTTGGAATTTCATCCAATCGCTTAGATAAGTTCGCGAGAGATGAAGTTGGCCATTGTTCAGTTTCACGTACTATGAATGAACGGGCGTATTAATTATAAATCATAAGAAAACAATACTTCAACGAGCTAATTAATATTGGCTTGCTGGGCACTACTCTATCAACACCCACTAATGCGAATATTTTTTTAGTTTAATATTATTGTTTAGTTATTGATTTTTCTTTTTTGGTGATTTGAATGTAATTTAATATATTTATTTAGTGATATTGATGTAATGATATTATTGTGATTTGTTGGACATCTCTCATAAAATTTTATGTTTGGGAAAAGCTAGATCTAGGATAACTTTTCCTAAATTCTCTTTTTATCTTCTTATTTTATTAACTGGAAATTCTTGTTTAAACCAGTTCTTTACAAATTATCAATGAACTGAAGTTTAATACAATTTAAACATAATCATTTTCTTTTCTCAAACATAACTGATTAGACAAAATGAATTCCCTAAAATTGACAAAATCGTTGTATTTTACATTCCTAGTCTAAATTGAATGAAATCAAAATTTTATAAATTGCTGGATAAATTGATCCAAAGTTTCTCTATAAGATGCCTCATGTTCTAAATTATCGTTTATATTTAAATTAATCATTTTGATGGACGCACAAGTCCCGTAGCTCAGTTGGTTAGAGCGTTGGTCTTATGAGCCGAAGGTCGCGGGTTCGAGCCCCGCCGGGACTACCTTTTTTGTCTTCATTTTTTTTAAGATTTTGTGGGGCCTTTTTTTCTTTTTCTTTTTGGGACCCATTTAATTAGTATTAATAGCATGAACAATTGCTATTCAACCACCGCGTCAATCCAAAATGTAAACAACCAGATAACATTATTATCTATCTATTTTCTCTCATATTCTTTTATTAAGATTATTAAAATTAATTTTTTGTTTCTTAGTATATATACAACCACCAAGATGATTATATGGAATACATAATCAATTTCCATAATGTTGTGAGTTAATAGCAATAATAGCACTTTAGCCCACTGTAATTTTATAAAAATTTCACATTGACTCTTTAATATTTTTATATGTGGCACTTTATCACCTGTGTTATAATAAATGTGACAGTTTACTTCCCATGTGTCATGATAAATGTGATAATTTACCCTCGATGTTACAAAACACTTTTCATGTCCACTCTCAATTTCACCAAGTCAGCTACGCTCCCCGGCTGAAGGGGGTAAATTATTTCTCTAAAACTTTCACAAGGGGTAATTTGTTCTTTTTCAAATTATAGAGGGTGAATTGAACATTTGCATTTAACAAGGGGGTGAATTGGGATTAACTCTAATATATACTGGTTATCTTAAATAGCACACACGTTATAAATAATTTGGAAACGGTGGAACATATGATCTATTATATTTTCTTGGTACATCATGTCAAGACGAAATATATGCATGCACCTAAATATTCCAAGCCAAAACTCAAAATATTCAAGATTTTTCACATGTATATTATCTTCTCTACAACTAATTATTCTCCAGCTAGCCCAATTTTGGTGATTGATGCAATTAATGATATAATTGATAATAATTTAGATTATAAATATTCCTTGATATATTTGTTTAATTTTAAAAAAATTACTAGAGTTGGTTGGTAAATTAAATTTCTATAGGTTTTACCAATAATCACCTATAAACATGAGTAGTCATAAAATTTTGGACAATGCTATTTAACTAATTCTCTTTTTTATTTTTCCAATTTTTCAAGGATATTCAGATTTTATAATTGAATTTGATAATCTCTTTTGAGTCGCATCAGACACATTAAATGAAAATATCTCCCAACTGGAATTTGAATTTCTGGGTTCACCATATTACGTGGACTGGTCACTTTCAAAGTGACTAATTATCAGTCGGTGTTATTTAACTAAATCTTTTTAACAAAACGAATCAAGGGAACATTAATATTTTATGAAAATGACTTTGTAACTTTTTTTTATTGAAGCACACCAATAATTAGAAGAAGTTTTCTTTTTTTATTTAATATGTCCTTACAAACAGCTAACGAAAGTGAAATCAGCTTTAACTTATAGAGTTTTGGTAGTTGCTAATTAAATAAGTAATATGTGGCATAGAACAAGCCAAATTAAACAAACAAATAATGAGGTTATATATATAAGAAAGTCTAGAGGAAATCATTGGCCTTGCTGGAAAATTAAGTTTGGTTTATTGAATTAATTTTTTTTTCTTGGTATATTTCAATCAACTAAATATAAAAAAAATTCTCAATAATTTTTTGAAATCATAGAATTCGCAACTCACAACCTCGTAATTGGAGTGTTGTTTCAAATTGGTCGGCTAGAATCAAAAGATGTTATTCCAATTTAACACCGTACGTATAACACCATTAGATTAGCTACCTATATATTAGTCAAATTATTTTATGTCATTAATTAGACTGCTAAAAAAGTAATTGCATGAGGTACCACAACACTGATTGGGGAAATTAGGACCCACTAATTGATAATCAGTGATAAAATGTTGAGCGAATCAAGTTGATTCTAGTCCTCCAATAATAATTATGGAAAATTTCACTTTGCTCCCTAACCTTTATATGTTTTTTCATTTTACCTTCTAATCTTTACAAGTTCCCACTCAACCCCCTAAGTTATATCTCAAGCAGCTTCCTAATGGCATCTCGAATGGGGGAACACTAAAAAAAAAAGGGGCTTCACCTACGACCTGATTCCAACGAAAATAAATTTGTCGCTCTTAGTGACGGATTAGTAACCAAATACCAACATAATTTCAATTAGAAAATTTACCTTCAATAATAGCGACAAATTACCGATGGAATGTCGACAAAATTATGTTTGTAGGAATTCGGTTGTTAAGTTGTAGGGAAAATTATTTATAGCGACGAAATCATTCCAACGGAAAATTATTTGTCGCTATTTAGATTTTAGTAACTGAACAGCGACGGAACCATCAACAAAAATATGTTCCGCTAATAATAACGACAAATAACCAACAAAAATTTGGGAAAAAATATTTTTCGTAGGAATTCAGTTGTTAAGTTGTAGGAAAAATTTATCCATAGCGACGAAATCATTCCAACGGAAAATTATCCGTCGCTATTTAGATTTTAGTAACTGAACAGCGACGGAATCATAACAAAAATATGTTATGCCAATAATAACGAATAATAACAAACAAAAAATTGGGAAAAAATATTTTTCGTAAAAATTCAGTTGTTAAGTTGTAGGAAAAATTTATCCATAGCGACGAAATCATTCCAACGGAAAATTATCCGTCGCTATTTAGATTTTAGTAACTGAACAGCGACGGAACCATCAACAAAAATATGTTCCACCAATAATAACCAACGAAAAATTGGAAAAAAATATTTTTCATAGGAATTCGGTTGTTAACTTGTAGGAAAAAGTTATCCACAGCGATGAAATTGTTCCAACGGAAATTTTCCGTGCTATTTAGCTCTCGTAACAAATGTGTAACTGAATAGCGACAAAACCAACGATAGAAATATGTTTCCCAAATATATTTTCGTTGATTAAATTCATTTTTCAATGGATTAACCAATTTTTTATCGATTCATAAATTTTATATATTTTCATTGATTTTACACTTCGATAAAATTAGTGAAAAAACAAGTTACTCGGCGAAAAAATGTGTAAATCTGTAAATTGGTGGGGAAATAGTGAAAATGGGTAAAGTCATTGAAAACAGGTGATTTCAGTTAAATTGAAGAAAAAAATTGGTGAATTCGATTTAAAATGAGTTTAACCTATCAGGAACATGTAAATTTGATGATATTCGTAAAAAAATGAATGAAATCGGTAAAAAAAAAAAAAAGAATTTAATTGTTTTGAAACATGTTGAATCCGCTAACTTAGTTAAAATAAGTGAAGTCGATGAAAAATGGGTGAATACGATTAAATTTGATTAAATTAGTAAAAAGAGAATGAAAATGGTGGAAAAATTAGCTAAATTGGTCAAAACGATTTAAATGATGAAATTAAGGGGAAAAACTAGTTATATCGATAAAAAAAAAAATTAAATCAATAAATTTGGGGAAAAATGGGTGAAATCAATGAAAAATGGGTTCAATCGATGAAATTGAAAAAACAAAACTTATGAGATTGGTAAAAAAATGAGTTAAGTTGGTCCAAAATAGTTTAAATCGCTGAAATTTGTGAACAAAACGGGTTATATCAATAAAAAAAATTTACCATCGATGAAATTAATGATTAAATAGATTAAATCGGTGGGAAATGGGTCAACGGTTAAAAATGATTTAAATCGATGACAACTTGGTGAAATAAACTATTAGTTGGCTCATATATATATATAATTATCTAATGAAAATACAATAAAGTTGTCCAGCTCAACTGGTTTGATCCTTTAATATGTATATATATGAGGTCAAGGGTTCAAATCCCACATCCAGCAAGTTAATTAAAATTACATTGCCTAGTCGCCCATACGTCGCCCGGGCGCACATTGCCTAGGCCAAGCCCAGGCGAGACCTAGGCATCCGAGGCAGCCCCATGAGTAGCCCAGACAAGACCCGTGCGTGACCTAGGCGCCTAGGCCAAGCCCAGGCGAGCTCTAGGCAGTCCCATGAGTGGCATTGGCGCCTAGGCCAAGCCTAGGCGATACAGAGGCGCCCGAGGCAGCCCCATGAGTGGCCCCGGCGCCTGGGCTATAACCAAGCTTGGCCTAGGCGCCTCAGTCAAGCTTAGGCGAGACCTAGACACCTGGGTCAGCCTCAGGCGCGCCCAGGAACGACTCAGTCAATGCTAAGTCGAGGTTTAATTTTTTGCTCCGACCCGATTGCTAGTAACGGAATCAGCAACAAATAAGTTGTCACTAGGTTCCAACTGATTTCCTTCAAATTAGTGACAAAAATAAATTAACGGAAACATTTCAATGCTAAATCCGTCAGAATGATTCCAACAGATTGGCGACAAAATACCGACATATTTATGCCGTTGGAAATCAGTTAGTAACTTTCCTACGCATTTCCAACAACAAAATTGTCGGAAAAATAATCGAGCCCGATCGTTCATCCGACGCTTTTTCCAACAAAAATACCAACAAAAACTAACCGTTGCAACATTTACCAACGAAAAAAAAAACCGTTGCTTCATTTACCTACGGGGCCTTCACCTACGAATCAACCAACGGAAAAAAAGCGTCGCTACGCATGAATACCAACGGAAATCAGGGCTTCACCAACGGAATCTGCCGTAGGTGAAGCCCATTTTTCTTGTAGTGGAAGGGGCACCGGAGCCCTGGGCTGTCCATGCCCCCACCCCGACCCCTGTCTGGTCGTCTCTAATGGCAGGGCTCCGGAATGGAGTTAATTTCACTTTCTTTCCTTGCACACTATCATCTATAATTAAAATAAATTTGATAAATATAAAATTCATTTGGGTTTTTCCGGAATTAGATTCTACTCCGTTAATAGATTAAAACGATATATGGTATGTCCAAATCGGAATTCGGGTGAATGAGAAATTGATTCTCAAAGATCACCCTTCGAAATGGAAGAAAAAAAATAGAAGTGGTCTTATCCCACATTGAAATTAGAAGGATAAATCTTGAGGTTTATATATAATTTTTTTTTTTTTTTGGTTTTCCAAGGGTTTAATCCCTTTCGAGGCAGGTTGGACACATTAAGTTAGTGCCTCTCCCAACAGGGACTCGAACCTGAGTTCGCTACTTTGTAGTGACTAGTCCCTTCCACTAGACCAATCACCTATTGGTAGGTTTATATATGATTTGACAATGTAGTGGTACAACAATCTAAATACCAAAAGTCTCTTCCCTCACACGCGCACGCGGGGGTGGGAGGTTTGGGTGGATGCAAATCATGGATTGAAATTCACTTTGTCTTTCCAAGACTTGTGTGAGCCCGCGAACTGCGGACACGAATGCAGACCAATTCTCTAGCTTTCGGACAATCCCAATTTTTGCATATCTCCTTTTGTATATTAAAACAATTAATTAGAACTAATTAAATGCAAAAAAAATTTCTCCATATTTTTATTTTTATTAAATGATAATTCAATTTTACACATTTAATTTAGGTTTTAAATTGAATTTTATTATATGTATTTTTACTTATGTAAAAACATTTAAAAACCAATTTTAATAAAGAAAAAAAAAAAAAAGGATCCAATCATGGGCTCCGCGGGGCCCGTCTCCGCTGGAGATGACTTTCCTCCCCACCTCCGACTCCGATCATTTCCATTGGAGATGACCTAAGATGCAAAAAACTAGAATATAATATAATATTTCGCCATCCAATCTTTGAACAGATACCGCCACCGAACGACAAAAGGTAGAAATTTTAGATATTTTTAATAGGTGAGGAGGTTAAGTGTGAAGTCATAAAAATTATAGGGCAAAAGTAAAAAAACTTTCAAATGTTAGGAGGAAAGTAGATTTTTTTCATAATTATTATTATGGAGTGAGCGAAACGACCTCGTAATATACTTTGTGATGGAATTCGATTACCCCATCAAAGACTTTTTTATATTAACCTTTCTTCTAGCTAATAAAGTTTGCTAGTGTACATAAGTCATCAACACAATAGGCAAAATGTTCTTCCTAAATTGAAAACTATATACTATTAGCAGTAAAAATAAATTATGCAGATTTTTTTTTTTTCATTTGAGGGTAATAATAAAATAGAAAGACACTCACTCGTCTTCTCTTGAGTTTTTAAATTTCTTATTTTTGCGGGATAATTCAAAATTAAGATATATTTTTGAAACAAAGTCACATATAAATAAGCTTACTTTAAACCATTCATTTTTTTTTTTTTAATCAATGTCTCAATCAAAATGGATTAAAGATTAGGATCGAGTGATTAAATATACAAAATTTTGGACGGAGGAGGGAACATCAAGCCCCATCACATGATTCACATTCACAAATGTACAACCAATAAAATGACTTTTGTTCAGCTGTCACTATAACAATATGGAGTAGTATTTTCTTAGAGATATATACTATAATTTTTTTTAAGTTATTGAACAATTTAACGCCACGTAATATAATAATAAACATTTTATTTCTTCTGGAAAATAATAATGAGTTTTTTTACATAATTTCTTGATAAGATGTTAGCATATATAGCTCGGATCGAAGAGTGCAAAGCTCTCTAGTTTGATGTCTTCAACATGATTCGAACTTGAATCTCGTCTCTGGATATTGCAAGTCACTACTACTTGGCACAACCACCTTGGATGTGTGAAATGCTTAATGAACACTTATCCTGTGTAATATTGTCTATTATACGAATTGAACTACCCATTTCATATGTGACACTTTACCCCTATATTATAATAAATATAATACTTTAATCTCTTGTGTTATGATAAATGTTGCACTTTACCCTATACATAGCAAAAATACTTTTCAGACCAATTTCGATAAATGAATTATACTTTTTAATTGAAGAAATTTAATTGAAGAAAGTAAATTGCTCTTTTAAAAAATTCAAATGTAGAAATTGCCATTAGCTCATTAATAAAATGTATATTACTATTTGATTTATCATATGGAATAAAATTCTTTTTTAAAAACAACACTATGGATACTTTGCTATTAACTCATAAACTTCTACAATTCTTGGTGCGAGTTTTAAGCGGTCGGTTAAGCCCTTTGATTGAGGAATCAAAACTAAACTAAGAAGTACATTTTGAAATGAGTTAAGTATTGTCGAACGATACATTGTTAAAGTTTAGTTTGGATTTTATTGAGGTTGATTTGATTGTACAGCCGAGCTCAAAAGAGCATCTATGAAACGAGTTCGAACCGAGTGTAGAGTAACTTGATATTTTTAAATGTATCTTATCAATTTTTAATTTATCAAGTCGAGTTCGAGACAAACTTCAAAAGTTATCAAACGAAAATGATGTTCAAACTTGTTTAACTCATGTTATGAATCGAACTCAAATAAACTTTTCGAGTCGAGTATCAATTTGATTTTCAGCCCTCACAAGAGACAAAGGTCCCATTTTTCTTTTTTTGGATAAATCCATATTAGCTTATTTATTAATTGATACTGTCTTTTTGTTCTCTGGTTCATTGTTCAACTCTTTCTGGGGCCATGGCAAATATCATCAAAGCTACCCACTTTTGTTCTTTCCTTTCCCCACCTCTTATAACCTTCTTCTTCAAGTCTATACATATATTAATAATTAATAATAATCATATTTCTTCTCTTTCACTCATACTTCCCCAATTTTGCACATACATTACTCCCATTTGCTTCTATTCCCTTTTCCAAAAAGGAGGAGTCTTTTTATTTGGAGCTGATTTTATCTGGTAAGTCATTTTTGAATCAATTAACCCCATTTCTTGCAAGTCCTTTTCAAGATTGTTTCTTTCTTGATGTGTCTGTACTGTATTAGGTCATGAATATTAAAACAAGATTCTGTGAATTTTTTGAGAGGATTAAACATATGTCTTACTTGTTTTAGATTGAAATTGGACATGAGAATTGTAGACCAAATCCCATATCCTTTCTTTCAATTTTCCATAGTTGATTAAATTTCTAAGTTTTAGATGGATCTATGAAATCTCAGTTTCCTTAAGGTCAGAACCTGGCAATTATTCAGTGAGCTAAATGCCTAAATGCAAAAACATCCCTTGTGATTTGCTTAATTATCAAAACTCCCTGTGTTATTTTTTTTAGAAAAACTTCCCTGTATTCTTTTCTTACTAGCAAAAACACCCATTTGAAATTTCTTCATAAATCATAGGGAGGTTGTGATTGTGAACATGGGGTTATTGCCAATTTTCAAAATTAACAGGGGTTTATTAATATTTTTTAGGTTAAGAGGGTTATTATTGCATCCGTTGGTGGTGGTATAATTGTCATTTTGGCTTGAAAGGGGATTTTTTGCTCGTAAAAAATAAGCGCGGGGGTTTTGCTAATACAAATAATACAGGGTTTTTTTATAGTTAGAAAAAGCACAAGAGGTGTTAATGCATTTCATGAAAATTTGTTGTTCTATCAATATTTCTAATGTTCCTTCTGGAGTTGTTTTTCGAAATATCGCTACAAGAAAACTCTTAAAAATTCTTGGCCTGCTATTTCAAGTTTGAAAAGTCTTGATTCCCAGATGCTACTTTTAGTGATATCTCTATGCAGAAGTTTCTTTATATGGTTTCTATATGAAATTAAATGATCTCAGTGAACTTTTTTCTCGACTTTTACCTATTCATTAAATCAAACAATACCCATTTTACGAAATTTCGTGATTTATGTGTAAACATGTTAATATACATGTAACATGTATATTGTATAGTACTGATATATTGATAATGTGATATATGCCGTCTTCTGCAGGGTCATTTAGTTGTGTATATTGAGAATCAAGAATGGGTTCCGGAGTTTGGTTTAAGAATATAATCAGTAAAAAGAAAGTAAAGGGAGACCGATCGCAAAAATTGAAGGTTTGGACAAATAAAGCAGAAGTATCTACTTATCATTTCCAGCTTCATGTGGCATCTTTATCTCATTATCTGAGTATACGTGTTTCTGATACTTCAATTTTTCTTCTCATTATTTAGCAGATATATTCAGCACCTGAAAACGAGTTTCGTGGATTGACCAATGGTCCTTCTGTGGATAATAAGGGAAGACTTGTTCTCTCCATCGAGGATGCTGCCGCCACTCGAGTTCAAACAGCATATCGTGCATACTCTGTACGTATATCAAAGTTATGGGGTCCCCTGAGGTTTATTAGTCTTACAAGGAACCCCCTGACGTTTCAAAAATTACAAAGAGAACCCCTCTGGTTTAGACTATGTAGTATGTACTAAAACACCCCTTTCAGCTTCAACAAGGACACCCCCTACAACTGCTGAAAATGTTTACAAAAAACCCTTGTAAGGGGTGTCCTTGTAATTCTTGAAACCACAAGGGATTTTCTATAATTACGGTAAAATTCAGGAAATCCGACTGTAAATCACCCTACTGCTTTTACAGCTTAAAAAGTTGATCCTAGAAGTTCAAGAAGCACATGTTGCTTGTACTTTTCAGTGAAAAAAACTGCAAATATCTTTAACCCGTAAAATATGTTTGTGTAACTGAGAACATAAGTTCGATTATAGGATAATTTGTTGTACCAAGTTGCAAAGTTGATGAACTCTGTACAGTTTATGAGGATTAAGACGATACAAGATCTTTTGCGGTATAGAAAACTGACAGACATTCCATATGTTTTCATTTTGGAAAAATAATTATTCATTCTAAAACATTTTATTAGTGGTTGAGACTGTTGAGTATTCCGAAAGATAGAGATTAGCTAATTCATGCTTTTGATATGCCGAACTAAACTTATAAATTATAATCTTCATTTGTATGGATTTAGATTTTCAAGCTTCATTTATAAATGAAGGTCGATTATTGATTGTACACTTCCATTTCCGGTTTAGGCGAGGAGAACACTTCGTCAAATGAAAGGAACGGTGAGGTTGCAGAATTTAGTGCAACGTGATTTTGTGAAGAAGCAAGCCTCAACCACACTGGATCATCTGCACTTATGGAGCCGGATTCAAAGCCAAATTAGATCTCGCCGAGCTCATATGGTAACAGAAGGTCGTCTCAGGCAGAAGAAACTAGAGAGTCAATTGAAGCTTGAATCAAAGCTTCATGACCTTGAGGTAAGAGTACCTACTACTTCATCGGCAAAAAAACAATATTAGTCCTTTAACTTTAACATGAATGCGGAAATGAGACACATGAAGTTCCAACAAGCAATTTAAATCATTTATGATTTAAGTTGCCGCACTTTTAGTCCTATGAATTAAAATCAGTGCCCATAAATTTCCACGCAAGCATCCATATTGAGTAATTATAAACTTTTTTCCCCTGATAATCAGTAGTTACAGGAAGAAATGGGAAATTGGGTGTTATTCTCCCTCCAATTTAAGCTAATTTGGCAAGGTGACGTACTGACGTGGTGGGTAACGACCACGTCAAAGCCAGAGGAACATAATCCCTCATTTGTTTACTAGCGTATCAATTTATGGATACTGTTTTAATTTCGACAAGGACTAAGATTGTGGCTACTTTAAACATAAAGGATATAAATTGCTTGTTGGAACTAAAGGTGTCCCATTTTTTCGTCCTTGTAAAAGTTAAAGGAATAATATAGCTTTTTTGCCCTACTTCATCGGGGGCTTGAAACTATAGGTGTATTGCTTTGAAACATTAAGAAACTTCATCGAATATATTTCGAATTGTTTGACAGGTGGAGTGGAATGGTGGTTCTGGAACGATGAACGAAGCTCTTGTGAGGATACATAAGAGAGAAGACGCATCAGTTAGGCGTGAGAGAACCATGGCATATGCCTTCTCCCATCAGGTGTGTGATTTTCTAGGGTTAGGTCCCGATTGTAGTAATTGACATTAGGTTTACCTTAAAATTATAATATTTGGACAAATATTTTTACCTGCTACCTGGAATAAAAGTTAACCAAAAAATGAATGTTGGACCAAAAACCCATTAATTACAAATAATAATTACTTAAAAGAAAAGAAAGAAATAAACTCCCCATACGCCCCCCCCTCCCCAAAACTTCCATGGCCGTCTTTTCTTAGTCCTCTAGATTTTCTAGAATGGAACGGTAGGTAAATTTATGTCACATGGGCTTGCCTTTTCTTTTCTCCACATAAGGCACATCAAAGCTTTCATTAATTCATTAACAAATAATTTTAAAATTCTTTAAAGCTTTACAATTTCTTAAAAAATAAATTCCAAGACAGTTATTTATAAATTGCAGTCGCTCTGGGGAAAGGGGGAGAGGCTGCAACTTGGAGGGAGGGGATGAGGATGGTGGATGAGGAGGGTTAGTGGGTGGGGTGAGGGAGAAAAGGGTCTTCTTTTGCAAATAATCAATTTTTAAAAAATTATACATTCAACCCCAATTTTTAAATATTTATTTGATAAGTACGATTTAAATCATAAATCGAGTCAAATTAATTTAATCTTTGACATCACAAAGAAGTTTCAAAAATAAAAATTCACCTGATGGTCGCAAGATTTAAAATGTATGAAATAAAATCGATTTATTTAGAAGTTTTATACTGAATTGATAGTTTAAATTGGACTAAATAAATAAATATTTAAAAAGTAGGACTAAATATATAATTTTCCAAAAGTTTTATTTTTTAATTATTGTCAAAAGACCCTCTTCTCCATTAATTATGGCCAAAAGGCCCTCATCTCCATCACCTCACCCCACTTATCCACCCACCCCTTCTCCCCTCTCCATCCCCTCCCCTGACGCAGCCCCATCCACCTACTTGACTCTCCTTTCGTAGCGGTCAACTGTTAGTAATTCATTCAACTAATATTCTTTTTCTTTGCAATTTATTTTTGTCATTGAACCATCCAAATTAAGTAAACTTATTGAGTAAATCATTGGACAATTAGGCACTAGTGTTGGTTATGAATCGCGACCGTCGTGACGGGGGAGGGGGAAGGTGCTGCGACTGGGGATTGAGGTGGGTAATAGTGGATTGTTGGGATGAATGATGATTTAGTGTATTTTTTTTAATTGAGGAGTATTTTCCTAATTTAAGTTTTTTAACATTTTTAAAGATGGGAATATATAAAGTACAATAACCTGCTGTACAAGTTACCCTTCCAAAAATTAAATGGCTCCTAATGTGTACAAAACACAAGAGGTACTAATTTTAGAAAAACCCTACTAAGTAATTGGAATACTGTTTCTTAATTTCGTTTCTGTTCGGAGTGAAATGCAAGAAATACCCCTTATGCTTTGCGTAATTAGCAAAAGTTCCCCGTCTTATTTTTATTACAAGTAACTCCTCATATGCTAAATTTTATAAGCAAAAAAACCCTCCCATAAAATGACAATTTTACCCCCCCCCCCCCCCCCCCCCCCCAAAGATGCTAAAACACCTTTATTTACTTTAAAAATTGACAATAATCCCTTTTTAACTTTGAAAATTGGCAATAACAGCCATGTTCACTTAAAAATTGACAATAACCTCCCTATGATTTACAAAGGACTTTCAAATGGTTCTTTTTTGCTTGTTAAAAAGGAATACTTAAGGGGTTTTTTGCTAATAAAAATAACAGAAAGGAGGTTTTGCCAATTAATCAAAACACAGGGGGTGTTTTTGTATTTAGCTACTTCCGTTTGACATCTTATATGAAGATTAGTTACATAAACAATGGTTTGCAGTGGAGGGCCAACTCCAAACCGAGTTTTGAACCGAGCAACCACGAACTTAGTAAATCGAATTGGGGTTGGAGCTGGACTGACCGTTGGATCGCAGCCCGCCCTTGGGAAGGTCGAATTCCAACACGGGAAAGTCCCAAGAAAGCGTACAGGAGTGGCAAAAACGGTATTTCACCAACAAACAAATTATCACCAGCTAAAGTCAAATTAATATCTCCAAATGGAAAGACTACTGGAAAAGCCAGAAAACTATCATATGAACCACCTGCTCAAAAAGTGAACTCCAAGAATGAACAGGAAGGATCTTAATGTCATTCCAAGTTTCAAGTAAGTTATTATTGTACATTTGGGAAAAAAGATCAACTTATGGTCAGTTTTTCATGTAATTAAACATCAAGTTATATGTATCCTTTTATGTTGAGATGTAATGTGACAATGTTGGTTTGTAAATTTTTTCAATCTTTGTTTCTATATATTGTGTACTGGTTTCATACTTCGATTACGACAATTCTGCTTTCGATATGTTGTGCTATGTCTGCCTTGAAATTTACTATTTGCTGCTTACATTTACTCTTCTACCAAAACTTTTGTGCAGCTCATAAATGAATGTCTTTTAGTACTTAAGAAGAACTAAATACAAAAACACCCATTTTGCTTTGCCCAACTATCAAAAACACCCCTGTGTTCCTTTTTTGAGTTAATGGCAATTTACCCCCATGTGATATTAATAATGTTCAATTTACCTCCCTATAATTTGAAAAAGAGCATTTTACACTCCTATAATTTTATAAAAGTTTCATACCGCCTCCCTGATATTTTTATATGTGGCACTTTACCTCCTTGTGTTATGATAATATGATAGTTTATCCCCTTTGTTATGATAAATGTGACAATTTATCCTCTTGTGTTATGATCAATGTGACAATTTACCCATCTATGTTACAAAACACTTTTCTTGTCCATTTTTAAATTCGGCAAGTGAGTAACACTCTCTGGCTGAAGGAGGTAAATTGTTTTTAAAATTTTCACCGCGCGCGCGGGGAGGGGGGTGGGGGTTGTAAATTGCTCTTTTCCAAATCACAGGGGGTAAATTGACTATTATAAATATCACAGGAATATCACAGGAGGTAAATTGCCATTAACTTGTTCCTTTTTTATTAGCAGAAAACTCATTAGACATCCTTCACAAATTATAGGGTAATTTTTGTCAATTTTTAAATAAATAGGAGGTTACTGTTAATTTTTAAAATTAAAGGGGTGTTGATAATATTTTAAGTTAAGAGGAACGCTTTTTCATATTTAGTGAGGATATAATTGTTATTTCAACTTGTAAAGGGTTCTTTTGCTAATAACAAATAAACACAAGAAGGTTACATGAGTTTTTTGATAATCTAGAAATGCAGTACCTGAATCTATGGATATTTTTATTTAAACCATCTAACTTCATGTGATGTTTCATAGTTACAACTTTATTTTCAATAATCAAATGCATAATATTGTCTTAAGTACTGTTTAAAAGCACATTAAGATTTCCCCTTTGTAATAATGGACAGGAATACATAATTGTTCCCTATGAATATACTTGAAAAGCAAATAAAGTTGGGTGCATTTTTTTCTGACACTGTTTAAATGGAGCCAATAATTGCATATCTTCTTCTTATTATTAATAATTTTGCCTGCTTATATTCTTCACATTATCACATGGGAGCCAACACCATATTGTATTTTTCAAACATGAAATTTATTCCATTGAAAAGAGAAACACAAAAGAGTTCTGACAACCCATGAACAAGAAAAAGTTTGCATAAACATGCTTCTCTGATTCTTCCCATATGACTGTAGGAGCCACCCAAGTAGCACAGAAACCCTAGCTATACTTGTTAGGGTCTATATGGATGGGTACTGTTGTCCTATTTGGCTCGATTTTGGTTTCGAAAAATTAGTTTTAGTGGTTTCAGTAAACTTTTGAAACACGATTTTGATTCAACTTTAATGTTTTATATGATTTTTAAAAATTGAAGATTGAGTTTGAATGTTGAGATTTGATGAGAAAAGTAAGATGGTAAATGTCAAATCAGATCAATGACTTTTATAAATTTTGAGATATGGTATATTTATTGTGTAAGTTTAAGGGGTTTGGTTAGTACTGAAAATCAAATCAAGCTACCCGATACTCGGCTCGAGGTCGTTCGATAAAAGCTTGATTCATCACACTAATCAAACAAAGTTAAATCTAGGCTCGAGCAAGACTCGATAAGCTAAAAGTATAATATACATGTAAAATATCAAGCTACTCGATACTCGGTTTAAACTCGTTTGATAAAGCTGTTTTGAGCTCAACTCATTTAACAATCAAACCAAGCTTAAACACAATTTCAAACTTGATAAAATTCATATCAAGCTTGAACAGTGTGTCGTTCGACACTACTCAATTCGATTATACCCCTAAATTTGGAGGACGAGAATTGGTCCAAAACTCATAAAAAGCCTTGGTTTTGTTGAAATGATAATAATATAATATAAAACTTCAAAGTTAGGTTAGACTTGTGTATTAACATTATATTATTTGCTAAAGCCAAGTTTTTAAAATATTATCTTTACTTTGGCTTTCACATCACATGCATGAAAAGCTTCTCTTTGTATTTAATCATTGTTCATGTCAAAGCCCATCTTTTTGACCCCCTTTAAGCAGATTGATTAACAACGACCTCCAACATGTGATTTACTATAATTTGTACCATGTGAAAATGGTAAGATGACTTACTGTTTTTACTCAAAGAAATACAGTTAAGGTTATGAAATATAGCAAAATCTTGTTTTGCTGCTTCCTTTCCATTATATTGGCACTGAATAACATACAATTTGGAATGTAACGAAAACGGAAAAATTGCATATTTGGTATCATATAATAACGTATTTTGTGACATTGGTACTACTAGACACGTAAATGCACATTTAGTGCCACAATTTGAATATCGGTTGCAATGTTTATATCACCATCAAATAACTGAACGAAAATAGACAGAATCAGCCATGTAAACCGCACATGGCTGTTATCTCATCTTTTGAAGAGAAAATTATTCACGTGATAATGTGATAACATGAGGGAAATATTATCATTTTCCCCTCTAAAAGACGACATAACGTGATAATTTTCCCTCCAAAAGTGAGGGAAATGTGATTATTTTCTCTCCAAAAGATGAGATAATGGTCACATGCGGTGCACGTGGTCCATTCCGTCCAATTATTTGACTGTAGTATGCACATTACAATCAATAAATGTGTATTTACGTATCCAGTGATAACAATGCACATAGTGTCTTATTGTATGGTACCATATATGCAATTTCCCCTACTGAAAACCAACAAACCACTTAATGTGCACATTTCATACATAATAATAACTCTGCATTAAAGGGAAATGTAATAACTTAACTTGAATTAATGAATGCTATTAATCTTCCTTACTTTTCATCATCTTTCACTGTTGCAGTAAAATTTGAAAGTTCCTCACCGTAAAAATTAACGCCCGGAAACTCGTTGCTGATTTGAGAATCATTAATAAAAACCGAATTTTCAATTTCATTGGCGTAGTTCCAATTGAAAATTCTTTGCAATCTATCAATCTCAACATCATCATCATCAAATATATGTGAAAGTAATGAATCTTGAATAGGCACGTTCCCATTAGCAAATACGCTTGAACTTGACGTGGGGTTATTTTTGACATTTTGCACATCTAGTCCATCGATCGCGATTTTGGCTTCTTTCATTAGCCAATCAATGGCTTTACTAGGTCGATCACACCCGAGCCTATCTTGAACATCGTAGAATTGGATTGCGGTTCTAGGTGAAAGGCGAAGGCGTCTATCTTTAGGTCCCCTTGAAGTGTACACTTTGCTATGCCTATCTTTTCTGCCCGTGGATCGAACAATGCGGGTGTTTTGGTGTTCGATTGTATTCGTTTTTCGTCTCTTTGTTGAAATTGGTGCATTTTCTGAAGATAACAATTTATGCCAATTTTCTAAGTGTGCATCAAGTGATTCTTCATCTTCTTGTTGTTCTTCTGGTTGGAGCTTATTGTTTGGAGGATCCATGTGTGAAGTATTTGGACTTCTTTTTGTTCTTCTTTCTATTCAAGTTTTTGAATTGTAATTGTGACCCTTGTGCTTATTTAAGTTCTTATGTGTAGGAATGGATAATAGGGTATTTTACAATCTTGGTACCATTAAATACGTAAATGAACATTTAATACCATAATTTAAAGATTGATTGTAATATTCATATTACCTTTAAATAATTTTGACGGAAATGGACGGAATTGACCATGTGCGTTATCTCGTCTTCTGAAAGAAAAATAATCACTTTTTCCTCACTTTTGGGAGGAAAAATAATCACATCGATCGTTTTTCTCAAATTTTTATGTTGTCACGTGATAATTTTTACCCAAAAAGAAGAAATAATAATCACGTGGCCAATTTCATCAATTTTGATTCAGTTATTTGATGTTGGTATGAACTTTACTACTAATATTTATCTTGTAGTACTAAAATTTTAAGTATATAATGATATCAATATTACAAAATATTCTATTGGATGGTACCAAATTTTTGTGTAGGTATCATGAAAACTTGTGAACTTCCGATTTTGGCTTTCAAGAAAAGGAGCTCAGAAGCCAATGAACTGATTTACGAGTCCAAATGCAAAACCCAGATAGAATTTTGTGTCACACGTGTCAGTGGGATATTGGAAATTACAAAAGTTACATTTGGGTGCACCTGAACCGGGACAATTACACCTAAGAAAGAGCATATAATTTTTTGTTTAATTACATATATCAAGTTAATCCTGAGTCCAAAATATTTATATACTACTACTTTCTCCTTTTTTGTTACGCGTTTTGGTGGATTGTACACAGATTAAAAAAATAAAATAAATAATTATTATTTTTAAATAAAAATTTAAAAATATCTTTTTAATCGAATAATTATATTATTAATTAACATTAATTTTAAGCATTAACAAAAAGATTAAAATTGGTAGAAAAAAAATAGTTTTACATTAAACTCCTAAAATAATATAATCAAAATTAACAATTTTTTTCCCAAAGCGACAAATAAAATAACGAAGAGAGTAATAAATATAATAACAAGCCCTGTTCCTAAGTTTTAACAGTTGCTAAATACTTGTTTTGCTTAAATTTTTTTCAGCTTTATTTCTGCTAGACATTCTTAATTTGTTATTTTGCATATTCCAATGTAAAAATATTAAATTTTTGTTAAACTATTTTTTAGGCCATATTTTTGTACCATATCATTTTTGTTGCCGTAGTTCTACAATACAAAAATAGTATTTTAATGATGATAATAGAGAAGAATCTTGACACTTGAATTATTAAGGCAATGAATGAGAAATAATTATTAATGAAATTATGAAAAAGTGAAATATTTTTCTACATATAACTACAGTTCTCATGATGAGAAAATAGAAAATATCTTGACAAATGAATAAAAGTTGAGTACATGCGTTTGAAATATTTATTATATGAAAAATATAAAATATTTAATTGCATAAAAGTATAGAAAAGAAAAATAATTTATCTCTCTCTCCCCCCCTCTCTCTCTCTTCAAGAGTATTCCCTTTCTTCATAAATGTTGTGTTTTATTTTTTTTAGGCAAAATTGCAAAAATCATCTCAAATTAATCATTGATTTTGGATTTTTGTCCCAAACTATATCAACTTGGCGCGCGAATTTCGTCCCGTAATTTAATATTTTATTTGAATATCGTCCCACCATTAATTATGAGACGGAAATTAAGCATTTGTCCATTAAATTATCACATGGCTTAAGTGTCATGACGTGGTAAATTTTAACATGAATAATTATATAATATTGCGGAATTCGTCTCAAACTAATTACAAGATTGAATCGTCATTTCCATTAAATTAAAAATTTAATATTGGAACTAAATTCATACAAAATGATAAATTACGGGACGAAATTCGGTGAGTTGATATAGTTGGGACGAAAAATCAAATTTAGTAAAGTTTGGGACGATATTTCAAAAGAATATTAAATTACAGGATGAAATTCGATAAGATAATATAATTTGGGACATTTTCTGCAATTTTACCTCTATTTTATGTAGATCAAAAGTAGTTTCAAATATAAGACTAATTTGAGTCAACCTAAAATTTGACCTCCCAAAATATATGCATTGGGAGGTTTTTTTTACTTATATCATAGGTTTATCATCCACCATTGAAAATAGTGTTTAAGTGTCTAAGAGAGTAACTAATTACAAGATATTTGCAATACACTTACATTTTAGTTGGATGAGCTAGTTTGGTTTAAGCCATGTATGAGCAAGAATTTTCTAATTTTATAGTAATTTATATGAGTATTTTAATCAACTTATAATAATTAGTTTAAATTCTTTATGAATACCATCTAAGGTTTTACCAGCATCATAATCATGAACCATCTACTTATAAATCTAAGGCGAAAAAACCTATATTGTGGAGAAATTTAAAAATAAAATTCATGAAGAGCTTTGCACTTGTTGATTAAAACTTCAGAAAATTTATTCTTTGTCCATTATTGTCATCAATTGACTGGATATAATCAATACTCCCTTGTTGGATGAAGATGAAGATGAAGTGCAAAGAAGTTAAGAAGTTAAGGGATGGTTTTGATGATTTCCAAAACGTCAAAATTAGCTAAGTATGGAAAATTTAGTTCCCTTAGAAGAATTTTTGAACAAGAATAGAAGACATCAGAAGAGTTTAAAAATTCAAAGCCCAGAAGACTAGTGATCTCATGCTGAAACAGCGAACAGAAGGGTAGACCATCAGCTGACTCAAATCAGATTAGTTCAGTATTTGATCAGCAGAGTATCTATCAGCAGAGTTGCTTCGATCAGCAGAGTAGAAGAGATCAAGAGATTAGTCCAACGGTAATAAATGCACCTGGTGTAATAAATGCTGAAAGAGAAGGGTAGTAATGGCAAATGATTGAAGAAAACTCTCGGATCAGCAGAGTGCATTTAATGCTGCTACAGGAAAGTACAGCAGAGAAAGGACTGTAGCAGGTAGCCGTTCTGATTTTCGGGCTAAGGCTATGGATTTGAGATTTGATTTCCTTCAACGGTCATATTTTCAAATCCAAGTATAAATAGAGCTGATTTCGAAGAGAGAGACAACACAACAACATCTGAGATTTCGCATTCGAAGCAGAAATTTTTCTAAGTCTCAAGAAGCTCGAACAACTCACTCGTCTGGTGGAAGTCATCTGTTGACAGAAACCCAGTTGAAGAAAATAGAAAAATACAATCTGAGTGTTTTGTATTAGTTGAGTGTTGTGCGAAGTTTAAATCCGTCTTTGTGAGTGATTTAACTTCAGAGGATAGATCTTCTTTGTGATTTCCTATTGTGAGCTTATAGCCTTTTCATTTGTTGTCTAGGTATAAGTGGAGACATATTGTAAACTTTGTGTTTATAGTATAACCCAGAATCTGAGTGATCTGGAAGAGTGGACTAAAGGATTTTTATCCATATAACCACTATAAAAATTCTTTGTGTTATTTCTGCATTTAAAGTTTTCTTGCATATTTTGAAGTTGCATAAAATTACACTTTGAATTATCAAAAGATTTTATAAGGAGTTTTAAAATTGGGGATAAAATCTTTTTAAGGACTTAGTCTACTTGTGAAAAATACTTTCAAACATCCGCTGCAAGTATACTCGTGATAAAACTGATTTTCACTGAAATCAGCTAAGTAAACTGTAAGAAGAGTGGTCACTCTGCTGTTCAAGATTTGTTCACGATCAGCATAGTCATCTTACTGTTCTTCATCAGCTTAGTCTGCTGACAGAAGAGTAAAAAGTTTTTAAGTCTAAAATTTTTAGAGGTCTATTCACCCCCCCCCCCCCTCTAGACCTCATCTGACCACTTGGGACCAACAAGTGGTATCAGAGCAGGTGGTTCATTAGAATCAGCTGCCTGATCAACGAGCTTGATCCAAGTGTTTTTCAAAGGTTTTTCAAAACTTTTCAAAAGAGCATCTTTTTGAAAATTTAAAACTTTTTGAAAAATGGACTGTATCAGCCATGTTACCCACATTGCTGGTATGTCGTTTGAAGATTGGAAGATCAGAATGGAGATCTTCTTAGCTGCCTACAATGACAACATGTATACATGTATCATAAAAGGTCCATTCAGATTCACAAAGACCATAAAGATAAATGAAGTTGATACGGTTGTGGAAAAAGATCTTCATGAGATGACTCCAGAAGAAATAAAGCTATTTAATCTGGATAAAGTCGGAAGATTTATCATGACTAAAGCCCTGGATAATAATCGGTTTGACAAAGTCAAACACTGCAAAACTGCAAAGGAGATGTGGGATAAAGTCAGAGATATGAGCGAAGGAAACGACGCCATTAAAGAGCATCAGCTGAGTGTTGCTCTGGAAAAGCTAGACAATTTCAAGATGAAATCTGGAGAGACCATAGATCAAATGGATACCAGGTTCACCAGAACTTTGAATGAAGTCTTAAAGCTTGGAAAAACCTTCACGGACAAGGAGATAACCATCAGAGTGCTGAAGGCTTTACCTCCAAAATTCAACATGAAGGTGACAGCAATGGAAGAATCAAGAGATTTGGGAAAAATCTCTCTTACAGAGCTGTTCTCAGTACTCAAGGCGTATGAGTATAAACTGCCTAGAATGGGAATTGAAGAAACCTCAACTTCAGGACCCACAGCTGCCTTAGTTGCTGCTGAAAACACCAGAAGACCAGCACAGAAAAGCAAAGAAGTGGACTCATCTGATGAAGCCACTCTACTCACACTACAAGAATAAGGACTTTTAGCCATGGCTCATAGCCGTGGCCAATAGTAATGTTGGGGTGGCCAATAGCTATTGGCCTCGACAAAGCCACGGTCTTCTTCCGATTTATTAGAGTGGGTAGCCAATACATTGGCCACGGCTAATGGTCATGGCCAATGTTATGGCCACCCAAAAAACCGTGGCTTATACTACCGTAGCATTAAGTAAGGATGTTAGTTTATGAACTTTGGCCACAACTTTTTGGCCGTGGCTTATAGAATTTTTTTTTTATTTATTATTTTTTAGGAAATTCTATTTATTTGGATCATATCCATCATAATATGCATGAAATAATAAATAATTGCATTTTATAACCCTATTCCAATTCTCTAAATATTTAAACAATATCCCAATTACCAAATGTCCAATTTTCTTCATTCTCCTCTCAATAACCAAAATATTTTTTGCACAATAAAAATTTTCATCAAGTTTAGGATTACCATCATTGCTCAAAATCCAGCAAGTACAAGAGACATAAGTCGTAAAGAAAAAAGAAAACAAAAATTTTCATCAGATTCAAAATAACCCGCAAAACTCCTCTTTGCATTGAAGATCTCATTCTTCTGGCAAATTCCTTACATCCAAGAACTCCAACAAGACCTAGAAAAAAAAATGTTCACAATCATAAAGGGCAAATTAGAAAAGGGTTGTTTTTCAATCAGAACAAATATGCAAAATAAATCATATGAACTAGAAAAGATCTACAATCTTATTATCAAATATCAAGGGAGGAAAATCAAAAGGATCCAACAATAATAAGTTGATCAAAATCTTACAATACTATTTTTTTTCGCCTAAAGTTTTGCCTGTACATTCAATCAAAACACTTCATCTATATATATTTCCATCACAAACACACACACACACATATATATATATAGCACATAACTTGTGTGTTATTGTTCATTATCAATTATGCTGAAAATGGAAAACAAATGAAACTTGTTTTGTCAAAAGTTTGGAGAAAAAGAAATCTTACATAGCAATGATATTCGTACAGTTCTCATATGCCGGCATGGCCTTATTTTCTAAAGCAGCAATATCGAAAGGAATGTGGATCTGGATCAAATATAGTATTTCTAAAGCAACAATATCAACAAAATCAACAAATAAAAATCTGGATCAACTCTTAAACTTAAACCAAAAAAATCAAAATCAACAGAGAACTAAAAGGCAACTTAAACTTAGCAACAATGCATCAACTCTTGATCTATAACTATAAAAGCAGTTCAACAAACAGAGCAAGCTACCCAGAAAAACATAAAGCTCAGAACAGAAAAATAACATTTAAAGTAGAACAAAAAACTTAAAATGCACCTCACTATTTATTGAACAAATGCAATATCTTCATTAATAATATTATATACTTTAAAATTGTCAAATCTTACCATGATTTGTGCCTATAGACCACTTGAATTTCCACTTGCACTTGCTCCATATGTACTTGATTCATGTCTCATATCGAAAGGCTTAAACGAGCTAGGAAATTGTCCACCTTATTACGAAAAAAAAGAAAAAAAAAACCCCATTAAAATCATTCACAAGACTCATTAATAATTCAAAATGTAAAAGTAGAATAGACTACCATAATTTTATTTTTATATTATCTAAAATAAACAATGGATAATTTAATTTTCAATGACATCGATCACCAAAAAATCCATAAAGCTGCAAATTACTTTTAACTTCATAATAAACAACTACTATTACCTTGAGGATGAATACGATTATGAACTGGAATTGAAGTTGAAATAAATAAAGGGAGAGCTACATAAGGGGAGGGGGGTACAGTGAGAGGGAAAAGCGAGAAAGAGAAACAAAGGGAGAGCTAGTTTTCCCTTCATAATCTTTTGGGAGCATATGTCAACAAGTCGTGCAAAGCATAAAAAAGAGAATCGCTAATATAGGTGCACCTCTGGATAACAATGAAACCACAGATCAAGTTATAAAGAATTACTTGGGATTAAAAGTGAACTTCTGCCAATAACTCACTAGCCCCTTATGTAAGCGATTTCCCTATTAAAATCAATTCATTGTCACCACTACAGAGAATCGTAAAGTGACAATAATGTTATAAGTTCTCTTAACAATACCTTTTGAACCAACAACTTCTTGAGACATACTGTATTATATTCATTTCTCTGATCGATGAATCAACAAAGAACTATATATTCTGAAAAGTACAATAAAGAAAACATTTATAAGTAATTAATTAATAACCTTGCTTTTTTATTAATTGAAATAAACAAAATTTCGAAAATATATGAAATGAAGAAGGAAGATCTGAATTGGAAAACAACAAGTATATACAGGTAACATAGAATTAATTAAGAAATGCAATAAACCACTGATCAAATCAACTACTCCTATACTATTAAATAATTCTCTGATAGATATAACACTAACACTGTTCATCTATTTTCCATGTTATTTGATGCCCAAATACTTAGAGATCATGATGCATCATCAGCCATTAGGCTTATTATATACTAGTATGTTAAATAGATAATAGATTGTGCCCAGACCAGAGAACATAGTATATAGAACAGAACAGAACAGAACAGAACAGAACAGAACAGAACAGATGCTTGCTATTTCACAGCTTGTATATATGATGAATGTATCAGAGTTTTAATTGTGAAGTAGTGTTTTAGTAATATAATATAAATGACAGATTATAGTATTACCTATATATAGCATAAATAAGATAAGGTTGTATTTGTTGTAGACATCATCAGTAAATTAACACATCCTTCTGATTCCAAATCTACTGCAAAATAAATTCAACTATTTCTGCTCTACCTCCATTTAACCTATTACATTTGAACCCTTATGAATATGATGGTCCGAGTTAATTCAATTATATTGCAAAACTAAGTTTATTAAACATGTTAATTACATGTGGAGCATACATAAAGCATTATACAGTATTTTTCTAATTATTGCAGAAGCTGAAACATCAAAATCAAATAACATTTAACAAAATACTGAAAAGCACTTCTATTATTTTTCCTATTAACAAGATATAACTTGGTGGCATTTATATGTATCCATGATAGCATGTTCACTGAAAAATCTCAAGGGCAAGTACACCTACTTTCAAATGAACTTTCTCAACATTACATATCACTGGATTGATCATTTGCAGCAATAATTTTGATTTATTTTCAACCAGAAAACGATAATGCTCAAAAGCTTACCAGTTTAGTCAAGAATGCCCATAAAGCTGAAATACTATTACCTTGAGTGAGAATAGGATTATGAACTGGAATTGAAAGCCGATTATAGACTGAAATTGAGCTGATTCAAACTGAAATTGAGCCGATTTTGAACTGAAATTGAGCTGATTCGCACTGAAATTGAGCCGATTTCGAACTGAAATTGAGCTGTTTCAAACTGAAATTGAGCCGATTTCGAACTAAAATTGAGCCGATTGTTAATCGAAATTGAGCACTGTCAACTGAAATTGAGCCGATTATGAAAGATGAACTTCGATTTTGAAAGATGAACTTCGATTTTGTTTGTGTATATGAAATGGGGAAAACGGGAATTAGAATTAGAATGAAGACGGGAAAGAGAAATAAACATTAATTAGAATGAAATATAAGTCTGGAATAAATGGGGAAAGAAGGAAAAAGAAAAGGAATAGTGGCCGTGGCATTTGTTCCTATATCTAATAAGGTGGGCCGTGGCGGATAAATTGAACTTTTTTCTAATCGGCCCAGTAACCGATTCAAATGTCAATTGGCCACTACTTTTTTTACCGTTGCTAATATGGTGTGGTCAAAACTCACATTTCTAGTAGTGTCAACAAAAAGGAGTACACAGCTGGAGATGTAGCATTGCTGATGAACAATTTCAAGAAGTTCTACAAGAGAAAATTGAAGAACAAATACAACAATGCTTCTACTTCTAAACCTAACTCTTCTTCTCAAGAAAAAGATGATTATAAAGCAAAATTAATGTGTTATAACTGCAGGAAATTGGGACATTTCATCAGAGACTGTCCTTATCCAAAATCAGAGAAGTACACTGAAGAAGAGAAGAGAATCAGGAAAGAAAGAAAGAAAGCATCAGAGAGGCAAGGCAATGATGGCTGAAGCAGAGAAGCTGACTGCTGTCTACTCATCTGATTCAGATTCAGACACGTCTGATGAAGAATCATCTGATGAAGAAAACCTGCTCTCCTCTGCCTGATGGCAAATGAATCTGATGACTCTGAGGATGAGGTAACTCCTCTTGACAATGAATTATTTAATTCATTTGAACAAATGATGCTCAACAATACTAGCATTGCTGATGCATTTAAAAAGCTTAAGGAAGAGATGATATTGCTAAAAGAGCAAAACAGTTCACTGAAACTTAAAGCTGAAAAGCCAAAAGAATCAGCTGAATATAAACTGCTTGAGCAAGAGAATGAATCTCTGAAAGCTGAATGTGAAGTTTATAAAGGAAAAATCATGGAACTTGAAAAAGTTATTGAGTCTCATGAGAAATCATCTGTTGCATCCACTCATATGACTAGTAAACAGAAGATGCCTTTAGAACAGGATAAGCAAGAATTGAACCATACTGAGAAATTTATATCTGCTGACAATAGTAAGGTCATTCTGTATGTTCAAACTGCTAGACCTACTTCACCTGAGAAAGTGGTAAAGGAGAAGAAATCTCCTAAGGCTAAAAAGAGCAAAGAGCCTAGTGTAGGTAAACAGACTAGTAAGACCAAAAAGCAGAGTCCTAAGAAGTCTGCTGATAAAGCTAAAGTCAATCAGACTAGTGGTAAAACTAAGTCTTCTGTTAATGAGCAAGCAACTAGTAAACCAAAGAAGCATAAAAATAAGAAAAATCAAAATGCTTGGTATGGAAATGAGTCATATTATGTGCAACCTGCTGCATATCATCCTATGTATCATGCACCTCAATTTCCTGGTTACTATGCACCTTATCCTGCTCATCCAATGCATGCATACCCTGCTTATCATGCACCTTACCCTGCTTATGAATATTATTCTTATCATACTGATCATCAACATGACTTATCTGATAACTTTGATAAAAATGAAACTGTTCATGCTCATATTAAAACTCAGAAGCCTAAGAAGCCTAAGACATCAACATCTTGGGTTGTCAAAGGTGGAACTAATCCTTCAGGACCCTCTCAATAAGGGTACCTAAAACAATTTTTTTTTTTGTAGGATAGGATTAGGAGTAGGAGTAAAGTAGAGAAGATTTGGTACTTGGACAGTGGTTGTTCAAGACACATGTGTGGAAGCATACATGAGCTGACTGATGCAATTGCTGTGGATGGTCCAAAGGTTACTTTTGGAGACAGCAAAGAAGGCAAGATTAAAGCTAAAGGGAAACTGATCAGAGGAAACATAGAGATATCTGACATCTCATATGTTAAAGGCCTCAAATATAATCTGCTGAGCATAAGTCAATTTTGTGACAAAGGATATCCAGTCATCTTCTCAACAGATAAGTGCCACGTTGAACAAATTGGTACAAAGAAGGTTATTTTATCTGGAAGACGACAAGAGAATGTCTACATAGTCGACTGGAATTCTGCTGACAAGAATTCAAGTGTTTGTTTGGTGGCATCAACACCAAGTGAAGTTAGCTGGCTATGGCACAAAATGATGAATCATTTAAACTTCAAGACCATCAACATATTAATAAAGAATGATTTGGTAGAAGGGATTCCAAAAACAGTCATGAGCAAAGACAAGCTCTGTGACGCCTGTCAGAAGGGTAAACAAATCAAGTCATCGTTCAAAAGCAAGAAGCACCAATCTTCTGAAAGAATCTTGGAGCTGCTACACATGGACTTATTTGGACCCATTGATCCAGTCAGCAATGGTGGAAAGAAATACTGCCTAGCTGTTGTGGATGATTATTCAAGATATACTTGGGTGATATTCATGAAAAAGAAGAGTGAAACCAAGGAACATCTTACCAATCTGATGGAACTGATCCAGAATGAGAAAAATACAAAGATATTGAAGATCGGATCAGATAGAGGGACATAGTTCACAAACTCTACTGTTGAAGAGTATTGTAATATCAAAGGAATACATCATGAGTATTCAGCTGCTAGAACCCCTCAACAGAATGGTGTTGCTGAAAGGAGAAACAGAACACTGAAGGAAGCTGTCAGAACCATGATAGCTGAAGCTAAGCTGCCTCAAAGATTTTGGGCAGAAGCAACAAATACAGCCTGCTTTACCCAGAACAGATGCGTGATCAACAAAAATCAGAACAAGACTCCATATGAAGTTTGGAACAACAGGAAGCCAAACATTCATTACTTTAAAATTTTTGGTTGTAAATGCTTTGTTTTAAACAATGGGAAAAATCACCTTACTGCATTTGCAGAAAAGGCTGATGAAGCTATTTTTGTAGGATACTCTACTGTTAGTAAGGCTTATAGAGTTTTTAACAAAAGAACATTACTAATAGAAGAATCCATTCATGTAGTATTTGATGAGCCAAGTCAATCTTCTGAAAAGAATCAAATTACTAATCAAGATAGGTCTACTGATTTACAGAAGTTGAATATTGGAAAGAATGAAGAATATGTTCCCATCATACTACCTGATCTCAACTCAGCTGCCAACTCAAGTGCTGTTCAAAATCAGATCACTGATTGTCTAACAGACGAGTTACCAACAGCTGACAGACCAGAGACTGTTCAACAGACTACTACTGGAACTCCAACAGTAGTGTTGCAAGATCAAGAAAGATGACAACATCCAGACCTGCAACCTGATCTCAGATGGCTCAGGAATCACCCACCAGAATTAGTGATTGGTGATCCTTTGGACAGAGTGAAAACAAGAAGAGCTGCTGCACAAGATGCCATGTTCACTAGTTTTCTATCTCAAATAGAGTCTAAACAAATTGAAGAAGCTCTAAATGACTCCTTCTGGATTGAAGCTATGCAAGAAGAGTTAAATCAATTTGAAAGGAACGAAGTATGGTACTTAGTTCCAAGACCAAGTCATCAAAGGGTAATTGGCACTAAATTGGTTTTCAGAAATAAGATGAATGAAGATGGTATTGTTACCAGAAACAAAGCAAGATTAGTGGCCAAGGGTTATTGTCAAGAAGAAGGAATTGACTTTGATGAGACATTTGCACCAGTAGCAAGACTTGAAGCAATCAGACTGTTTCTAGCCTATGCTGCTTACAAGAACTTCACTGTCTATCAGATGGATGTGAAGTCTGCCTTTCTCAATGGAGAATTGCAAGAAGAAGTATATGTTGAACAACCTCCTGGATTTGAAGCTTATCAACAAGAAGAGTAGGTGTATCGTCTAAAGAAAGCCCTCTATGGACTGAAACAGGCTCCAAGAGCATGGTATGATACCCTGTCTGATTTCTTTTAATAAAAGGATTTCTTAAAGGTAAGGTAGATAAAACCTTGTTCACAATTGAATGGGAAAATCATATATTGATTGTGCAAATATATGTGGACGATATTATCTTTGGTTCAACTAACCAACAGATGTGTGACAAGTTCTCCAAGCTCATGCAAAATAAGTTTGAAATGAGCATGATAGGTGAACTCAATTATTTTCTTGGTTTGCAAGTTAGACAGTTGCCTGATGGAATATTCATCAACCAAGCAAAATACACAAGAGATCTGTTCAAGAAATTTGGTATGGAAACTAGCTCTACTGCTACTATTCCTATGTCTACAAGTCTTCGTTTGAATAAAGATAAAGATGGCAAATCAGTGGACATGACCAAATACAGAGGCATTATTGGGTCATTGTTATACCTAACAGCAAGCAGACCTGATATCATGTACTCAGTTGGGGTTTGTGCAAGATTTCAACCAAATCCCAAGGAATCTCATCTCTTAGCTGCCAAGAGGATACTGAAATATATTAAGGGCACTCAAGAATTGGGATTGTGGTATCCTAGAGAATCTGGATTTGAGCTTATTGGTTATTCAGATTCAGACCTTGCTGGCTGCAAAATTGATAGAAAAAGCACAACAGGTGCCTGTCAGTTTTTGGGCAGTCGTCTGATCTCATGGATTAGTAAGAAACAGATCTCAGTCTCTATATCTACTGCTGAAGCTGAGTATATAGCTGCTGGAGCGTGCTGTGCACAGATACTATGGTTGAAGCATCAACTAGAAGATTACAATATCGAGATCAGTGGAATTCCAATCTACTGTGACAATACTAGTGCAATCTCACTTACTCAGAACACTACAAGTCATTCAAGGACTAAACATATTGAGATCAAGCATCACTTCATTAGAGATCATGTGGAAAAAGGGAATGTAATGATTGAGTATGTTCATACAGACAATCAGATTGCTGATATTTTCACTAAACCTTTAAGTGAAGTAAGGTTCTCAACTCTAAGAGCTGAGCTAGGACTACTTAATTTGGATGCATAAGCTGAGGGGGAATTTTTCAGAAGACTGAAGTTCAACAGCTTAGTTATCCGTTATTCTATTCAAGGATTAACTTTCAACAGACTAGTTAACTTATGAATTCTTAAAGACATGGGGAACGTGTAAGACTAGCGGTACTTCTGTTCTAAAGATGAAATTTGTTAATGTCAGTTAGTTGAAGTTATGTTATCAGAAGATCTGTTCTTAATTCTTGAAGACTGAAGATTATTTTACCTTGCTGGATTGACAAACAGCAGAGGAAGATTACTAGCTATTGGTTTTCTCTAGTAATATCAGATAACAGATCACCCGTCTGTCAGATAAGTTAAACTCTACTCATCTGATATCTTATATGAGCATGGTTATAAATCGCATCTTTAGAAACACGCTTTTATAAGTAATATATTAGTGACGATAGAGTTTCCCGCCCGTCTGACATTAAATTAATAAAATTGAAATCCGCAGCTCCCACCCACACGATTAATAAACTGTCAGATTAATCCAACGTCTTAGATTAATCACGATAACCTAAACAGAGGAAAACATATAAAATCCGATCTGAACAGTACAGTCGTCTTACGCACACATAAACTCTCAAATTTTCTAACTCTCAAACTCTCTTGCTTTCAAAAGTTTACTGCTTTCACAAAATTCTACTCAGTAATCCCAGAAATGGAGAAAATTATGGATGGAAGGTACTTGAACTACAGCAAATTCCACTTCTCTGGTACTGATCTGATGCGCTCAATCATGGAGAAAATCAAAGAGGCATCTTTAGTTCCAGTTCTGGAAGCCCACGAAGACAGGGTTTACTTAGAAGACATTGATCACTTCTACAAGACCAGGAAATTCACTAAAAATGACACTGTTATGTCGGCTGTCATTGGGGGTAAGAAAATCGCTGTCTCTGCTGCTGCAAAGAAGAAACAAGATGAAGCAGAAAGGAAAAAGAAAGCTGCAGAAAAGGCTGAAGAGGATCGCCTGAAGAACCTTGAGCTCAAAAGGCTGGAAGAAGAAGCCAGCAAAATGACTCAAGAACAAAGGGATGCTATAGAAGCAGCTGAGTTAGCTGCTGCTATTGAGGCTAGTGCTAAGGATTCTCATGGTCCTAAGCATACTGGAGGAATAGTGATTGGTGAACCAAGAGATCCCACCAAACCTATACCAGCTATGCCAACCCCAGCAATACAACCTAAGAGAAGAGAAGAAGTCAAATTGGCTTTAGAGATTGCCAGGGATGACCCTGATGCCTTTGAAGAATTCATTAAGAGGTTGGATGCTGAGAATGCAAGGATTACTCGTCTGACGATGTTTAACAAAGAGAAGATCAGATATAATAGGTGGAGAGACTATCGTCTGACAAAGAGTAAAGACCAAATTGCAAACTGGAAGCCCTTTGTTGAAGAAGAAGCCTGGGTGCTAAAGTGGCTTGAGACAGGTTCTCTCACTCAAGCATTAGACTCAGAGTTCTTCCTGGACAAGCTAAGACTGAGGATCAGTCAAGTTGTGAAGACAGAGGCAAAGAAGATATATGAATCTTTTCCTGAGGAGTTTGCTGAAGATGAAGACCTCAAGGAAAGATCCATCAAGTTGGTTGTTTCCCAGACAATGGAAACATGGGCCAAAAAGACTAGAAAGATGAAGGGGCAACCAAGCACTATGATCCCCCTTCCTAGTCTGAAACAGATTGTCTATGGCACTAATATTAGGCCATATGAAGAGTTACCTGAGGATCCAATCTCCACATTCATTCCACTTGATGATTTTACTTGGATTGCTCATAGGTCTACTGTGGATAATGCAGGCTTAATGCATACTGTTGCCACAGTTAAAAAAGTTCAAGCACCCCCTGCTGATGAAGATAAAGAGAAAGAAGATGCTTCTGACTCTACCAAAGAAAAGGAAGGGACTTCTGATGTTGATCAAAAGAAAGAAAAGAGGGTACATCTGACCCTACTGATCAGAACAAAGAACCAGAAAAAGAAGGTACTTCTGATCTTGTTGATCAGAACAAAGAAAGGGAGGAAATCTCTGAGCCAGCTGATAAGGAAAAGGAAATCATTCCAAATCAAGCTGATCAGATTACTGAAAAGGAGGCTACTGCTGAGCAAACTGATCAGACTAAGGAGAAGGAATGTACTCCTAGTCAAGCTGATGAGACCAAGGAAGAAGAGCCTGCTTCTGGTCCAGCAGATCAGATTACAGAAGAAACAACAACTCAAGCAGCAGAACAGTCTACTGAAAAGGAAACTTTTGCCCTACCTTCAATTCCAACTGAAGTTGCCTCTACTTCTCAGAACTTACAACAAGTATCTCTGTTGGATTCAATTCAGTAGATGATCTCAAATTCAATGAAGGAGTTAGAAGAAAAGGTAACTGCAAATATGTTGGCTGCTGTAAGTCAACCAACCAAAGCTGCTGCTATTCCAACCGATCTGATAGAAGATACTGCTCAGAATGTTAAACTTATCTGTCAAGATATGGATGTACTCAGAAGAAGGACTCAGAGCACTGCTGCTGGTTGGAGAGATATTACAGAAACTGTTGAGATGGCTATTCAAGCTGAAGATGAAGTTATAATAAATATGACCAAGGACTTCAAGGCATCTGCTGATTGGATTCTTGCAACCCAGATTCAGTTAGGTGACCAAGGAGAAGTTGTGTTAAAAAGAATGGAAGCTTTTGAAGCCAATCAACTCAGACAACAAGCTCAACTGGATGCTATGGAAGAGAACATCAGGCTTCTCTGTGACTTACTTCAAATTCCACCAGTCTTGCCAAAATATCAAATCAACCCTGCTGATGATGACAAAAAGGGGGAAGATAGGGTATTTGGACAGAAGAAAGTTGAAACTTCTCTTGATAAAGTAGAAGATAGACTAGATGGTGCTGAAGCTGAAGAAACTGAAGTGTTGGAGGAATCTGCTGCTGAAGATGAGAATGCTGATAATGAAAATGAAGGCACAAGCAGACCTACAGATGAGAAGATCACAGAAGAAGAAAGTGAAGCTGATGAAAGTGAAGCTGAAGCAAAAACTAAGTCTGATAAAGAGATAGCTGCTGCTAAGGACTCAGCTGAAGAACAGCTTGACCCTGATGCTAAACAGAAGTAGTTAGAGCTGTTACAACAAAAATTCAAGCTAGAAGACAAGCTAGAAGACTAGTCTTGTTTAAATTACTTACATTTATTTCCTTGTAATTTTTTTGCACATCTCATCTGTTCAAGAACTTGTAATCTGTAATATTTTCATTATCTATAAAATTGCAAGTTTGAAATCCAACAGACTATTTCTATCTCAGAAATTTTTGAGGATCAAAACTTTAGTTTAGGTACAGGTACTTAACTGAAGTTTTGTCATCATCAAAAAGGGGGAAATTGTTGGATGAAGATGAAGATGAAGTGCAAAGAAGTTAAGAAGTTAAGGGATGGTTTTGATGATTTCCAAAACGTCAAAATCAGCTAAGTATGGAAAGCTTAGTTCCCTTAGAAGAATTTTTGAACAAGAATAGAAGACATCAGAAGAGTTCAAAAATTCAAAGCCCAGAAGACTAGTGATCTCATGCTGAAACAGCGAACAGAAGGGTAGACCATCAGCTGACTCAAATCAGATTAGTTCAGTATTTGATCAGCAGAGTATCTATCAGCAGAGTTGCTTCGATCAGCAGAGTAGAAGAGATCAAGAGATTAGTCCAACGGTAATAAATGCACCTGGTGTAATAAATGCTGAAAGAGAAGGGTAGTAATGGCAAATGATTGAAGAAAACTCTCGGATCAGCAGAGTGCATTTAATGCTGCTAAAGGAAAGTACAGCAGAGAAAGGACTGTAGCAGGTAGCCGTTCTGATTTTCGGGCTAAGGCTATGGATTTGAGATTTGATTTCCTTCAACGGTCATATTTTCAAATCCAAGTATAAATAGAGCTGATTTCGAAGAGAGAGACAACACAACAACATCTGAGATTTCGCATTCGAAGCAGAAATTTTTCTAAGTCTCAAGAAGCTCGAACATCTCACTCGTCTGGTGGAAGTCATCTGTTGACAGAAACCCAGTTGAAGAAAATAGAAAAATACAATCTGAGTGTTTTGTATTAGCTGAGTGTTGTGCGAAGTTTAAATCCGTCTTTGTGAGTGATTTAACTTCAGAGGATAGGTCTTCTTTGTGATTTCCTATTGTGAGCTTATAGCCTTTTCATTTGTTGTCTAGGTATAAGTGGAGACATATTGTAAACTTTGTGTTTATAGTATAACCCAGAATCTGAGTGATCTGGAAGAGTGGACTAAATGATTTTTATCCATATAACCACTATAAAAATTCTTTGTGTTATTTCTGCATTTAAAGTTTTCTTGCATATTTTGAAGTTGCATAAAATTACACTTTGAATTATCAAAAGATTTTATAAGTAGTTTTAAAACTGGGGATAAAATCTTTTTAAGGACTTAGTCTACTTGTGAAAAACACTTTCAAACATCCGCTGCAAGTATACTCGTGATAAAACTGATTTTCACTGAAATCAGCTAAGTAAACTGTAAGAAGAGTGGTCACTCTGCTGTTCAAGATTTGTTCACGATCAGCATAGTCATCTTACTGTTCTTCATCAGCTTAGTCTGCTGACAGAAGAGTAAAAAGTTTTTAAGTCTAAAATTTTTAGAGGTCTATTCACCTCCCCCCCCCCCTCTAGACCTCATCTGACCACTTGGGACCAACATCCCTCCAGTTTTTTATTTGTCATTTTAAGAGTTTATTGTGAAATTATTTATTTTCTATCAACTTTTCGCTTTTTGTTAGTAGTTATAATTAATGCTAATTAATATTATAATTATTTAGTTAAAAGGGTGTCGTCAAATTTTTCCTTATAAAAATATCATTATTTATTACATTTCTTAATTTATGTACAATTCCAAAATAACAAATAAAAAAAAAGAGGGAGTACAAATTTGGCGTGATACTTCAGAAAAAGAGAAATTATCATGTGATTCAGAGTCTATTTCGGAATACTTCATTACAATTGAGAAAATTGTGTACTAAACACGTACTACAATTGAGAAAATTGGGCATGCCTGCTGGTTTCATTTTGCATGCATGTGTTGGGATTCAGATTGTACTTTCCATGAAATCAGCTATATTTTAGCCGTCTCCATAAAAAAAGAAAAAATAATGCGCGTGAACCTCACGCGCGTGTGCTGCTAATGAAATAAAGATTTTGTAAAAGTTAATGATAACATAAGGGTTCTTTGCAACGACGGAGCTAAGTTTTGTAGGGGTGCATGGACCCCTTGGAATTTTGATCCTTGCTTAATTATTTATCTATAATTTTAAGTTTGTTTCATTTTTTTTAATAAAAATAAAGGTTTATCTAAATGTAATTTAGGTTTGCCTTCTAATGAACCCCACTAATTAATCCTAAAAAATTATATTAAAGGGGTCCATTTTTATTAAAGTATCATATTAAAAGTTTATTCTTACTCACTTATATATTATTAATAAAATTATCTTTAATCACTCTAATTTCTTAGGTGGAGATATTATCACTACTTGAAAAATACATTGTCGGTATGAGGTTTGAATGAAGAGTCCTCAGAACTGAAAGTACTTGATCATCTTAGAAACTAGTAGAAAGAAATAAACAGGAATGTGTATACCTTTGTATATCTATTTTTAAAATTCATAATGATTTGCGAGTAGCTACAACAAGAAGAAATTTGATGGGGAATCAGATGAGAAATGAATGATTGCATGATTCCATGATAAATAGATGTGTTTGGTATCCTATCAAATGATTCGATTATTAAATAATTTCAATCTATCATGAGACGTAGTCACTTGTGAAAATTATTGAACGAGATAACTAGCTTTTGTAGTTTGAATTAATATTGTTCAAATTTTTATCTTCGTGGTTCATTTTTTCTTTCTTTTTGAGGTAATGACTCCGGTGAAATTACTATTTGGCTACGCCACTGGTTCTTTGCATAATAAAAATAAGTGACAAATATTATGTGTAAATGAAGCATAACACAGAGGGTTTTTTGCATAGTAAAAACAAGATTAAAATGAGATATCTTGTATGTATACAAAAGATACAGTAGGAATATCAAACTTTATTAACGATGTTAACAATTTATCATTAAAGGAAAAAGTGTGCAAGATTTGAAAAAATATAGAGGTTATTTACAATAAAAATAATACATAAGGATTTTGCACATATTTTTCAAAACACATATGAATAGGGTCCAATTTTTTCCCATAAAACAAAAAAGTTTTGATGAATGAAAGATATATATAGATACTAAATTGACTTTAACCAGTTTAATGAAACACAGGTGACATTGCATGATTAGTTTCCACTTCCCATGGGACACCGGCCAATTTGATGCAATAATGTGATCTTAACATATATGAGATATAATTTCCCAAAAGACAAAGGGCGTTTGTCTTGCATTTATCAAAATTGTTTTGTATTTGGGAAAAATGATACGAACATGATTTCTTTATAATATGGAAAAAAGAATTATCCTATATCAATTTTCCTAAACTATTTTTCCCAAAATTAAACAAATAATAAATTTTCCTAAAATTAAATATAATACTAACGAATTGGAAGAAATACTCAAAATATCCATGATGTTTAGTGTAATTACAGAGATCATCACCAAGCTTCATAATTTCTTACAGGTAATTTACATATTAAAAGATGGACATTTAGTACTTTCAACCGTTCCGTTAATCTATTTGGACAAACATTAATCTCATAGGTAGTTTATGTAAATTTTCAAACATAAATGTGATATGTAATCACACTAAACCTCATGAATAATTTGTGTAATTCTCCCAATAAAAATTTGATTGAATTTGAAATTGAAGCGTCAAATTATTAGAGAAAAGCATGTGGGAGGGAACCCCACTTGGTATGATTAGTCCCAAGTTTGCTGTCTAGCTTATTGTGGTGATGTATCTCCTTAGCTTTCTTTGCATTTTGTACAAGTACAATAAATTAACCTAACCAAGAAAAAAGATAGATCAAGTCTTTAGTAGTTCATACATAACTGAAAGTGATATCTTCTATCTCTTATTCTCTCCTGCTTTTACCCATTGTTCGGGGGGAAATGCAAGATACTTCTCTATGTTATGTTAAACCTACAAGAAATTACTCTGTGAAATTTTGTTGCTCCAAACTTTCTTGTGTGTTTCAAAAATCCTGCAAAAAACACCCAATTTGTAAAAAATAGGTCTTTTTTATCGACAATTTTCAAGAAACCATTTTTGTAATACTTCAAGTTGGTCCTTATAACTTCATGTAAAATATTTTTAAAATTATTTCTTGAAATAAGTCGATCCAAAACGACATATTTTTTACAAATTGGGTGTTTTTTGCAGAGTTTTTGAAAACACAAGGAAATTTGACGCAATAAAAATTTCACAGGGTAGTTTCTTGCAGGTGTACACTACTAGAAAACAAAAATTTCGACCGAAATGAGCCGTCGAAAAAAGTGACGTCGAATTCAAATTTTCGATGAAAATTTTGACAGAAATTTTGACAGAATTATTTTCCGTTTAAATTTTTGAAACTTTTTCCATTAAATATCTATTTTTTTTTTTGCGTACATTCGGCAAAAAATAATATATAACATTAAAAAATATTTTAATAAACATGATTCAATATTCAAAACATACATTATATAATTGATCATCAAGCATCCAACTATGAAATTCTAAATTCAAATACAATCACAAATTAAAGTAAATAACTCCAATTACTACAAATTCAAGTACTACAAAACAATCACAAACAAGCAACTAATTATTCGGTGTTTCGGGAACACAAGTATCATAACCAAATATGATAAAAGGCATAACCAAAGCATAAACAGGAGAGTATTATGCATTTACCCCCATTGTTCGGACTCCTACAAATCATAACCAAATATGATGAAAGGCACTTTAAACTAATACCTTTTTGACGTGTATAAAATAATATGGTAGACCCGTTTCAAGCTATGCATGATCATGAAATGCTCCGACTCCGGTTGTTACATAAGTCGGGCTCGGATTCGGCAAAACTCTTTCTAATGCTTAAGCAAAATATTTATTTCTTGAATTTGGAAGCAAAGAAGAAACAAGAAATTCGTGAATAAATGGAGTGTTTATTATGTGTTTTCATAATAATTAGTAAAACATACCTTATATAGGAAGCAGATGATGGAGAAAATCATATATAATATGAAAGTGGATTTTCTAACCCTACATCGATTTAGTAGATTAAAAGAGGATTACTCACCATAGGTTTAAGAAAACCTACTTGAATCCATTGTTAAGAAGCCTTAACGAATTGAATTGAATCACCCAAGACTTGAATTTCTAGATCTGATTACCAAAACTTTTCTACAGTTGTTTTCTCTGATAATGGGGAGATAACATATTCTTTTTTTGTGGTAACTGACCCAGGGACCAAGTCTCCCTATTTAAAACTGCAACAACAGTTAATAATTGTGTATTTATTAAACTGGCCTATCAAAATTTAGTAATTACACTTTCAGTACTATACACATATAAATTACTTTATTTACCCCACACTTACATATATAAAATGATATTTCTATGCCCATATAATAATTAACTTAATTCGACCACTTTAATCGGGCATATATAATTGAAATAGCCCTTCTTAACAATCAACTAAACTTATTAAATGTCCACCTAATGGATTTATTATTGAATTAACAATAAAAATTCCAACAAACTCCCACTTAGACTGTATGAGTTTCCTATGATCATTTATAAGTAACCTTAATGCGCGCAGTATACTATTTCTTCCTTGAAATATCTCAAAGAACAATATGGTCCATTAATTTATAAAAATAAAGGGTCAAAGCGGCTTTAGTCGAATTAACTCATAACTTCAACCTTCAATGGTCACAATACTCAAGCAATTAACGACATAGATCAAGTGTGGATGTGTAGCATGAAAATTACATGCAATGCGATCACACATGCCTATTTTCAACTGGTCCTACCTTATGACTTTAACAGTCAAATTAACTTTCCTACCAAATGTTAAACCAAAATGGAAAATTGCAAACTTCATGTCAAAATGCACAAACCAATATTTTCTGAAAATGAATTTAAATAACTATTTAAATAATAAGATGTTAAATGATTAATAATAATTTTTGTTAGAGAAAATTATTTCAAATAAACTTAAATTCTAAATTTAAAAATAAGTTATTGTTTGAATACTTGAGGAATATAAAGTTACTTGGAAGTAATAACTTAACTTAAAACCTTTAATTAAATATTTTAAAGCCCAATCAGAACGGTTTTGTTCTAGTTTAACTCTTCGTGGCTATGTTTACCACGCTTTATGAACAAACCATAGAACCTTTAGAAAGGATGTAAATGTCCAAGTTTTTATTGTGACTTCGTTATTGAACAACCACGATTCAATTGTGTGCTCGACTAAAGCATTGCTTTAGTCACTCTAAAATCTTTGTAGCATAATTAGATTCTAAGATCGTTGCATAAACGTGTACAGGAAGAGATGCTACTTTTCTGCATTATCTCGAGATTTCTAAGCTACACAGGTGAGTGTTATGTGTTACTTGTGTGGAAGTCCGAATGTGCTAGTAGGTCGAGTCATAATTGCAACTTAGTCCCTAAACGAACAAGCATGCGATGTATGATACATTGAATAACTCTACTGCTAGGACAAACTATTCATGTTGAATTATTATGATATTGCTTATATGCTTATGGCACTTGATATTGTAAACCGAATTGTTTTGAAAACTGTTATTGAGTTGCTTACAGATTTCATGTTACTGTATTGTATTGTTATTGGAATGTTACTGTACTGTGTTGTTTGCTATTATTGTGTGAGCCCTATTTGGTGTGCGGAATCATGGGTAACCTAGAAGGTTAGGACCCGAGGGTTACCTTGATCCACCGTAGACCCGGCTTCACAAACCAAGTGTGGAGGTTACACTTGGAGAGTGAAGTCAAATTCCTGGCATAAGACGTCTATGCGCACAGATAGTAAGGTAGCTCCTTAATTACTTGGAGTGTTCGGTGGGGGCGTCATAATATAGACTGGAGGGTAAGAGAAGGACGACATCAGCAATTGTTGGTTATTTGTTTAACGTGCTTAAAATTGTTATTGCATGTGTTTATTTACTGCACTATTATATATGCTCAAGTATATTATGTTGTATCCACGCATCACACGCACATGTGCACTACAGCCAGAGTTGTTTGAGGCGCAAGGCGAGGCGAGGCGACGAGACCGAGCCTTGCCTCAAGGCAAGGCGAGGCGAAAAACGAGGGCATTTTGTGGTTAAAGCGCTTGTATTTGAATTTTTCAATATATATCACATTATCAACAATAATTATAAAATTCAAGACTTTTAAAGACAATATAATAAACATATTTATCATGCAACATCCCAAAAACCAAATTCATAACTCAAAATAAATTTAAAGTGTCAATAGTCAAATACAAAATAGTCTTAAGGGGTGTTTGCAATTGCTTTTAAAAACCCAAAAGCAGATGCTTAAAGCAAAAGTAAAATTTAAGAACTTTTAGTTAAAAGCAATGAGTGTTTGTAAATAAGTAAAAAAAAGCAACTTTAAGCAGATTCTTTATTGTTTGCATTCAAAAATTGACTATTGTGTTTCTAGTATTTGTTATTATTCAATTACATATTTACCCTATTTTTTAAATATCAAATAGAGAGTTGATTGTTTTGAAAGAAACATATTCCCACAAAATATGACTTTTTATTACCTATATAGTTCAAGGAAAACCCATATTTCATCAAAAACCCGTATTGTGGAATAAATATTTTCAAAATATTGCAAACGATACAAAAGAGGTGTTAAAATAAGATAACGAAAAATACTTTAAATTACCTTACAAAAATACTTGGGTTAATTGGAATGAATTATCCCAAAGTGAGAGGAGCGTACAAGTAAATATAAATGAGAATCGGAAAATATATATATATATATATATATATATATATATATATATATATATATATATATATATATATATAATAATTTACTGAGGACAAAATTGTCACAAACTAATTCTGAAATATTACAAAAATGCCACCACACCAAAAAAGCACCTCTTTAGGTGCTTCTTCTAAAAGTGCTTTTTCTGCTTTTCAGTTGAAGAAGCAATAGAAGAAGCACTATTTGCAAACACTTTTAAAGTGCTTTAAGCACACAAAAAAAAAGCAAAAAAGTACTTCTGAAAGCTCTTGCAAACACTCCTTTAGATTGAGCAAATAAGTTCAAAAGCAATGTAAAACTATAATAAATCAATAAATGTGAATATCTAATCAGACCACTCTCCTTCAATCACATGATCATCCTCATCATCATCACTGTCATATCATCGCTTCCTCCGTTGTCATCATCTTTATAAGCAGAACCTTTCGATTTCCTCAAAGAATGTGTAGGTTCATTTGCCCTCGATGCATGGGCAACTTGTTTCCAAATTAAGTCATCGTCGGCATGCACAAGATCAATATCATCATCATCCATCCTCACTTTCCCCATTATTCCCACCAACCATTCATCAGTACCATCTACATAAGGATTCTCCAAGACAATAGGGTCGATGGTATCACGCAACTCATATATCCGTCTTAAAGATCTATTGTACTTACTGTACACTAAATCATTAAGACGTTTTTGCTCCAAACGATTCCTTTTCTTGGAATGGAGCTGCAAAGTTTAATTAATGATAACTTATAAGAAAATTATATTAATATATGTTAGAACTTTAGATTATGGAATGTAAAGACACTTACGTGTTGAAATATACTTCAATTATGTTCACAACCAGAAGAGCTACAAGTGAGGCTGAGAATTTTGATGGCAAGTTTTTTCAAATTTGGCGCCAAATTCCCATATGCACCCCACCATTCAGCTAATTGAAAATAAAAAAGATTTAAAAACATTAGTGTCATTTTCATGAAATTAAAAATAATATTAATTGTGTATATTTAATATTTTCATTACCTGGTGCCATTTTTGTTCTTTGTCTAATAGTTTGTTTGCTTGAAAAAGTTCCTTGAACGTGCAAACAAGCTATTAGACATGTTGAAATCTTGAACGTGCAAACAAGCTATTAGACATGTTGCTATCATAGTTCACCGCATTAAATGCGATGCCGGCATCATATATCCATCTACAGAATTTTTGAACTGCATTTTCCCGCATCTTCTTTTGAACTTCTAAGAAAGATTGGATAAATCACCTTTCTTTCTATGGACATCCTCGTCGGATTGTTTATTATAGAACAAATTGATGCGGCCTAGTTGTCTCGGCTTTTTGGGAACCATTGGTGGTCGGCTAGAAGAAGAGATGGGCCTTTTACCATGAGCTCGATCCTCTCTTGCCTCCCTATCCTCCATTTCTTGCTCCGCAATTTCATCAAAATGAGGCGTATCCGATTGTGTTTCCTCCAATACTCTTTTCGCGGTTTGTTTAGCATCAAACAGTTCTTTCAAAAATTATTTGACAGCGGGAGGGGGGGGGACTTTTGTGCAACCAGTCACATTCCTAAAACCTCCGACAAGATGTGTTTTGCTCTCGATATACCTCCATTTGTTATTTTACCACAATACTTGTACTTTAAATTCTTCGTCTTATCATTCGGAGTCAAAATAATCACATGTTCCCATCCGGGATCCACATAACTAGACATTCTATATTCAAGAAATTTACACAATCAATTGGATGATCTATGATCATAATTATATATGAACAAGTAAACAACAAGTCAAATAATTAACATAATAAATTTATACATAATTATACATTATTGATTATAAATTTATAAATTATAATAGTAAGTTAGAAACTACTAAGTTAATAATAATAATAATAATAATGTACAATTATACACAATACATATAAAATATAATATAAGTATGTATAAGTCTATAACATTATAAGTTTATAACATATACCGTATATATTTAACTATTAATTATTAAAGTGGAATTTGGGAATGTAATTATATAAGAATATAAGTGGGGTGGGAAGGTAACTAATCAATTGGATGTCATAAATATTATACTATTAAATATAATTATATAAGTAATTAAGTATATATATACTATATATATTATTAGTATACTATATTAAGTTTATAACTATAAATAATTATTATTACCTTTACTCCCTTGGAGACTTGGAGACGGCAGGAGGCGGCGGCAGAGCAAGCGACAGCGGTGGTTGAAGGTTGAAGGATTATGTTAGGGTTTCAATTTTAACCCTTTTTAGATAGAGAAATCAGGGAGAGGGAATAGAACTGGCAAAATAGGAAGAAAATTGAAGTCAATACTTAATTTGACTTCAATATTTTTTTTAAAAAAAAGCCCCCCTGAAAAGCCACGCCTTGGTGCGCCTCAAGGCGCGGCTATGGCGTCCAAGGCGAGGCCTTGGATGCGCCTTCTGGTAACAGACAATGCGAGGCGAGGCGATGAGGGCTCACCTCGCCTCGCCTCGCCTCGGGCAATGGCGCGCGCTTCGCGCACCTTCTATAACTATGACTACAGCCTCACTAAGTTGGACAATCAACTTATGCATTCCGTGTTTCAGTCTTTTCAGCTACAGGTGTTTGAGGAAACGATAGATCAAGTGCGGTTAGGTCGTCACGGTTGGGGTCTCACCCTAGTTTCAGAGAGTAGTTGTACATTGTTAAGATTCTTATTTGATTTTAATATCTCACTTGAACTGATGTTTCAAAACACCGATAACGTATAAATCAGTTTTTATAATATCTTGTTATTTTAGCTAATTTTGTAAAGTGGTCATTTCTATAGAAGATGATTTTAATTTTCTACAATATTGGTCTTAATCTTGCTTTCTCCCTGTTAGGTTTCACAAGTTGTTACACCACATCATATTTTCATTGAAAGTTTGTTTTAAACCGCTTCCGCTTTAAACTTTCCCAATTGAAAATGGATTTTTATTTTGTCAATAAACTAAATAATATAAACTATTTTATACATTAATTGTTGGCTGATTATGGACTAATCGTTTTCGAATTAACCTTCTAATTTTTTTTTTGGTTTTTTATACCCGTTTCAAAAAAAAAAAAAGACCAATTCGGTATTTTATCATTTTTCTTAAATAAAAATTTAATCGAGTATTATCCGACGGACCCACGAAGTCGGGCCGTTACACATAGGGGGTGGTATATTCGAGGAAACAATTGCCAAAGATTTCCTTAAGCAACTTTCAGACCGTTTCACTGCAAGTGAGAAGGTGGAGACGAGCACTATACTTAGTAAGCTCACCTCCATGAAGTATAAGGGCAAAGGAAATATTCATGAGTACATTATGGAAATGTCCAATCTTTTGACAAGGCTGAGAGCACTCAGGTTGGATATGTCGGAAGACATACTCATGCATCTCATTCTGATCTCCCTTCCCGCACACTTCAGTCCTTTCAAGATTTCCTACAATACTCAAAGGGAAAAGTGGACTTTCAATGAGCTTATTGCTCAGTGTGTGCAGGAGGAGGAGAGACTGAAGCAAGATAAGACTGATAGTGCTCATCTGGCATCTGCCTCCAACGAGGGAAATGCCATGTAAAGGAAGATGAAGGATAAGGGAAAGAAAATTGCAAACCCTGGAACATCTCAACATAAGGAGCAGAAGAAACAAGATCAGGGCATAACCTTTTTCTTTTGCAGAAAGGCTGGACACCTCAAGAAAGACTGTTCCAAATACGTTGGATGGCGTGTAAAAAAGGGTAAACTTCTCAATTTTGTTTGTTCTGAAGTTAATCTTTCTATGGTACCTAGTGACACTTGGTGGATAGATACAGATGCAACTACTCACATAAGTGTCACATTGCAGGATTGCCTAAGTTACCGGGAGCCAATTGATGATGAAAGATACATCTATGTGGGCAACGAAGACAAGGCTGAAGTAATAGTTGTAGGTGTAGTTAGGTTGCAACTAATTAGGTACTGGTTTTTACTTAGATTTAGAAGACACTTTTATTGCATCGTCATTTAGGCGGAACTTAATTTATGTTTCTTGCTTGGACAAATATGGTTACTCTTGTTCTTTTAGCAATGGAACCTTCAGTGCATCTTTAAATTCTAATATTGTTGGTACCGGTACTTTAATTGACAAGCTATATAAATTAGATACCTTAACTACTAATCATGAAAATCTGCATTCAAGTTTAGGTACTAAGCGTAGATTAAATAATGAGAATTCTTGCATGTTATGGCACCAACGATTAGGTCATATTTCGCAACCGAGAATTAAAAGACTTGTGTCAGAAGGAATTCTTGATCCCCTACATACAACAAACTTTAGAATATGTATTAGGTGTATCAAGGAAAAACAAACAAACAAAAGAAATAAAGGTGCATATCGAAGGAGTGAACCTTTGGAACTGCGGACATATGTGGTACATTCCCTAAAGCTTCTTGGAATGGACAGCGGTACTTATCAGTTTCATGGATGACTACTCTCGCTATGGTTATCTTTATGTAATACACGAGAAGTTTGAATCACTGGATATGTTCCAAACTTTCAAAGCTGAAGTTGAAAATCAACTAGGCAAGAAAATTAAGGTTGTCAAATCTGAACGAGGTGGTGAATACCATGACAGAAATGATGGATCAGGGGAACAACGTTCAGGGCCGTTTGCCAAATACCTGGCTGAGTGCGGTATCGTCTCTCGATACACCATGCCTAGGGCTACAAGTCAAAATGGTGTGGCTGAGAGACGAAAGCGAACACTTAAAGATATGGTGAGAGGTATGATTAGTCATTCTTCTCTACCTGAGCCACTTTGGGGCGAGGCATTGAAAACTACAATTTATATCCTAAATCAAGTCCCTAGTAAAGCAGTATCTAAAACCCCATATGAGATGTTGACGGGCAAGATGCCTACTATTAGGCACTTGCATGTCTGGGTTGTCTAGCAGAAGCCAGCCCTTATAGGCCTAAAGAGCCGAAGTTGGACTCAAGAACGGTTAGCTGCTATTTTGTGGGATACTCGGGAAGATCAAGGGGTTATAAGTTCTATGATCCCTCAAAAGGATCCTTCTTCGAAACAGGGAATGCTAAATTTATTGAGGATGTTGATTATAGTGGGAGTAATCAGAGTAATGATATTAAGTTTGAAGAGAAATGTGTAAACATTCATACTCCAGTTACGAGTGAGAATGATCAGGTATCCATCTCGGTCAGTCTTCAACCCGTAAATCAGGTTATTCCTTCATAATTGTCCCTATTATAAATCCCATTGTAGTTCCACATCGTTCTCCTTTAGAGTTCCAAGAACAACCTCAACTCTTAGAGGAAGTTTTTGAGGAGATACAAAATCAGCAACCTCAGCATATAGAGCCAATTAGGCGATCCTCTAGAGAAAGAAGGAGTGCCATCTCTATGATTATGAGATCTATCTTCGAGAACATGATTATGGCTTGGGGTCGGAAAATGATCCAACCTCATTCAGTGAAGCCATATCATGTTCAAACTCTTAAATGGATCATAGCTATGAAAGAAGAGCTGAAATCCATGGCTGACTATGACGTTTGGGACCTTGTCGAGTTACCAAAAGGTGCAAGACCAATTTGTTGTAAATGGATATTTAAAACCAAACAGGATGCAAATGGTAACATCGAAAGGTATAAAGCTCGTCTAGTAGCCAAGGGATTCACTCAGAAGGAAGGAATCGATTTCAAAGAGACGTTTTCACCAGTCTCAACAAAAGATTCCCTAAGGATTATCATGGGACTTGTAGCTCATTTTGATTTAGAACTACATCAAATGAATGTAAAAACTGTGTTTCTCAATGGAAACATTGAAGAAACAATTTACATGATACAACCAGAGAACTCAGGTTCCTTAGGCTCGAAGCACCTTGTGTACAAGTTAAAGAAGTCCATTTATGTCTTAAAGCAGACATCCCGCCAGTGGTACCGAAAATTTGATGATGTTATTACTTCTTATAGTTTTAAGGAGAATGTCATCGATTTGTGCATATATCTTAAAATCAGTGGGAGCAAACTCATTATCCTGGTGCTATATGTAGATGATATTCTACTACCAAGCAGTGATATAGGTCTATTGCATGATACTAAGAAATTTCTATCAAGTAAATTTGAAATGTAAGATATTGGTAATGCTTCATTTGTTTTGGGTATACAAATCGATCGTGATCGATCTAAGGGCATACTTGGACTATCTCAGAGGGCTTGTATCGATAACGTGCTATGGCGTTTTGGCATGCAAAACTGTGCACCAGGAGATACACCTGTCGCCAAAGGCGACAAATTCAGCTTGCTCCAATGTCCTAAACGGGATCTTGAGAAAAAGGAAATAGAGATGATCTCATACTCTTCCGCAGTTGAAAGTCTCATGTATGCACATATATGTACACGTCCGGATATTGCTTACATAGTTGGGATGTTGGGCATATATTTGGTACCCGGGAATGCATCACTGGAAAGCGGTGAAACGGGTACTAAGATACTTGCAAAAAACTAAGGATTTTAGGCTCACTTATCGAAGATCAGATCACTTGGAGATCGTGGGGTACTCCGATTCAGACTTTGCTAGATTTCTTGGTAGCAAAAAATTGACATCGGGATATATCTTCATGCTAGCTTGGAGGATCTATTTCGTGGAAAAGTGTCAAACAGACATTAATAGCTTCCTCAACCATGGAGGCCGAATTTGTGGCTTGCTTTGAAGCATCCAATCAAGCTATATGACTTAGAAATTTTGTCACCGGGTTACAAGTGGTTGATAGCATTGAAAAATCACTTAGGATCAATTGTGACAGTATGGCTGCCGAGTCATATTCAAAGAACAACCGAAATTCGTCAAAGTCTAATTACATTGACATAAGGTACATGGTTGTAAAGGAAAGTGTTCAAAATGCTCAAGTATCTATAGAGCACACCAGCACAAACTCCAATATAGCTGACCTGTTTACTAGAGGCTTACCGCCTAAGGTCTTTCTTGAGCATGTTGCTCAAATGTGTGTCATTAGACTTTAAGATGTGTCTGCATAGTGGAAGTTTATTTTTTAGTTGTATTGATATACATTTATGCTCTTTGATATGTTTATGAATATTTGTTTCTGTACAAATCATGGTATTAGTAATATAAATTTCTTTCTTATTGAGTCCCCTTTTCAACATTAATCTTTATTTGAAATTATCATTTTCAAAAATTTGTATTTATTATAAATTTTATAAAAATAATTTATTATTTATATTCAGAAAATAAATATTCAAGATTAATAGAAATAGATATTTTATTTTCAGAAGAAGTTTATCATTATTTTTCAGAAAATATTTACTTAAATTATTTATTTTAATATTTTATTTAATTCAAAATTAATTAAATTCCTCAACCTTAATTTTTAAGACCACTTTTTATCTTTTTCTCGAAATTTATTTAAATTCATAAAAACAGTTATTATTTATTTTCGAAATTATTTTTTTTGTCAAAATTTATTTTCCAAAACTATTTTAATTTATTTCCAGAAAAAATTATTTATTTTCTAAATTAATTATTTTCATGAAAGACTCAATTTTTTTTCCTTTTAAGAAAATAGTTTCAGATTATATTCGAAATTTATCATATAATATTCAAAATTATTTATCATTACTTGTGTTCCTTATTATTTCAAATTAAACCCTTTTGTTGTTTCATAATATTCATTTAAGTAATCTTCTATTTTCAAAATATTTATTTTTATAATTATAAAAAATTATTTTCAGAACATATAAATTTACAACCATTATTATTTCTAATTTACAGATTTTTTTTTTTTTGAATTTTATTTGTTATTCTAATTAAAGATTTTTTTTATTATTTGGGCCTACTGATGCAGCAGGCCCCTCTTTTGGGCCTGATTGCAAAACCAGGCCCTAAAGGGCCTACCTGCATACAACAGGATGCTGATCGGCCAGCTTGCTGGCTACGGCCGACGACAGGTGTCTCGGGCCATCAGTAGAAAATTGCAAAAAGAACACACTATTTTTCTTTTCTTTCAGTTTAGTATATATGTAATTTCATTGAAAAAAACATGCTTTTCATCTCCAAAAAAAATATCCAAAATATTAAATTAGAAAGGAAAAACATGTCTACAAAATCTCCAACGAAAATCAATTAATAAATCACATACATGCAAAAATACTTCTAAAACCAATTCTTCTAGAAATCATTAGAACACCCGAAAATCCAGATTATAAACATCAACAAATCTGAAATTAAAGTTATGGGCCATCAACTAAAATTTTAAGGGTTTTCAGTAGATTTTTCGAGAACATAAAAAAAACTATAGGTTTTTCTAATGTGGGCAAAAGGGATATAAAGGAAGGGGTTTTACCCAAAACTTGAACTCCTCCTTAACACATACAGGTTGATGGCGGACAGTGGCATAGTGGCGGCGGACGGCATGGTGGCGGCGGATGGCATCCGTTGTACAAGAGGTGATATTGGCTCTTCCTTCTCCTCTTCATCTAGCTAACACCCCACTATCTTTATTATTATTAATTTTCTCACAAAAATTTCTCTAAATGTTTTAAGTTCTAAAAATGAATAAGTGTTTGTGTAAGTGTAATTTTACATGTATATCCACATATACATATAGCATGGAAAATAGGAGAGCATAATTATACTCTCATTCCACCAATGCAAGGATTTCTTGGGTGAAGGAGTTTCCTTCACCCAAGGGCATGCACTAGCAGCCCTAAGGCTACCCTAGGAGCTGTATAATTACTCTATTTTTAGCCTACAAGATTTTGGGGCGATTTTACACTTTGCTCCTCAAATTTTTGGAAAAGTGCATTTTTGCCCCAAAATAAAAATAAATGCGCGATCCAACACAATAAATTATATATCAAAATACTTAAAGTACGGGGTGTTACACCATGGATTCCGGAATTGAGTGCTTTATGATCATTAGACTCATGCGGTTTGTTCGCTCCCACTTCGCGTATGCAGCATTTTCCTCATCAGTACTTTCATCGGTCAAGGCTGTGGGGCAACCAAACCTAAGTGCATGGTCCATATCCATGAAGCCAAGCACTATCATAATGTGCTCTTTCCATTTTCCAAAGTTGGTGCCATTAAGCATCGGGATGTTGTTCAAATTAGCAGTCACATCATATACTATAATAACAAAGAATCACACAATAAAGCTCAAGTTAATACATAATAAATGCATGCATAATCTTAAACATATAATTAAACATGCTCAATTGGTGGGCCTATAAACAAAATACCTAACACGACATTATTCTTTAGCCTTCGGACATAAACAACAATTCGCAAATGGTACTCTCTAACTAAAATAGTACAAGAATATGTGTAATAAAATCGTCCAACTATCATGCCATTCTTTGGACCGATATAACATACGCATGGTAAATAACATATAATTTGCATATTCTAGACTGACATCATCCGGTCAAAACAATCCTCCTTTGGGTTGATTGTTCCACATGGATAACTCATGTTACCTCGTGAAATCACAACTGATTTTACCAAACAGAAGTTGCTTTGGCTACGTATTTGTTCAATTACTAAGTTAAACTAGGAACAAGAAAAGAAATCCCCTTAACAAAAATAGAATTTCAATTTCATTTTATTTTATGGTCATCCAAACAGAGTTTTAAGAATAGTGCCGGTTCTATTCAGGATCAAACCCAACCAGAACCAGACAATTTCAGGTTCAGATTAAACCAAGTAGGATCAATTTAGATCAAGTTCAGAATAGATCCAGATCCGACTCAGATTCAGTTAAGGCTAGAGAAAACCCAAGTCCAATCGGACCGAACTGAAACGGATCAACCTTAACCCATATCCAGATGAATCGGGTCGGTTTTAAACCATATAACCCGAACAAAAAAGAATCAAATCGGAAACCGAAACTGACCCCGATCCGAATTGGATTCGAACCTACATGAAAAAAAACCATCCCATACCACATGGTTCGGGTCGGATCCGAATTGAACCGAAACTACATCTTCTTGACCCAATTTCATGAGAAAACCATAGATTTACCGGACAATCAAGAACTACAACCGAACTTGAAAATAATCTATAATCTTACGCATAAGCAAGCATCAATTTCATGTTCTTCTTAAATTAAAACATCCAAAATAGAAGAAATCGAAAATTGAAATTAGAATATTTCCAAGTCTCCCTATTTATTAAATGCAACAGCAGTTAATAATTGTGTAATTATTAAAACTAGCCCATTAAAGTCTAGTAATTACATTTTCAGTACTCTACACATATAAATTACTTTATTTACCCTAAACTTATATAAAATGATATTTTATGTGCCCATATAATAATTAACTTATTCGATCACTTTAACCGGGCATATATAATTGAAATAGCCCTTCTTAACAATCGATTAAACTTATTAAAAGTCCACCTAATGGATTTATTATTGAATTATCAATAAAAATTCTAACAATTGATTATAATTAGGGTACATTCTTTAGGGAACCATAAGAAATATTATATAATTAAGATGAATCAGATATTACAATGTCAAGAACCACACTAAGGAAAGTAAACATTAAAGGAAAACAAGTAGAAGCATGCTTGGCCAAACAATGTGCCGCTTTATTACACTCCCTAACAACATGAGAAGCTTTGAAAAAGTTTAAATCTCTAACAAGACGCTTGATATCTTCATATAACGGACCAAGGATTCCCGGTGAATCGTTTGAGTTAAAGATTCCTTGGATAACGGAAAAACAATCCTCATCGAGAATCAGACTTTCCCAATTCGAGTGACGGCAAAATTTCATGGCTCGTAATGCTGCCAATGCTTTCGCTGATTCAGGTGATAATGGAAATTGTGAGGCATCTCCAACCAACACATTTACCAATTGAATTTCAAGCAATAAGACCAATACCAAAAAAAACCCAAAATATCTACAATTTTACTTTAATAATTGACCACGACGGTTTTCATCTTTTGAAATCGGTCCATGATAGCATCGTTTGAAATACTATTAAATATGTCTCTCTCTATAAAGACAACTAAACTATCATTTAGTCATTGATCGTCCATTCGGTTACAAAGTCGATTATTTACTATCTTCATAGCCGAAAAAAGCTCTCTCCACTGATGCAGTTGCAACAGGTAGAATAAGCGCCAATGTCACAAGTTTGTAAACCTTCGAGAATGCGACATGTCTTTTAGTTGCAACCATCTTCTTAGCAAGATCACCAATCCCTTTCAATCTAGAAAACTCATCGCTTGATCGAACATCCCTAATATAATTTTCAAGTTGATTGGGAAGGACCGAGAGCTTAAGAAAAGAGAAGTCGTTTGGATAAAGTCTCAAAGTGATTGGATGTGTTTAAGCATGCAACACAAAGTAGCAACTCCGTGTTTACTTCATTGAAATGGTTGTTCAATTTTTGCAATTGTATATCTATCACCGAATTGAATCTCTCAACTTTGTAATGATGCTCGATAGTCACTTGTTCAATCCTACGCCTTGGCCTCCCATATGGAACATAGACATTACTTATTGAAAGAATTTCAATTTCATGCTTAGAAAAAAAAAAGAAGTAACTTCTCCAACAAAGGTCTCCATTCATCATCTCTTGTCTCTTGAAAACGATCCTTAGCTAATTTGACTAATCTCATAACATTCACTGTATCTTGATTTTTTCTTTGTAAAGCTTGAGACTAGTCTTAGTGATGCCCAATATCAACGTCATCAAATGTAAATTGAAAGACAAATGAAAATTATTGAAGTATTATCAATAGATTGTTGGCTTCCCCATTCTTATCGGTGCACTCCTCATCTATGAAGCCAAGAATGTCAATCACAGAAGAGAACATGTGAATTACACTCATTAAAGTACCATAATATGATCCCCAACGTGTGTCACTCGCACGAATGAGAGTTCTCTTTGTTGACATTGGCCACTTTCAATTTCATTATTTGATAAAGCCTCAACTACTTTTTCGGATTGTTTGTCAAGAAGAAAATCTCGACATTTAGGAGAGGCTCCAAATATATTGACCACCATAGTCACTGAATCAAATAGTCCGGCCATATAAGGGCATTTCCTTGCTACCGCAACAAGAACAAGTTGAAGTTGATGTGCAAAGCAATGGACATAATATGCACTTTGATTTTCATTTAGAATTAATGCCTGCAATCCATTAAATTCACCTTGCATGTTGCTTGCCCCGTCATAACCTTGCCCATGTAATTGATCAATACTCAATGCATGTGTAGCAAATAATTCATCAATTGATTCTTTGAGAGAAAGAGCCGTAGTACTCTTAACATGGTTGATGCCAATAACATGTTTATTCACATATCCTCGTGAATCAACATATCTCAAAACAACCGCCATTTGCTCATTACAAGATATATCACGAGATTCATCGACAAGAAGAGCAAATAACCCATCCACAAGCTCTCTAATAATAGCATTGATAGTTTTAATTGAGGAAGCATTGATAATGTCTTTTTGAATTGATGGAGCCGTTAACTTAAGATTTTCCGGGTCATTCCATAAAATAACGACTCTAGCACTCACATTTTGTTCCGCTAAAAAGCTTAAAAGCTCAAGAAAATTCCCTTGATTGCTTGAAGATTCTGATTTATCATGTTCACGAAATGCAAGCCCTTATTTAATAAGAAATCGAAATCAATCAATTGATGCAATCAACTGAATTCGTAGTCATTGCTAGTTTCATTAACCTTCCTAAGTAACAAAGGTTCAACTTGTTGTTTTTTATCCAACAATGCTAGTTATGGATACTATTACAACCATTTCCCACATGTTGTGTTCACTTTTCTTTTTTTTTTTTCCAATTTGAATATTCTTTGGTAACAAAAGAATCTCCACCTCCTTGGTGTCCAATTTCGGGTTTAAAGAGATAACAACAAAGATAAAATACGGCATCTTTGTTTTCCCTACACTCCAACCAATTTTCATTTCCACTATATACCAAGAATGACTAAATCTTCTAAGTTGACCTCCCATTAACGTTTCCCGAAACTCAAGGTTGCGTGGTTGACATGGACCTTTGAGCAACTATGCTTTGCGAACTCTCTCTCGAATGTTATAATCATATAAAGTTATATGAGATTGTAGACCGGGATCACTCGGAAGCTCGGACAAGTTCGTTTCAATAAAAAGTTTGGAAGCTCATGCGGGTCACTGGAACAACATGAAGGGTTTGTGGTTCCAGGATAATAGGAAAAATGTTTGTCACATTGTCAAGTCATTGCATGGGTTAAAACAAGCACCTAAACAGTGGCATGAAAAAATTGATAAAGCTATGATGATATCTGATTTTAATATCAATGACAGTGACAAGTGTATCTATATCCAAGGCTCTCAAAATGACTATGTGATGGTGGGTTTGTATGCCGATGTTATGCTTATTATTGGAAAACAGAAAAATCATTGATAACACCAAACAAATGTTAGCCACCAATTTGATATGAAAGACATGGGAGTGACTAATATGATTTTAGGAATTTAAATTTCTAAAACACATGAAGGTTATGCTTTGTCACAATCTCACTAAGTTGAGAAGATAATGAAAAAAATCGATAATGATAAAGACAAATCAATGAAGACACCAGTAGATATACGTTTATATCTAATTAAGAATACTGGTGATAGTGTTAATCAATTGGAGTATTCCAGAATAATTGGTAGTCTCATGTACATCACTTACTGTACAAGACCAGATGTTGGTCCCAAATGGTCAGATGAGGTCTAGAGGAGGGGGGAGGGGTGAATAGACCTCTAAAAACTTTTCAGAAATTTCTCTAACTTTTCTTATGAGCAGAGTAAGTTGATCAAGAACTCGTAAGACTACTTCACTGATTGCGCAGTTAGCTTAATCAGTAGAGTTGACCACTAGTTTGTTTTAACTTATCTGTTTCAATTAAAATCAGAGTTTTAAATACTTGTTTGCAGCGGATATATCAAGTGTTTTTCAACAAGTAGTTCTCGTCAATCAAAAGATTTTATCCCCAGTTTTTAAACTCCTATGAAAATCTTTTGTTCAGTTCGTATGTTAGAAGTCTTTTGAAAGTATGCAAGTAAACAAACACACATAAATTTTTATAGTGGTTATATAGACAAGAATGTCTTTTAGTCCACTCTTCCAAGTCACGAAGATCTTGGGTTATACTATAATCATTAAGTTTATAGTATACAATGCTTGCCCAAATTAACAAATGAAAAGCCACAAGTGCGTAGTAAGAAGTCACAAAGAAATCCTACTCTCCGAAGCTAGATTACTCACTTAGATGAATCTACACTTCTCACAACACTCTCTTTTACAGAATCACTCAGATTTGTGTATATTCTTTGATCTTGAACTCGGCTTATGTCAATAAATGACTTAGTTGATATGTGTTCTGTTCTTGAGTTTGAGACATAGAAGAATTTGCTCTTGAATTTCTGCACTCAGTTATGTTGCTTCACGTCTTTAACTCTTGAATCTTGAACTATTTATGCTTGGAGATTTGAATTTGCCGTTGAAGAAAAGATAAGTTTCAACGCTTCCTGAGTATTGGTTCCCATTTTCTGGAATGGCTCCCTGCAACTGTTGCACTATACACTCTGCTGTACTTTCTGTTAGTCGCATTAAATGCACAATGCTGATCCAAGGTTCTTCTACAATATTTGTCTTTAATACCCTTCTCTTACAACATTTATTACTCCAAGTGCATTTATTACCGTTGGAGAGACTTCTTGATCACTTCCACTCTGCTGATCGAATCTACCCTTCTGATGAACACTCTGCTGATTCAAACCGAACTCATCTGATTTGAGTCTGCTGAAAATCCACCAGTCTGATTCCGAAGTCAGCATAAGATCAGTAGTTTTCTGGACCATGTATTTAACTCTTCTGATTTTGCTTGTCTTATTTGGTTAAATAATTTCTTTGGTTAGCTAAACTTTCATTACTTAGCTGATGACTTTTTGAAATCATCAAAACCTCCCTTCACTTCATTTTCTTCATCTTCATAAAACACTAGAAATTGCTCAAACGGTTAGTAAGCTAAGTCGTTTCACTAGCAATTCTGGAGCCGACCATTGGAAGGCTATTGTAAGAGTTTTGAAGTATTTGCGATTTACTTAAAATTATGAATTACATTATACCAGTTATCCAGCAGTAGTGAAATGGTATGGTGATGCTAATTGGATCTCAAATTCAAAGGACTTAAAGTCCTCAATTGGATATGTGTTCATGCTCAGTGGAGCAGTTGCATCATGGAAATCTTCGAAGCAGGTGTGCTTAGCAAGGTCTACGATGGAGTCTAAGTTCATCGCGTTAGACAAGGCGGGTGAAGAAGCAGAGTGGACACTTCTTGGAAGATATTCCAGTATGGCCAAAACTGGTACCTCTAATTTGCATTCATTTGATAGTCAATATGCAATTGGAAGAGCACATGGTAGTATGTATAACGGTAAGTCTAGGCACATTTGTTGTAGACAATACCATCAAATAATTGCTCTCAAACGGTATTATACTGATCGATTATGTGAAGTTTAAGGAGAATTTAGAGGATCCGCTGACTAAAGAACTACCTAGAGAGCAAGTGTTTAGTTCATCGAGGGGGATTGGCTTGAAACCTATTAGTCAAATCCGTCATAGTGGCAAACCCCACCTAGATGTCTGGAGATCCCAAGAACTAGGTTCAATGGGACAACCAAACTATGTATGGGTATTTGTATGTCACTAAGGAAATTATATTCCATGTCCATTCTTACGATGAAAACTGAGAGTGATTACTTGCATTGTGTTAGGAAGAGGTAACTCTTAAGAAGCTCAGGTAGAGCAAGATACCTTGAATGAGCTTACCTATATGAGTGGAACTAGGCCGGTTGTAAGAGAATTAACAAGGTTGAATTCTCTGAAGCACTCATGAATCCAGGAAGTGTCTCAAGGGCCATATGAGCACGTTTTAAGAACAAACGAATTAGGAGTCTAAACGTGTGAGTACTATAATCTTGGTGTACATTAAAGGAAAATAGTTCAAGGCGGTTCGCAATAGTATGTCATTGGCGAAGGTTCAAGGTCTTTGACTACCTTTCTTGATGAGGGTAGAATCCATGTGATTTTTCTCTATTGTTCTGTGGGGTCATTTTGTCATTCATGTGGGGGATTGTTGGAAAATAAATAAAAATATGGAGGTGTTGAAATTTTAAATAGTGGGCATTTACAATATGATTAGTAGGTTTTTGTTGGACTGATCGAATCTGGACCGGACCGGATCGGATCTGGGGCGCCCATGTAGGCCGACCCGAACCGGATCCGAGATCCAGTTGTTTAGTGGAGAGTTTTAGATAACTCCCCACTAACCCACTCCTATAATTATGCCACTACCCCTCCCCCCTCGTTCTCTCTCTCTCTCTCTCTTGCTCTCTCTCTCTCTCTCTCTCTCTTGTCAGTTGAATAAAATAGAATACGTTCAATTTTATTCACACTACAACACAATTTCAAGTTGATAGAAAGAAACAGAGAGAAAAATATTTGAGAGAAAATAAGAGAGAACACGTATTTTCTTTTTGAGGTAAATATTGTTGATCATTCAGAACATATTGAAATCCGAGGGTTCTTAGGCTTTGATCAGAATCTTCTTTCTGTTCGTGATTGGAGATCGACCAGGGTATTTGGATATAACCAGAAGTCACAGAAAAGGGTTCGTGGTTCAATTGCCGGTTCGAATTATCAAGTATGATCCTTTATTTTATTTGCTTTGAATTTTTGGATTTAAGGCATGTATGTTGTTTGAAAACCAACATTGGTATCAGAGCCATTGTTGTGATTGAGTTCGAAACTTTTTGATTTCTGATTATGTTCATAATTCATGATGTTCGTGATTTATAATTCCTGTCAAATTATTTTTCTTAGTGAATTTTTGAATTTGTGGAATTATGGTTATGATGTTTGTTTTTAGAGGCATGCTGTAGTAGTCGAATTATGCTGTAACTATTATTGGAGCATGCTTACATGAAGTTATAATTATATGTATTGTTTCAGAATTTTTTGATGTATAAACTATTATGAAAAAATTCTTCTGTTGAAATCGTATTATGCATTTTCCCGATGTGTTACTTTGAATTATGTGATCTATCATATATGCTTACGTTCGTCTCGAAATAAGCTTTCTGGATATGTATCCAGATTATTTTTTGGCTGAGTATTTTGTATGTTAATTAGTTTTTTAAGCATCTGCCTTTTAACCTAAATAATCTGGAAATTAATTATAAACACATATAATGCATAATATATTCGCCCACTCTCTTCCTAAGCGGTTGTAACTCAAACTCCAATGTCGAGAGCTCAAAACTTAAAACCGTTAGCACCAATGGGATTCAGAAGGCACGAAAATGGGGGGGTAGCCAGAAGGACGAAGCCGGAAAACGAGCAGAAGGCGCATGTGTTCCACACGCGCCACCCACCGCGAGTGGGACAAAGAACAAACAATCCACACCGTTCATTGACACGTGGACGTCTACGTGTCGGCCATGCCAGGCACACGTGGCGGCCACCTCAGCACCACGTAGGATTCCGAGATCTATTTTTGCCACGTCACTGCCACGTGTCGGTGACTTGGATTGACATGTGTCAGTGACTTGGACTTCCACGTATCAACTGCTTGCCATGTGGCCTGTCCAGAGGTTGCCACGTGGCTGAAGGCAGCTTATGTCAATGGTTTTTAACCATGACACGCCCACTCTCACCGCCAGCGCGTGAGAGCACTTTCGGCCGCCGGTTTCGACCGGATTTTTTTCTGTAAACTTGAAATTTTATTTATGATTTATCTGTGAATTAAAATAATTTTTTGAAAAATGTTGAAAATTTATTTTGATTTATCGAATTTTAAACCTTTAGAAATTCACAGAAAATAAAATTATTTATCAGAAAATTTCAAATTTTTTCCAAAAAATTTAAATTAAATTGTCCTTCATGGGTGGCTACTGAGATTGAATTTTGTGATAATTTAGAAAATTAAGCTCGTTTATTCTCGTTTGAGCATTTTTTTTCGCATATTTTATTTGAAATTTAGCAAACAAAACATTCTTGAAAGTATCCAAATGTATTTCAATCAATGAAAATATTAAAATTCCGCAAAATTTAATATTTACCCTCATCCTTCATGTATGCCTTTGATCTATAGCAAATATAGGGTACTTCGTGGAGAAGCCCTTGAGCGATGTATCCATGAGCTACCTGGGGTCATAGAAAATTTGATGTTGTACCGAATGGATCTCACACATACTCTTAAAGAACAATGGAGGGTAATGAGAATGTTACACCGCCGCGTTCGCTATTATAATAATGACATTCATCCGTGTGAGAAACGGTGTGATGTCTACAAGCAATCTCTTCCGGTTGAACTTCATAAAATATGTGAAGAGGCGAGAAACTATATTGGAAGAGATAATACGATTGAAAACTTTATTCTCAACATGCATAATGGATGGAAATTATACCTCAAGAAAAAGGCTGAAAAGACTTTTTTTCTAAGTCTGAACTCTAACCTCCGCAACTTGAGGTCCGACATGAGGAAGAAATCAATTCATCGGTCCTTGAAGCAAGTACCTTGTGACAGGCTGTCTCAAGCCATTGCCAATGAAGCTTTTGTTCAGTCTTGGCAATCAATCGAACCAGAGGGTTGATTTTTCCGATTTGAATGATTTCTGTAATTTATTTCCATTTGCAAACATTATATGTTGTTTGTTTGTTTTTCAACATGAGACTGGATTTGATAATTATTTGTTTGGATCTTAGTTGTTTTGATTCAAAATGCATGCTCTGTTTGCTTACATATTTATGATCGTATATGTATTGTTTTGCCTTAGCATGTTTGATCATCTTTTCCAGTGGGAGTTCTTAGGTTTTAGAATGACTATCACCAAGAACTTTAGTTTTTTATACTTTTGATCTTAAGTCCATAATTATGAGACACTTGTAAATGGATGATGATCGGGAACATTGCGTGAACTTTCGAATCCATTGCTTGTGTCAAGTCTTGAAATAAAATATGTGTATAAGGACTTTAACATTTAAACACCTCTTACATAACAGACTATGGCATCAAAATCGATCATTGCTGACCTTAACAAAGGTGACAAACTGAACGGTGACAACTATGACATCTGGCGTCATAAGATTTGGTATGTGCTCGATGAGCAAGATGCTTTAGATGGCATCAACCAAATCATGGCTGACCCAGGTATTGGAAATAGTGTCCAACAGAGAAGGGATCAAGAGGCTTACCAGGTATGGAAAAAGAAAATTCCACAACTCGTGCAATCCTGGTTAGCTCTGTGAATGATGATCTGATTTACGAGTGTGACCAGCACCCTACCGCTCATGACATATGGGTGTTTCTCAGGGAGAAATATGGGGGTACAACAATCACTCGTCTAAGGCAGATGACTATTAAGTTTGACACTTATAAGAAATTGCCCAATCATAACATTAAGCAACACATTAGGGTGATGTCTAACATGATTAGGGAGCTTGTGTCAGCTGCCCATATACTCTCTGATGAGCAACAAGTTCAAGCCTTAATCTGGTCACTTCTTGACAAGTGGAAGCATCTGAAAATCAATCTAACTCATAATGATAGCATCAAAACCTTTGTTGATGCTGCTCGCCACGTTGAGCTTGAGGATGAGCGACTTGGAGTTGCAAAATCCATGTCAAGTGCTATATTGCTTAGACTAGTTCCAGAAAGCTTCAGGCTTCAAACGTAAGAGGAACTGGAAGAAAGGCAACCCTAGGAAGCAGACTGGTGAGAAGAACAACAATCCCAACCATGGTGGTAAACGTAAGCGTTTTCCCAAAAAGAAGAGAGACAAGAGCAAGATGAAGTGCTTCAACTGTGGAGCACTCGGGCACTTTGCTCGAGAGTGCACCAATCCTAAGAAGGATAAGGTAGCACACTATAATTCGTCTTTATCTTTTGTTCATGTATCTAGTACTGTTTTATTAACTGAATCATATCATGTGTGGGTTGTTGACTCAGATGCAATAGACCATGTGACTAGAGATCGTGAATCGTTGGTAGAGTTTCGTCCAGTCCCTGTTGGAACAAGATGGATATATGTAGGAAATAACGCTAGAGTGGAGGTTAAAGGGATTGGTACTTGCAAACTTGATTTGCATGGTGGACGAACCCTGATCCTACAAGATGTCTTATTCGCTCCAGATATTCGACGGAATCTAGTTTCAGTTGTTGCTCTTCTAGGATTAGGATTTAATTTGAACTTTTGTCATAATTTTGTTCATGTTTATTTAGACAATGTTTTTTATGGTTCTGGACATCTTAGAGATGGTTTTATGGTGTTTGATTGTAACAGACAAGATTTTAACTTTTATGTTAATGGTAGTTCTGTTTTGAATGCTTGTTCCTCCAGTAATTCTATAGTGAATGTTAATACTTGGCATGCAAGATTAGGTCACATAGGACAAGATAGAATGAATCATCTCGCGAGAGAAGGACTATTGGGTCCAATATCTAAAATCGATTTACCTACTTGTCAAAATTGTCTTGCTGGAAAATCTATTCGTAAACCCTTTGGTAAGGCTATTAGAGCTGAATTTCCATTGCAATTAGTCCATTCAGACATCTGTGGTCCGATTAGTGTTATGGCAAGACATGGAGCCTCCTATTTCATTACTTTCATAGATGACTTCACTCGCTTTGGGTATGTCTATTTGATTTCGCATAAGTCCGAAGCACTGTAGTGTTATAGACGTTACCTTAATGAGGTAAAAAACCAATTAGACAGAACGATCAAATCCTTGAGAACTGATCGAGGCGGGGAATATCTATCAGGTCAATTTAAGGACCTATGTAAAGAAAAGGGGATAACTAGGCAATTAACTAATCCTGACACACCTCAGCAAAACGGAGTTGCTGAGAGGAGGAATAGAACATTGCTAGAAATGACTAGGTCCATGATGGCGCAAGCTAACTTACCAATTTCATTTTGGGGAGATGCTTTGTTAACTGCTGCCTATATATTGAACAAAGTGCCATCAAAATCAATGGCTACCACTCAATATGAACTTTGGACAGGTAGGAAACCTGATCTCAGTAACCTTAGACCTTGGGGATCAGCTGCTTACGTGCTCGACTCGTCGAACAAATATGGCAAGATTGGCCCCAGAGGAAATAAATGTAATAAGATATGCTCAACATTCTAAGGGTTACGTGTTCATAGGAGAAAATGAAGAGGGTAGCACCACTGAAATCGACTCACGAGATGCGACATTCTTGGAGAACGAATTTTCCAAAAGAGGTGAGATCAAAAGTCGAGAACCTCTATTCGAATTAGCTGATTCAGCGAATGGCATTGAGCTAGATGAATCGTTGGTGGAAAATGACACGATCCAAGTGGGAGTAATTTACCCCAGAACTATACTACTGAATCACAATTTAGGAAAAGTTCTAGAGGGAATATTCCTAGACGTCATTACGACGTAGAAGGACATATTTTTAATATTTCCTCCATAGAAGATGAAGAGCCTAAATCTTTTGATGAAGCTCTATCATGTCCTCAGAAGGACGAATGGAAGAAAGCAATGGAAGAAGAAATGGATTCCATGAAATCGAACCAAGTCTGGGAGTTGGTCGATCTTCCTCCTGGCAGAAAATCTATCGGGAATAAATGGATTCTCAAGATTATGCAGAAGGCAGATGGAAACCATTTATAGATATAAAGCTCGTTTAGTAGCTAAAGGATATACCCAACTCGAGGGTATTGATTACGAAGAAACCTTCTCGCCTGTAGTGAGATTTACCTCTATTCGCCTCCTTTTGTCCATTGTAGCTAACTTAGATTTAGAATTACATCAAATGGACGTTAAGACTTGCTTTTCAAAATGGAGAATTAGAAGAAGAAATCTACATGGATCAACCAGTAGGATTTGTTCTTAAAGACCAAGAACACAAAGTGTGTATCACTATCAAACATGGAATCAGAATTCGTGGCATGTTCAGCTGCAGTACAGGAAGCTGTTTGTTTGCGGAGATTTCTCCTACATTTGGGGATAGTAAGTAACTCTGAAGGAGCTGTGAATATTTACTGTGATAGTCAAGCAGCTATGTCTTACATTAGAGACCCCAAATATCATGGACTGACCAAACACATTGACACAAGATATAACTTTGTAAGAGATATCGTTGAGAAGAAAGAGGTGACTATGAAGTACATATCTACGCATCAAATGGTTGCTGATCCTTTCACTAAACCTATAAGAGGCTTTCATAGGTCATACCAAGTCTTTAGGACTGCGTAGAATTTAATGTACTGGATTCTGTTAAGAATGTTATTGCCACTAATATTGATGTACTAATGTTTTATGTATATACACATATTTTGCGATCTATTTTAAAATGTCTTCGTTAAAAGGTATATCGGATAAGTAGAGATTGACTCTCTCACATGAGCAATCGCCTTTGGCACTGGGAGTGTGCAGAGATGAGATTTTCTCAATCAGATGAAATTGGCTCATTCACATGAGATATCGCCTCTGATATTTTGAAATATGCAGAGATGAGGTTACTATTTATAAAGTAATCGAAATGGATTCCCCACCATCCATTGTACTTATCTTAAGCCAGATATGAGTTTTCTTGAGAGTTGAGCCGAGGACGAAGAAAGGAGAAAACTCGGGTTTGGGTATCGAGGAATACTTAAACTGAGATCTGTACGATACAGATTTACAAATCCCTTAGTAAATGACATACGCTTCTGCACGGGAAGAAAAGTATCGTAACACGTGTTTTTTTCGTACCACGTGTGCTAGGTGACCACAAAGGTTAATGAGCAAATGTATCCCTGCTTTCTCATTATGTGAGACCTTGAGGTTCTGGGGAATCTCAAATTAATGCCCTTAAGACTTTTGACAGTTTCTTATGATTTCTCATTGGTGTTGCTACTTTAGCATGTTACTAATAGCCATGAATCATACGGCGATGCGATGCGTGTCTAGGAAAGCTGCTAATGTGAAATCAAAATATCCTTGTAGGAAAGGAAGATTATCTTCAACTTACACCCTACCTGCATTCACCAGCTAGCTAATTAAATTAAACTTAATTGTTTTGAAGTGTAATTGTGAATACAGAGTAGTATTAGCCAAAGAGTCGAGTATGCCCTATAACCAAGGTTGGAGGGATAAGGGATACGTCGACTGGTGTAGTACGAAAGATATCTAGGGAATAGCGAGAATAGTCTTCTTCTGGAATTTGTTTCCTTGAACAGCTATATCACCCTAACAGGTATATAGCAACGTGCTCGTATACTCGCTGGGTCACACGGCCTATTTGCCTATACGGAATTTTGGATGTAAATTTGATCACTGAAAGCACGGGGTCAGCCGGCACGTGCGAGTGGGAGATGTTGGACTGATCCAATCTGGACCGAACCGGATCGGATCTAGGGCGCCCATGTGGGCCGACCCGAGCCGGATCCGAGATCCAGTTGGTTAGTGGAGAGTTTTAGATAACTCCCCACTAACCCACTCTTATAATTATGCCACTACCCTCCCCCCCCCCCCTTTCTCTCTCTCTCTCTTTTGTCAGTTGAATAAAATAGAATACGTTCATTTTATTCACACTACAACAGAATTTCAAATTGATAGAAAGAAACAGAGAGAAAAATATTTGAGAGAAAATAAGAGAGAACACGTATTTTCTTTTTGAGGTAGATATTGTTGATCATTCAGAACACATTGAAATCCGGGGGTTCTTAGGCTGTGATCAGAATCTTCTTTCCGTTCGTGATTGGAGATCGACCAGGGTATTTGGATATAACCAGAAGTCACAGAAAAGGGTTCGTGATTCAATTGCCGGTTCGAATTATCAAGTATGATCCTTTATTTTATTTTCTTTGAATTTTTGGATTTAAGGCATGTATGTTGTTTGAAAACCAACAATATTAACACTGTTGAGTCTTTTGAGTTGCTCTTTTTGCTACTATAAAAGGGGACACCTCCCATTTCATGGAGATAGATGTGATACAAGAAAAAATTCCTACTAAAATATCATCTCTCCCTAGAGTAGCTTGTGTAGCGATCTAATCACGTTTTGTTTGTTCGAGCACCAGCGGTAAGTGCTTCAACATTAGTGTAGTGAAGGATTCTAGGGAAGTGGTTTTTCTTTGATTCCAAAAGCACCGGAGAGCAAATACAACTTTAAGGAAATTGTATCTAATACGAGTCCCTTCCTCATTTGTTCTTATTGTTGTTTTCTTTGTTTTTTTACTGTTTTAATCATTCATGTTAATTTTATCTAACATATAATATAGACTCGTAAAGGATTTGTATTGTAGAATGACGATATACATTGTTGTGCTATTTTGTCGCTTGGCCTACTAAGCTATTCCTCTCCGTCTCGGAATTGCCCGGATAAAGTTACAAAGTTCCAGATCACTTGCACTGACCTCTTGTTGGACTCTTTGTCTAGTTACATATTTACATGATCCCGCGACCTATCTCTAAGAGGTTGGAGCCTTTGAAGTCATGGTCCCGATGTCGTATGCCATACTGGGCCGGGTGTCGGGTGATATTCTAGATTTAAGACTTTGAATTTTTCTTGATTCCTTTGTTAATAATCAATTTACCTCAGCCCTTCAAAATTTGACTTGATTCGATTCGATCCCAATTCTGATTTACCCGTCACTTTTAATTATAAAGTGAAATGAAAATAGTCAATCTAGAATGAGGATTATTTTAAGAGCATGAGCAAAAAAAATCCTTGAGATTTGCTTGTTGAATAAGTTTAAATATTTGTTCATACTTCCTCCATCCCTTTACTTTTGCTACTATTTCATTTTTGGGATGTCCTAAACTAACACCCCCGTTTTAAAAATTGATCTATTTTTCTAAAATATATTATTTAATATAAACTAATGATTTGACACCACTAACTTCAATCACTATTTTTAAGGGCATAATTATAAAGATACACAAAAAAATTTACTTTTTCAACTCTTATAAACTCCGTACTAAGGACAAAAGTAGGGAAAAAAAACCAGAAAAAAGGGGACGGAGTAAGTATTAACTTTGGATCTGATGTTATTCCAAATGACTTTCTCAACCAAATTTATAAACTATCTGGGCCATCAGCAGGCGGCCCAAACCAAATAGTCAGAGGCCCTGATAACTAGGACACTTAATGAGTTGAATCCGGATCTAGCTTTATTTATACTTAATTGAATCTGAATTTTGTTCGAATCTAAAAAGAACTACTTAATTTAATCATACTCGGTTTGGGTTGGATTTGGAATTTTTCGACCTGATAAGTTCTTCATTTTCAAAAATTTCAGCAATATTTTATGTACAACTGATTTGTTTTTATTTAACATAATTTACGTGTTCAAACTTTCTTCACAATTCACGATACTCCCACTTAATTAAAATAATTTAACATATCACGTTGGAAAATATTTGAATCTAATTAATGCATCATAGTTAGTTCATACTGTTTGTAGAAAACAAGCATAAAAATGAGATATTGGATAAATTATTAACTTATGTCATGTTATTGTAACAAAAAGTTATTGTTAATATTACTTATGAAAATTAAATATGCCCGAAATGAATTTGGCAAATGATAATCAAATTATATAGTGACAACTTGTTATTTTTATCATATAGAAACACGAAACTACGTCGGTAGAAAATTTATTTGTCTGTATCTAAATAAATGGAAATTATCTCAATTAAATAATTTCTTATTCACGAAAAAAAAAAAAAAAAAAAAAAAATTCCAACTACCGTCAGGGAACAAATTGTCATTTTATTGCCGCATGAACAACCACTAACAAAATTAGCAACGAGTATATATATAATTAACGAGGCAAAGTGTTTAAAATATTAGTTTGAAGGGGTAAATTGTCTAATAATCTTAATAACGTTTTAAAATTTGAAATATTATACTAGTACTTTTATAATGGAAAAAGTCTAAAAAAAAGTCATGTAACTTTCGAAAATTTTCAAAAATAGTTCTATAATATATGAAACACACATTTAGTCATTCAACTTTTACACGATTCCAGTTTTAGTCTTATGCATGATAAATTTTGCCTCTAATTTTGAATATATCTTTCAATTTTCGTCCTGTAATTTAAATTTTATCATATTACTTGAGAAAAAGTTTATAACTATACAATAAAAATTGAAATTCATTAATAGTTGGAGGACAAAAATTTTAACTACATGAAGAAATTTGAAAGTCAAAGGACGAAACATGTCATGCAAATGATTGAAATTGAAACTGGGTGAAAAATTAAGGACTAATTGTGTATTTGGAATAGTTACAAGACTATATTTGGAAGAATCCCAAAGTCACGGGACTATTTTTGATATAACTTTGGGTCTTTTTCAAATACAGTCCTTTAACTATCCTAAACACACATTTAATCCTTTAACTTTCAACCAATTTTAATTCTAATACTATGCATAACAAATTTTGTTCTCGAACTTTCAATAATTTCAATTTTCGTCTGGCAGTTACAAATTTCATCCTATAATTTTAAATTAGTTTTAAATTTCGTCCTTAAATTACAACCTTTTCCCCAAATTATAATTGTAGGACGAAAGCTCGATATCAAATTTGTTATGTATATGACTAAAATTGGAATTAAGTGAAAGTTAAATAATTAAATGTGCGCGTGCACTATAGTTGTAGGACTATTTTTAAATAAATTCCAAAGTAACATGACCATTTTTTAAATTTTGCCTTTAAAATTTTATTATTTTCCTAATTTTTCTCTAATTTAATACAAGTAATTAGTTCACTTTAATATTATTATAATAGTTTCGATTCCATATAGGTTTTGAAGTAAAAGTTCTTTACTATCTCAAAAAAATTCACCACCATTAGAGATGAGGCAATAAATATGCAGCAGCTGTCTATAAACCACAACACGTTACACATGCTTTCACTACTTAGAAGAACCTCCAATTTCCTGCTTTCCTCCATATCCATATTACCGTCATCAAATTCTCAAATCTCCAAACACGTCGTAATGGATTCGTGGGCTGCAAATGGTTTTGGGCCTTCCCAAAAACTCACAGTTTTAGCCCAACAACTCCGCCTCTACAAACCGCCTCCGCCGCCGAAATCGGACGATGAGGAGGAGGAGGAGGAGGAGGAGGAGGAGCGTGGACGGAAAGTGGTGTCGCAAGTGGGTTTTGCAGAGTCTTCTACTCCTGTGGGCCCACAGCGTTTCAATCCCAAAAGAGCTGCGGTTTTGATTTGTTTATTTGAAGGCGATGATGGAGAGTTTAGAGTTATTCTCACTAAAAGATCATCTAAGCTTTCTACTCACTCTGGTTAGATTTTTTTTTTTTTATTTTAAATTAAATTGTTTATTTGTTATTGAGTAATAATTGGTGTAGAGTTTAGGGATTTGATTGATATGATGATTTTGGTCTTATTGTGTCAATTGATTTGAATTGTGAAGATCTTTGATCAAGAGTGTTTTAATTGATAGATCGATGAGAAATTTGATGGAGGAAAACCAGATAGTGATTGAATGAATTTCGGGGAAATTGCATATTTAGTACCATACAATAAGGTAAATGCACATTTAGTACCACAATTTTAAGTTTGGCACCACGTGGCATTTATCTCGTCTTTTAGATGAAATTTTAGATGAAAACTCGTTTCCCTCACTTTTGAAGTGAAAATTATCAAATTATTACATCTTTTGGAGACAAAGTTATGACGTATCCCTAGCGTTTTCATGTTATACACATGATGCTTTTCACTCCAAAAGATGAGATATCAGTCACGTGCAGTGCACCTGGCCGATTTCATCCATTCCAGTCCAAATATTTGACTGTGGTATGAACATTGCAATCATTATTTAAATTGTGGAACTAAATGTACATTTATGTATCCAGTGGTATCAATATTGCAAAGTACTCTACTGTATGGTACCCAATTTGCAATTTTCCAATTTTCACTATAATTTATATTCTGGTGTGTCCAATATTGGAAACATTGGGTAATTGAGATGGTGATATGTTGGTATTTTGTTGGTATATTAATGATATTTCACTATAATTTCTGTTTGTTGGTATTTTGTTTGATATTTTTTGAATTTATGTGAATTCATGTTTTAAGTTTCGGAAGTTACTTAATCGGGTCGACTATTGTTTCAATCAAAATTGAGTTCTAATCATGCACTCTGTCATGGTAATTTTCCAGGTTAATCCACGTTCATGTTTCTTTACCATATAATCGTGTAATTGAGGGTACTTAACATCTTTTAAGTTTTTATTGGGTGGATTTAGTTTTGTTATAGCTCGTAATTTATATGAACATAGGTGAAGTTTCGTTGCCTGGAGGTAAAGCAGATGAGACGGATGCAAATGATGCTGAAACAGCTACAAGAGAAGCAAAGGAGGAGATAGGGTTAGATCCTTCACTCGTAAATGTCGTAACTTGCCTTGAACCTTTCTTATCAAAGGTATATACACCTATCATTTCTCATATAATTATGACCCAAAAGCAAAATCCCCTCCTTATCTGATTTTTTACACACTCTCCTCTACTCCGTTGTACAAGTAATGATGTTAGCTTTTAGTTGGTATGTCTTTTACCCTCGAAAGAAAAGGGGATTTCGTGTAAGGAAACTGATAACAAAAGGGGATTATATGAAATAAAAGGGGAGTTTGGTTAAGGTTAAGCACGACACTGAATTGGGGTGGGGGTCGTGTATTTTCCTCCTAACTTAGTCTGTGTTTGCAAACTCTAGCAAATAAGTTTAAGCTGAAGCTGAAGATTGTGAGTTAAATTCAGTATAATCAGAAGCACCTCAAGAGAAATTTATAGTTTATGAACTTAAAATAGCTTATTTTGAGAGAGGTTGAAGCTAAAGCTAATTTCTCAAACGCTAAGGTGCTTATAGCTTTTCAACTTATTTTAAGGAGAAGCTAAAACACCTCTTGCAAACACTCCGAAGCTGTTTTCAAAAGTTGTTGCAAACACTACGTAAATTGATGAGTTCGATGTAAAAAAAGCTCATAAGCTACAAAGGAGTACGTGATAAAAATAGCTTGAAAACCAAGTTATGGTTGAGCCTTTGAAGCTTATATATCTGGCTTTACATTTTGATCCGGTCGTATATATGCAGCACCTACTCAGAGTAATTCCTGTTATTGGCATTCTATCCAACAAAAAAGAGTTCAATCCTTGTCCTAATGCTGCAGAAGTCGAATCTGTATTTGATGCCCCCTTAGAAATGTTTCTCAAGGTACATATATTTTTCCTCGAGTGTTAAACTTTGGCATCGCTTTATTTATTTATCTATGTTTTAAAAAAAAATTATGTATTATTCAGGATGAAAATAGAAGATCGGAAGAAAGAGAGTGGATGGGTGACAAGTATTTGATCCATTTTTTCGACTACGAAACAAATGATAAGAAGTACATGATATGGGGGTTAACTGCCGGAATCTTGATTAGGGCAGCATCGGTTGTGTATCAGAAGCCACCGGCTTTTCTAGAGCAAACTCCTAAATTCAAACTTCCGAGGGTTGTCCCGAAAGATACTACATTGCCTTGAGTTTGATTAAAAAAAAAATCATATCTCCATTATATAACCCCTGCCTCGGCTACCATTCTGTTGTGTGAAGAGCTGCAGCAGAAGTGAAGCAAAAAGTGTAACTTTGCTTTCCTGCATTATAAGGCTGGATTTAGTTTTACATTTAGAAATCGTGAAATCAAAAGAAGCGACTTACATTCTATTTTACATGCAGTTAATGCTGTGCAGATCTAATTTCTAACTTGTTTCTTAAAAAATATATTTCATTCTTAGTTGTATTCTTGAACTGCAACTTGAATTTATTCAAGAATATAGCATACTTATATCTCAAATGATTGTATAGACCAAAAGTAATTGCCATTTATAAATAAATATGATACTATTCTCTATTGGAGATAGTAGGCCAATGGGGATACTTAGGCCCTGTTTGTTTGGTATTAGGGAGAGTAGTGGAGATTTGTGAAATAATCTCGATTTGCGTATTGTTATTTGTTTGGATTTTGAAAAAGTGGTTTAAGAAATAACGTGTAAGTTTTTTTAGAAGAGTTAAGTTGTTGATGTTAGATGTGCAAGATTTTCTGTCAAATCATATTTGTTAGGTGAGATAAGTTGAGCAAGAGATGTTAACTTTATGTCATCAAAGTAGAGTTTATATAGATTTTTTATAGAGATAAGAAAATTGTTGTTTGTTTGACTTTTGAGAGTGGTTTGAGAAAACTGAGAGATAATACTTATATTTTCAAAAAATAAAAAACATGTTTATTTCATTTTTTCAAACACGAAATAATTTTGGAAGAAGTTAAACAAACAAGCTCTTAGAGTGTGTCCTTCTGTAATATGTATGAAACTGTATTAAGTGATTGGATTTTGATTTTAAATAAAAGAATTATATGAACCAATACAAATGCACTGCTTGCACAAAAAAAAAAAAAAAACAGTTTTCTAAGTAGAATGTCCATCACACCCTTGATAATGTTTGGTAAAGTTTGGCTTAAGTTTGATCAAACATGGAAAAGAAATTTTTACTGTATGGAATGAGCAAATGTGTTTGTAATTAATATTAAATCAGAAGGTGTGTATTTGTAAACTCCAAAATTAAGAAATAACACTTTAAATTCTTTTTAATATAAACTACATTACGCTAACATATTTTACAAAGAATATTTAGAAGATAATTTTTTTAATTAATATGGATATAAATATTTAATTAATATTATTCAAAAAATAGTATGTTGTATAGGTTTTAAAGTTTAATTTCTATTTTGAATTATTGAACTAAAAGAACAGAAAATATTATTGAGCCATTATAATTTGATTAAAATTTTACTATTTTCCTTACTAGTAATATTAGACAAAGGCAAAATGTCTTTTGATTATGTGATAGGAGATCTTGAAAATTATTGAAACCTCACTAAGAGGTTTATGCAATTTCACTAAACTTCAGGGATAGTAAGTGAAATAATTCCTATTTTGGAAAAATGATGCAATTATTTATAGAATGCTTGAGATCCCTTCCCTGATTAAGTGATAAATTTTTCTTTTTCCTTTTAGTAAATTGAAAAGTATGTCTTTCAACAATCCCCCAAAATCAGAAAACCTAATTAAATTAGCTCAAAGGCTCCGCCGATATAAACCAAGTCAAAGTTTCACTTTTCCGGTCGATTCCGCCGGCGAATCGGGGTCTCAAGAGGAAGACGCCTCCAACCCTGATAGAGCTGCGGTTTTGATTTGCTTATTTGAAGGCGAAAATGATGGTGATCTTCGCGTAATTCTTACGAAGAGATCTTCAACAATGTCCTCTCATTCTGGTAAAATCCTCTCTCTCTTTCTCTCCCATAAGTTAATATTTAATACAATTTTGATCACTCTTAAAAATCAAACCAACATATTCAATACTCGATTCAAGCTTATTTGGGCTTGGTTCGTCACACAAATAAACCAAGCTTAAACATCATTTTTGCTTCGATAACTTTTAATCAACCTACTCGATACTCGATTTTGCTTGAGATTGGTTCGTCACACAAATCAAATAAGTTTGAATATCGTTTTTCGTTCGATAACTTTTAAAGCTCAGCTCGAGCTCGACTTGATAAACTAAAAATTGAAAAAATACATGGAACATATTAAGCTAATCGATACTCGCTCAAACTCATTCGATAAAAACTCGTTTTGAACTCTACTCGTTTGACAATCAAACCAAACTCAAAAATAAAATTTCAAGCTCGATAAAAATTCAAAACAAACTAAAAATGATAACTTGATTACACCCCTATAAAAAGCTTGAAAATATATAACTGAATATGGTAATTTCAGGTGAAGTTGCTTTGCCCGGTGGGAAGAGGGAGGAGAATGATGAAAATGATGCTGAAACTGCTTTGAGGGAGGCTAAGGAGGAAATTGGATTGGATCCTTCAATTGTAGAGGTTGTAACTATTCTTGAACCCTTCCAAACCAAGGTATTTAAATGGCTTTTGGAATTTTGGATTTGCCTATTGTTTTGTACCTGTGTGTTGTTTAAGTTTTGATGGAAAAGGATATCAAATTGAGATTTTTGTTAGAACTAATGTCAATTTTCCTTCTTGTGAAATGCATAGTGTTCAATTTACCCCACTTTGATTTGAAAAATAGCATTTATCCTCCTGTGAAAATTTAAAGAAGCAGTTTACCTTTAGCTACCTTTAGCTAGAGAGTATAACTCACTTACCGAAATTGAGAGTGGGCTTGAAAAGTGTTTTTGTAACATGGGGGGTAAATTCCCACATTTATTTAACAGAGGGGGTACTTGCCACATTTATCATAATACAGGGGGAAACTGTCACATTATTATAACACATGGAGGTAAAGTGCCACATATAAAAATGTTAGGGAGGCGGTGTGAAACTTTTATAAGATTACATGGGGTAAAATGTTTTTTTTTTTGAAATCACAGGGAGGTTAATTAAACATTATAAATATCTCAGGGATAAATTGCCATTAACTCCATGTTAATATATTATTAATCTAAGGTTGAAGAAGAAGAAGTAGTCAGAGATTAAATGAATCGTGCTTAAACTATGGGATGGCTTTTTAATTGGGTTGAATGTTGCACCGTTGAAACAAAGAAATGACAAGATCACATTAGATGGTCACAAAGGATTTAATGCACTTGAAGCAGTGAAAGCAGAGATTATGAATGTTTTTTTCTTTTCACGTCATATTTTTTTGGGACAATAATCTTTGTAGTTATCAGTTATCATGTGAAAAGGAAATTGGATATGAAGTTCGAGTTCCGGTTTTTTTTCCCTTTTTAATAGAGTGATTATATTAATTTTTCACCGTTTTTGGCACCCTTCCTCAAGAGGGTAATAAAGTGATGATTAGGCTTCTTCTATTATTGTTTATCTGCGATGTCGTTCGAAACTACAAATTATGAATACTAACAAGTTTACTTAATAACTACCTATCTTTTGCTTGGTCTTTTTGGATCATGAACTCTGCATTTTTCTTACTCTTTGCTTGCTAAATTTGAATCTAATCATAGTCTAAGCTTTTTGATGATTTTGCATTCTGAGATCTAGAATATTCTCAAGCAGCGAGGTATCACCGTAATTCCAGTGATTGGAATACTGTGGGACAAGAACGCCTTCAACCCTATCCCAAATGCCGACGAAGTGGAATCAATATTCGATGCTCCTTTGGAAATGTTTCTCAAGGTAGTTAGTCTAGTTTTCACTTGTGATTTTCATTGAAGTTGTTCTTTACAGTAAGTATTATTCTTTATCATGCTCAGGATGAAAATCGAAGAGAAGAGGAACGAGAGTGGATGGGTTACAAATATTTGCTTCATTTTTTCGATCACCAAGTTGACAGTAAGGGCTACGTAATATGGGCTCTTACTGCTGCAATTCTCATCAAGGCTGCTTCAGTTGTGTACCAACGAGCCCCTGTTTTTGAAGAGCGCTGGCCCTTATTCTGGAATAGAAGTCGACAATGAACAGGTGTGTTGGGTATTTGTAAACGAACATAAATCTGACTATACTCAATGTAATTGATTTTAACATTTATTTATCATGGAAAAAAGAATGAATCATTTATTTCAGCTGAAACCGGAGGAAAAATATACATGAATGAAAATATGTGAAGGGGTTAATTCCACCTCCAGAAAAGCTGCATGAAATAAAACATTCCTAAGGAGAAAGGATAAAGGAAAAATGCCAATATGCAAGTCCATAAAGGGTAAGTTGTTCTTGAATATGCAAGAATGCCTACTATGGCACAGACCACCAAAATCGTAAGCACTTCTGCTGAAAAATCCCATGTCAAATCTTTCGCGTATACAATTGCCAACAACGTTGTCAATCCCGCGATGTTGTTCATGATCACTCCACCGTATATCTGTCATTCAAATCGAAATGCATTTCATCACAATTGATTCAAAAAGATTGTAGTTCGATTATTAATCGTAGGAGAAGACGCTATTCTAATTCATGTATGTATATAATGTTTGGAAAAAATTTCAAACTACTCCTTGAGGTATTGGATTCATTATAGTTACCCCTTACATCTTTAGTTTCTGATAGTCCATGTAAACATCATCAAACAAAATATTTGATGTGAAAAATGGTTGAAATTGGTGAAAAAGAGATGAAATCGGTGAAAAAAATGGGTGAAATCGACTTGCTACCCTTGAAGTTTGTGATTTCGTAGATGATAAGAGGTAACTGTAATGAATTCAATACCTCAGGTGGTTTGAGTAATTTATCAAACATAGAGGGTGGTAAGTGTAATTAAACTAAACCTCAGGGTCAGGGATAGTTTGAATGCTTCTCCCTATAATGTTTAGACGCATAGAATGAGAGATGTACCTCGGAAAATGTTAAAGAAGCAGTTCGTTCACTCTTATGACTGGCGGGCAAGATTGCCGTTATCGCTGCTCTTCCGTTCATTGCCAATGGCACCACCACGAACGAGATGCAAAAGGACGGTAAGTTCATAGCATATGATAACTGTAGAATGCTAACCATGAGAGGTCCTCCAAGAAAAGTCAATATAACAATCCCTAATAGCACTTGAAATATCGATGTGACCAAAGCCCATTTGTCGAAAACCTGTTGTTTCCACACAATCTGCAAAGGAAACATAAACCGACTTGGTTAGTACGGTTTTGAAACCATTCAATCTTATTGCTAAGAAACGCACTGAATTCTTGCTTCTTACCTCATCATATTTGTCGACACTTTTAGTCCTATCCGGAGAATTTGCGATGTTAATGGCCTTATCCAACCATTTAGTCACTCCCTCAACGAATTCTGGTTCGTCGATAGTTTTGTTGTTATCTTGATCGAAATCTTTAAACAACTCCTTTACGACGTACTCGTATTTTGGTTGAAAATCTCCAAATTTGACAGTGCTTATTAGTTGTTCTAGTTCAGATGCTGATATAGTCTTGTCACCATTGGAATCAAATTGCTTGAAGAGACTGCCAGAACAAAGAAGCTTGTTAATTAGTAGTACATTCTCTGTTGTCCAAGAAAACAGCTTAATAAAAATGAGCTAATGACAATTTACCCGTTGTGATACACATACATAATGTTCAATTTACCTCTTTGTGATTTGAAAAATAACACTTTATCATCTCTTCCCCTCCGAAAATTTAAAGGAGCAAATTATCTCTTTCCATCAGAGAATATTAAACAATTGTCGAAATTGAGAGTAGGCATGTAAAGTGTTGCGTAAAAAGACAAATACCCTTAAGGGGGTAAAATGTCACTTTTATCGTATCATAGGGGTAAAGTGTCACATTTATCACAATATAGGGGAGTAGAAAGTGTCACATTTATCATAACACAGGGGATAAAATATTAATTAGTAATACATTCTCTGTTGTCCAAGAAAACAGCTTAATAAAAATGAGCTAATGACAATTTACCCGTTGTGATACACATACATAATGTTCAATTTACCTCTTTGTGATTTGAAAAATAACACTTTATCATCTCTTCCCCTCCGAAAATTTAAAGGAGCAAATTATCTCTTTCCATCAGAGAATATTAAACAATTGTCGAAATTGAGAGTAGGCATGTAAAGTGTTGCGTAAAAAGACAAATACCCTTAAGGGGTAAAATGTCACTTTTATCGTATCATAGGGGTAAAGTGTCACATTTATCACAACATAGGGGAGTAGAAAGTGTCACATTTATCATAACACAGGGGATAAAATATTACATATAACTGAGTCAAAGTTTAGTATATAAAGGGGTACTTTTGTCGACTTCTTTTTTAAAGTAAAAAAATATCAGGTAGGCGGAGTGAAATTTTTATAAAATTAAAGGGGGACAAAGTGCTCTTTTTTCAAATCACGGAGAGGGGGTAAATTGACATTAACTCTAAGAAAAAGTAAGAAAACAAAGAGGTAAAAAGTAAGAAAATTTACCTCTGAATCCCCTCAATGTTTGGCTTTCCATCAGGCGTCACAAGTGATTCAGCTTTAAGTACTTCAGTTTCAGCATGTTTTAGAATTTTCGACATTACCTGATCCATTTCCTTTGGATCATGTTCTTTCTTGTCTTTGAATAACTGGAAAAGCTGCAGATAAAAACAGTTATTTTAAAGGTAAATTCTCAAAATCTATGCAAAAATAACCCTTGTGCTTTGTCTAATTATTAAAAATCCCCATTTACTTTAAAAAATTATAAGAACACCCAGGGTGGTTTTTGTAAACATTTTCACAAAATGTAGGGGGTGTCCTTAGAATGATTGTTAAACCATAAGGGGTTTCCTTATAATTTCTGAAACGTCGGTGAATATATTATAAAATAATTAAACCTTAGGGAGTTCGGTTGTAAGTCACCCTTATTTTTATTGCAAAAACCCCAAAAACCCCTGCCTAACTTAAAAAAATATAAGTAACCCCCATTTAACTTTGAAAATCGCCAATAACCCCCTTGTTTACTTAAAAATTTGACAAAAATCTCCCTATGATTTAGGAAGAAATTCCAAAAAGGCTTTTTTATTTTTTTCCTAATAAAAAAAGAACACATGGGATTATGTTATTAAAAATAACAAAGGATTTTCTTATATTTTTGCAGTTAGCTATATTATGAAAATTTTGGCTTGCCTCATGAAAAATATGCCCTGAACTAGAATCCTTATTCTGGGATGACTTGTTTGTTTCATCGATCCATTTCTTGCATCCCTTCATGAATTCATCCTCAGTTATAGTCCTGTCATCGTCGAAATCAAATGTTTTCATCACTTCTGAAATGGCAAATCTTGTATCAACCTTCACTTTCCCGGTCTCGATTACATCGAACACCAACTTTTCCATTTCAGCCTTTGTTATAGATTTGTCAGCATCTTTATCTGTATCAGCAAATAATCTGCAAAATTGATTGAACATATACACAATATGAGTATTCTGAAACATTTATGTTGGTTAATCAATAGAGAGTGTTACACATACGGGAAAAGACAAAAATACCCTTCAGGGGGTAAAATATATATATATATATATAAGGTATGTTTGTTTCTTGAAATTACTTTTCGATGACAGGAGTGTTAAGTTTCCCATTTTCAGTTACGAGTTGTCCATGCCGTTGCACATGCTTCAAAAATCCTGTCCTCAACATCTCGTACTTTGAGTAATCTAAACTTCTTTGTTGAATCCAAGGGTTCATAATCTAAAACAAAAAACAAAAAGGTTAACCCAGAAATTAAAGGTGATTAGTTCTCAAAAAAAAAAAAAAATTTAAAGGTGATATATATATATAGAATTACGAAAACTACCCTGAGGATTGATGTAATTACAGTTACCAATTCTATGTTTGAGAAAGAAATCAAACTATCCCTTAGATATTTGATTCATTGCATTTACCCCCTTACGAAGTTAATTTAATCTAAAGCTCACTGGCAGCACATCAATTTCACTCGTTAATCACCAATTCCATCCATTTTTCACCTATTTTAAATATTTTTTCACAAATTTCACCCTTTTTTTTAAGGGAATTAATGTCAATATACCCCTTTACGGTGTTAATTTCATCAAAGAGAAGTTTGAATTCTAGATAAACACCTCTGCACAATCTAAGAAATCACAAAACCTCACCGGTATATAGCACACCAATTCCACCCATTTTGCACCTATTTCATCCAAATTTTCCACTAATTTCACCCTTTTTTCTCACCAATTTTACACTATTTCAAAGTTTTTATTTATGATGTTGACATGCAATGTGAGAGATTAATGTCGCAAGGGGGTAACTGTAATGAATCAAATACCTCAGTGCCAGTTTGTATAATTTTTAAACATAGAGGAAGTTTGGTGTATGTAATTACACCAAAACCTCAGGTATTAAGTAGTTTGAGTAATTCTCCTTGTATAAAAAAAAGCTAGGAATGAATAAATTAGAGAGCGGTCGTGTAACGAAAACAAACCTGGTAGACGAAATACGAGACCAGAGACAAAGATGAGACGATGAGAGCAATCAAAATCAATTCACGACTTTCAGACGACGTGTTTAAGGTATCATTTAACTGCATTATAACGTAAGGGATCAACGACAAAAGCATAATCCCGGCAGTAATCTGAGTTTCTCGATCGATTGTAACACCGGTATCTTTCAAACCAACAAGTGCTTCTTTTGCTTGCATACAATTTGAACTCGAAACTCTTATATGTTGACTAGATGAATTTTGTAAGAAATCTCTTCTACCAAATATTACACATATACCCCATTGGAGTGTAAGACTAAACACGGTCATTCCGGCATAGATACCGACTCCAAGTGAGACTTGAGATTGAGCATTCCCTTTGGGGCTGAAAACTCCGGATACTACATTCAGCAAAAACAAGAAGACTTTTTAGTATAATAAAAGAAAATTGAAGGGGCTAATGACAATTTACCACTTATAATATACTTAATATTTACCCCTTGTAAAAAAGTTAAAAGGAGCAATTTATATCGTGAGAGTGTACAATCACCAAAGGATGTACATGAATAGTGTGGTTTAAAAGATAAAGAGTAAATCGCGCTTTTGATCCTCCTTATGGATTAACTTTTGTCATCCCTCTTAAATTTTTTATAGTAGATTGGTCCCTCTTATCAATGTAGTATATCACATTTAAATTTTTTGTATAAAATTCGTCCCTCTTATCAATGTAGTACATCACTTATTCAAAATATATTCTAAAGTGACGAAAGTTGATGTATTTTGTATTTAAGAGGGACTAATGTGTTACACTACATCGATAAGAGGGACGAATTTGCTACAAAAATTTAAGAGGGAAGAATGTGTTATAAGAGGGACGAATGTGATACATAACATTGATAAGAGGGACCAATCTGCTACAAAAAACTTAAGAGGGACGAAAATAAAAAAATTGACCAATAAGGAGGACCAAAGATGCTATTCACTCAAAGATAAAAATACCCTTACGGGGTAAAATGTCCCATTTCTTATAACAGAAGGGGGTTAAATGTCATATTTATCATAACACCAAGTGGGGTGGGGGGGGGGGTAAAGTGTTTATTTTATCAAGATACGGAGTAAAATGACATATTTATCATAACATTGGGGGAAGAGGGGAGGGGGTAAAATGCCACATTTATAAGTTGATTGAGTCAAAGTATACTACGTAAGAGGTGGTAATTTTGTCATTTCATACTTTTTTCAAGTTTAAAACTTTCATGGAGCAATGTGAAAATTTTAAAAGATTATATAAGAATATAATGCTATTTTTTAAATCATATATTAAACTTTGTACACAGGAGAATAAATATAAGTTGTCATTAACTCGAGTTGAAAAGTGAAGACAAGAAATAACATTCGGCCTATATTCACCAAACAAATACCAAAAACTCCCTAATCATATCTAATAAAATTCAGTAATCTGAGTTTTTCTTAACTAATGCTCCATTTTTCTCTATATTTCTAAAATAAAGATACAATTAATTAAGGAACAAAAACATTGTAAATCCTAATTTAATGCAACAAAGGCTTGATCGAATAGAAAACATATATATACCACACTAAAAATAAATGAACAATTACTTACCAATCATCAACATCATTGATGGTAACGACATAAGGATCCGAAATATAATACCACCAAATTTTCCAGCTCCAATAATATTAAAAAGAACCTTACTCCCTTTCCCTATTTGTTTTTCTCCATAAATGAGTAAACCTTGATAAACCAATATTTGGAACATGTACCCTCCGACATTTTCCGCACACGGAAGAAAGCCATATTGGTGGTTGCAAGTGTTCGGAATCGAGGGAGCGTTAAGAGAAATTTTGTCGTCCACAATATCGACTCCATCCGAGACCAAATCATTGTCGGAAGAATCGAGGCTCAAAATTCGGCATTGAACTATGCCGATTAGAAAGATATTGACCAAAATTAAGCGTAATGCAATGGAAGGAGCCATGGATTAGTAAATTAAATTAGTTGATCATAGGAATGAAGACTTTGATGTATACTTATAGAAACAATTAGTGCCAGCAAAAAAATTGACTAGAAAAGTAGCAAGTTGCATGCTAAGTTGTTGCCATGTGAATACTATGATTGAATATTACATGTATAAATTAATTCAAATTAAGATGATCGTAGACCTTAGTATATAAATTCCATCCGGTTAATGCGCATGTTCTTATATCTGTAAATTAATAATAAACGCTATATATTAACGGGCTTTTTGCAGGTTTTATCCTGTTATATATGTTTAATGAACAATTTAACCCCATGTTATATAAAAGTAGACATATTATTCCTTGTGAAAAATAATAATGAGGGTTTTACTTTAATTCTTTTCTCGGGGGTGTTGCATACACACTTAAGATTGCGAGTAAACTTCATTTTGATGCGGAAAATGACATATTTAACCATCCCTGACAACATGTTTTATTTACTTTCCTCTGTGATATTATCTAATGGACACTTTACCTCCGTGGTATTCCTAATGGTATTCCTAATGAACATATTACCCGTCTGCGATATATATTCCTAATGTACACTAAGTGAGGTTAATTTTGTCCCACCCATGAATATGTAAAAATAGGAGGAAGGCAGATAGCCCTTTTTACAAAAATAGAAGGGGTATATTGCCATTTCGATTTATTACATGAGTAAATTGTATTTTAAGAATAACATATGGGTAATTTGTTAACAACTCCTTTATTAATTAACATAATAAAAATATGAGCATTCATGAAAATTACAGGTCTTTTTTGTGTGGCGGCTTAGTAAAGTATAAACAAATTTAATGGAATTCAACCCTCAAAAAATTTTTTTTTAATGGAATTCAACTTTAAGCAAATGCCAGCCTCCGCCCACGTTGTCAAAACATATTAAAATAAATAAATTGACGTCGTTTTCACAAAGTTTTACCTAATCATCATGCACCTAATCCGGTCCCGTTACAACACCTAATACAATTTATTTCGATTAACCCTTCAAATATCTAAGTACCACTATAATAACTTGGGAAAATTGAAATTTGGTAGTATAATAGATCACGTTGCAATATCGATACCATTTGATACATAAATGCATATTTAATACCACAATTTAAATATTAATTGCAATGTACATACCATCATCAAATAATTTGACCGAATTGATGAAATTGATCACGTGCACTACACGTGATTGTTATGTCGTCTTTTGGAGTGAAAATCATCGCGTAATAACGTGAAAATGCGCGTGAGAAAAATATTATAATTTTTCCTCCAAAAGTGAGAAAAACGTGATTATTTTCCTTTCAAAAGACGAGATTACGGACATTTGCAGTGTACGTAACCAATTCCATCTATTTTCTTTGACGAAAATATGAACATTGACACCACACTTTAAATTGCGATACATTTACGTATCCACTATTTACCAGTATCGCGAAGTGGTCTATTATATAGTATCAAATATGCAATTTTTCCGTAATAACATAGATAGGACCTCTTTTGAATATTCAAAGGCAAAGTCCCGTTGTTCTTGTTGATTTAATTGCAAAACCATATTCTATAGTAAATGTATGAATGATTATCTCAAACCGTATGTAGCAACTTGGAAGTGGGAACGCCATAAATTAAAGCCCTATTGCACAAGTTTTTCCAGAATATTATTAGTTCAAGAGAGAAGGTACACACATATATATAATGAAAATGATTGTTTTTATTAGACCAAGGAGTGCAAGAAACAAATTAAAAAAAAAAAATTAGGAGTGCAAGAAACAACGTTGCCTCATCCATGATTGAGACCTATTATAGAGCATCTCTCACCCTTAATTAATATGTATTTCTTCCATCATTTTTATACGTTTTTAGCCTTTCATCTTAATCATCAAATAATCACTTCGAGATTTTTTTCACCTCCCATAGTGTTTGACCAATAAATTATGACGATTTCACCAAATCCTATTTTCACGCCAAAATTAATTATGAACAAATTTGCATCTCACCTTTTCACAATTTATTTTAAATAAATGTTTATCGTTAATAAATAAATTTGATTACATGTCTTTGTTAGTTAATTTGTATATATTTAGCTATAATTTTTATATTAATATATTGGTTTTATTTAATAAATATATGTTTTTAGGTATAATTATCAATTACTTTAAATTAAATAAATACACCAATTACCATTAATAAAAATAAAATAAACGACAACAAATAAATATATTTTTAGTGGAACGAAAATAAGTTACACTAATATTTGTAGATCTAGATAATACATGAAAATGAAATACGATGGCCAACTCCTTAATGAAATATGGCAAAATTTCATTTTTGACTCTATAAAGTTGTCCTTTAGTGTGTGGTACCTCGACAATATAAATCATTTATTTTGTCACCGGTCATCAATTTCAGTTCTTATTGTCGATTGTTTTAATTATCGCCGAAAATCATTAATTTATGTCAAAAAAGACTGAAAAATTTATTTTTTTGTCAAAAAAAATCGAATTATGCCCTATCTGGCCGCAAAATTGAATTATCGTAAAAAATACTATGTGTCGAGTGACACTTAAAATCGGAAATTTTAAATTTTTACTCCAATCTTTGCAAGTCCAAGTCATGTGATGGGTTTATAATTTTTGATGAAAAACGGTTAAAGTACCCCAAAAATCGAAGATACCAATATTTTTTAATAAATAAATACACAGGTCAAATTCACAATATAAATATTAGTTTAAAATACCATTACATGGTCAAATTTCAATTGGCCGCGTAGTATAATATATTTTATAGAATAAGATGACATTTTTGGATATATAGAGAAAATAAGAGGCAAATGTGATTGTGAATTTGACCTTTTTTTTTTTTATAAATAATAATAGGTATCTTCGATTTCTTAATAACTTTAATTGTTTTTTCATTAAAATTGAAATTATAGACTTATCACGTGATTTGGACTTGCAAATTTTGAAGTCAGAATATGAAATCTCCAATTTTTAAGTGTCACTGAACAAATAATATATTTTTGCGAAAATTAAATTTCCAGCTCGGATAAGACATTAATTGATGATTTTCGGCAAAAAATAAATATGTGGGTCAAATAAGGCAAAATGATGATTTCCGGCAATAAGGACTGATACTGATGACAGTGACACAATAAATGACTTATATTATCGTAGGACAATAATAAATTGTCAATTTTGAAACATAACCACTTTAGAGGGTAAAAATAAAATTTTGCCAATGACATACATTCTTAATGAAACAATAATATACAACATAAAATGATAATAAACGACACTAGAAATAATAGGAAACTGTAACACTCATAAAAAACAAAAATGAAATATTCGTTTTGATAATTTTGCCCCTCTTTCGTGTCTTGGCGTTACTACCAAAATCATGTCTTCACCATCCTAGTTCAAATCGAGAAAATGTCCCATCTTATGGATGATAACTCCCATCAATATGTTCATCAGAGTTGTACTCCATGTTGTTCGGAGGCTCGGGGATATACATATCTTCATAGCTTCGTCCACTTCCTATAGCACTGAAATATAAGTTCCTTGCTACTCTTGGCATGTTTCCACTATGAGGGAAAGACAAAAACACCCCCTATGCTTTGTCTAACTCTAAAAAAGACTCCTTTGTTATTTTAACTCTCAAAAATCCTGTTGTGTTTGGATTTAATTACCACATTAGATCCAAGTAGAACTTGACTTTTGATTTTTGGCGGAATGAAAAGATTATCGTTATGTATTAGTATTTTCTATTTATTCCTTTTGAAACCCCAAGTATATACTACTTGGGTAGAGTGTGGTAATTAAAACCAAACATGAGCGGCTGGGAGTTAAAATAACATAGGAGGTTTTTGGGAGATAGAAAAAGTATAAGGCTGTTTATCTTTCGCTCAACAACTAAGTGTCAGGGGTAAAATAGTCATACCAACAGCAAAATGTGAATAATACTTGCAATTTTTGCGTTTGAATCACACTCTCTTTCTTAGGGAAGGGAGGGGGGGGGGAGTGTATTTGTCGCTGACTTTAGAGCACAAAGGAGTTTTGGGAGCTAGTTAAAATAACATAGGAAGTTTTTTTGGGAGTTACACAAAATATAGGGAGTGTTTTTGTCTTTCGCACTTCCACTATCAGTAAGGGTTTGTTTCTTACGACTCCAGAAATTTTTGTTAAATGGTGTGAGATTACTCAAATGCTCGTAACCTCCATATATTCTTCGTCAGCCTTTAACTGGAGCTCTTTTTTCTTCATGGCGGCTAGTTCTTCTTGTTTAAGTGTTGGTGCCAAATGGTCAGTAGGGGGGAGGGGGTTAATATATTCCTGATAGGTTAAACTCATTTTAATTCGAATTCACCAATTTTTTTTATTCAATTTAACTGAAATCACCTGTTATCAATGACTTAACCCATTTTCACCAATTTACAGATTTACACATTTTTTCGCCAAGTAACTTGTTTTTTCACTAATTTTATCGAAGTGTAAAATCAGTGAAAATATATAAAATTTATGAATCGATAAAAAATTGGTTAATCCATTGGAAAATGAATTTAATCAACGAAAATATTCGGAAACATATTTCTACCGTTGGTTTTGTCGCTATTCAGTTACACATTTGTTATTAGAGCTAAATAGCAACGGAAATTTTCTGTTGGAATAATTTCATCGATGTGGATAACTTTTTCCTAGAACTTAACAACCGAATTTCTATGAAAAATATTTTTTCCCAATTTTTCGTTGGTTATTATTCGGAATAATTTCATCGATCTGGATAATCTTTTCCTAGAACTTAACAACCGAATTCCTATGAAAAATATTTTTTTTCCAATTTTTCGTTGGTTATTATTCGTTATTATTGGTGGAACATATTTTTGTTGATGGTTCCGTTGTTGTTCAGTTATTAAAATCTAAATAGCGACGGATAATTTTCCGTTGGAATGATTTCGTCGCTATGGATAAATTTTTCCTACAACTTAACAACTGAATTCCCACGAAAAATATTTTTTCCCAATTTTTCGTTGGTTATTATTCGTTATTATTGGCGGAACATATTTTTGTTGATGGTTCCGTCGCTGTTCAGTTACTAAAATCTAAATAGCGATAGATAATTTTCCGTTGTAATGATTTCGTCGCTATCGATAAATTTTTCCTACAACTTAACAACTGAATTCCTACGAAAATATTTTTTCCCAATTTTTTGTTGGTTATTTGTCGTTATTATTAGCGGAACATATTTTTGTTGCTGGTTCCGTCGCTGTTCAGTTACTAAAATCTAAATAGCGACGGATAATTTTTCGTTGGAATGATTTCGTCGCTATGAATCGTCGCTATGAATAACTTTTCCCTACAACTTAACAACCGAATTCCTACAAAAAAATAATTTTGTCGACATTCCGTCGTTAATTTATCGCTATTATTGAAGGTAGATTTTCTAATTGAAATTATGTTGGTATTTGGTTACTAATCCGTCACTAATAGCGACAGATTTATTTTCGTTGGAATCAGGTCGTAGGTGAATCCCTTTTTTTTTGTAGTGATATACCTTATATGATTTTCTTCATTTTCATCAGATTTGATGAAGTCTCTTGAAGATTGATCAGACCTTATCATATCAAATATGTTTTTATGATGAATCAGAGTTTGAGTTTATGCAGCGGATATATATACATTTGAAAAACTCTTTTAAAAAAGACTTTGTACTTTAGATTTACAGTGCTTTAGAGGTGGTGTTATCGCCCTAGTCCACTCTTCCCAATTCACTAAGCAAGGAATATTCTTTTGAAGATACACAATGCTCAGTGGCTTGGACTTTGAACACTAAGTCAGTCATAAGCAAGACCAGATTTCAATGCTGATCTTTGGCCATACAATGGAGGCTATAGGAAAACAATGGTTTCCTAATACTTCACTGAGTTTACAAAGCATTCAGAAGCATGGACGTTGAACACTAAGCCAGATCACTAAGCAAACATCTTCTCCCAGATCACTAAGCAGAGAGGTCAATACAAAGGAAAAAGTGTTGATTCCTAAGGCTATTTTAGTTTAAGAGTTGTCTTTCCTATGGACCACACTTTCCAATGTAGGCTCACATCTTTCTTGTTGTTCTCATCTTTTCTTGAATAGTGAGGGCATATTTATACTAGGATAGGAAAATTTATTTTGAAAGAGACATTTCCCATTTATCCCTAGTAGTTTGGGGACGTCGGGGAAGGAACTGCGTAAAGTGTGTCTGCTCTGTGGCGCTATTGTACGAGTATTTAGTGTAGCCTGATTTGCTTGTTAAGTTGGCATTTGCATTAATTGTGATGAGACATATCAAAGGGAGTTTATGAATTTAAAGTCTTTGTGATTAGACTTTACCCTTTGTCTTAGTATTTTAATCCTATACTTCTTTTGTCCATTGTCCATATGGTTTATCCACGTACACTGCTATTTACCATTTATTTGATCTGTTGAAGTACCTTATTTTGAAGTCTCTTGAGTTACAAATTTGTTGAGATATAAGTTTCTTCAAGTCTGTTGAAGTCCGTATCTTGAAGTCTCTTGAGGTGCAAGTCTGTTGAGATACAAATCTCTTCACTAAAACTCTATTGATGTACAAGTCTTTTCATATCCTTCTAAGCTCTTTTGACCTATGAGATATATTGTCCATTTTTTAGCTCCTTTTTGTTATCATCAAAACCAAAATTACAAATTCACAAATTGTATAACCTTTTACAATTTGCTTTGAACATTAAGACTCGCCAATAAATATGCACGTGTTTATTTCATTTCTTGGATAAGTACGTACCCTGCATGTTTCTTTTGCAAAAGCTCTTAACTCTTTGCACCGCTATTCATCATTACTTGCCACATCGTATCATCTACCTTGGTGATTCTTCTTTTTGGCTTTGTTGGTTTCATTCCAGTTGGCCTTCCATGGGAACCAACCTCATCCACAAGTTGATCGAACAAAATAACCCTTTGACTCATCCTGCTAAAATGACTTAAACAAATTAACTGGAATAGAATGGAATGAGGGGAAAATTGTAGTATGATTTGAATGGATTAAAATATTGTAATGAAATTATATATATAATAGATAAAATTATTGATGACGTAAGCATTTACATCGTCCGTAATTCATAAGATGAGTGGATCGGATATGACTTACGTGTCACCGTGTCATTAATTGTTCGATTTTCTTCTATTTTTAAGATTATTGATACCGAAAGCACTTGCATCATCCGCAATCCTTAAGATGTGTAGATAGGACATACATGTCACCTTGCTATTGGCAGTGCAAATTTCATCCGTGGATAAGATGATTGACAAAACCCTAACAATTAATCCTTCAATTTTTGTCTTCTCTTCCATTTCTCAATATTGAGTTCTCTTCTTCTTTGTCCCACTTTATATTTATTTTACTTATATTTTTGTTTATTCATTTGTTCTAATTTTTATCTTTTATATTTGCCCATCATATTGCATCTTCTACAATTTTCAAGCAACAGCTTCAATTAAATAAATAAAATGGTACATTTTTAATTCATGATAGTGAAATCTACTAGTGATTTGGAGGAAATCAGAAAAAATAAATTATTGCTAAATGTGCTTAACGCATTCGGATAATTTATTCGGATCCGGAATATCCACGGAATTCGGATCCGGTTGCTAATATTCAAGATCTAAGCATATCCGGATCCAAATAGAATAAATGAAAATCAAACTTGAATCAGGATTGACTCTGAACTAGTCTGATTCCAACCCATTGACAACTCTAGATGAATGGATAAGACATATGTATCACCTTGTCATTGTTGTTCGATATTTATCCGTAGGTAAGATTATCATATCAATTCAAATATTCTACCTATATGCACATGATAATTGAAAAAAATTATGTATACACCACCTTATTAATCACATATCCCTAATTAGGCGGTAATATGAATTACGAACCTAGGCCTTCTAAGGCCAAACTCAATGGAGGGGGTTGGGCTGGGGTGCTGGAAATTAATGGAGGGAGGGGGGTTGGGGGTGGGGTTTGGGGTAGCTGGGGGCTGGGGAGCTTTACTGCGCCTGCCAGCTGCCTGGGCGCAATCAGGGGAAGCCAAGTGGCGTCCCCTGATTAATTTTTTATTATTATTTAGTTTTGTTTTAAGTTTTGTTTTTAATGTGTGTATTATTATTTAATAGTGTAGTATATTTATGTAATTTGTGATATAGTTTTTAGTTAAAAATTTTTTGTTTAACTTTTATTGTTCATATTTTTTATGACATCTTAATTTATTTAATTAAAATTTTAATTTCATTTTTAAAATTAAATTACAACTAAATCATTTAAATATAATATAGGTGGTTATAGAATATTTGAACAATATAATTTTTCAATTACTTTGAAAATATAATTTAAACACTTAGAATCGAAGACCAAATCGCTACTGAATATCGAATTATGTTTATGGATTGTTCTTCGTACACTCCAGATACGAAGACTTATTGGAAGGGTATAAGGAAAGAATTCAACAAAAAGGGGCTTACAAAACGCTTATTTTCAGGTTCAGGAGGTTCGTCAAGTGAAGGAAGAAGTGATTTTGATCTTAATTAATTAAAATCTTGTCATATCCTATTGCCGATGGTGTGTGTTCTTGTATTTTATTTTATTTTTCTTTGTTGCGTGGTAGGACTTTTTTTAATTCGATGATGTATTTTCGTGTTGTACTCCGACAATTTAATGAATGTTTTTATTATTAATTTATATTATAATTAATATTATTAAAATTAAAATTATTATATTTGTTATTATTATTAGTAATAGTATTATTATTATTATTATTATTAGTATTGTTATTATATAATTATTATAATGGTGAGAGTGAAGAAGAATTAAATTGAGATTAAATAAAGTGGAAAGCCCCATGGTTAAATTTGAATAAGCAGGGGGTGGAGGCAAGGGCAGGGGCAGCTGGGGAGCTTCGGAGCTCGATCCCTGGCCCCTAGCATTGGGTTTGCCCTAACATATTTTAAATTAGTCCTCATATTTGACCAGTAATGACTCTGAGCTTGAAGATACTCCAAGTTTGACATTGAAACTCAAAACATAAATTGTAGTAAAATCATATCATTCTACAACAACATAAGGTGCAACTATATTATTTAATGCAATCTCATAAATATATCAATCAAGCTACTCTAGACTCGACTCGAACTCATTCGATAAAAGCTCGTTTGATCTCGATTCGTCGTACTTATTAAACAAGTTTATATAGTATTCTTCATCTGATAACTGTTGAAGCTTTAAATAAAAATTAACATAATACGTGTAAAAATATCAAGCTACCCAATACTTGAGTTCGCTTCATTTCATAATCAAATAGAGCTCAAATACTATTTTAAGCTCAATACAAAATTCAAAAATTTTGGATACTAATCAGCTCATTTACACCCCTAACCCCAATTCAAGAGATAGTGGAGAATATAATACATTAGCAAAGAAAATGGATAAAGGAAAAAAGCCAATAAGCAAGTCCATAGTGGATATGTGGAGTTTGAGTATGCCAGAAGCCCTATTATTGAACACACCACCAAAATTGTTAACACTTCAGCAGAATAATCCCATTTCAAGCCCTTTATATATATAATTGCCAATAGTGTTGACAATCCCATCATGTTGTTCATTACCACTCCACCGTAAATCTGCAATAAAAAAATTTGGAAACTTCAAATTCTCTAAGTCACTAAGTTATTATGATAATAATTATTGTCACTATAATTGTTACTAAAAATATGTATTGATCGTTAATATTGACAAGTTAAATTATGAAACAATTATTATGTATAATTTTTAAATAATTCTTGGCATTATTATACTTGATACAATAGATAATATTGTGTCAAAACTAAACTTCTAGTAATTAGACTCGACTTAAACAATGTATTGTTCGACTAGACTCGACTCGACTCGACTGAACTCATTTACATCATGTAAGAAGTATTTTGTGTGAGAGTTAATTAGAGAAACATTAATTACCTCAGAAAATGTCAAAGAAGAAGTTCTTGAACTCTTTTGACTAGCTGGAAATATTGCTAATATTGCTGACCTTGCATTCATTGCAACTGGAACAATGACAAATGAAATAAAGAAAGAAGGAATTCCAATTGCATCTGAGAATTGTTGGATGCTATTCATTAATGGTCCAGAAAGAAAGGTCAATATTGCAATGCCTAAAACTATTTGAAGTACACATTTGCTCAAATCCCATGTCAAAATCTTCAACTTGGCATCCTCATGATTCTTCCCCACTTCATACACTAAGTCATCAACTTCTCCCCACATGATCTTCATTTTTTTTTGAAAAGAAATTAAAATCCTATTAGTAGAATTAAAATAGATGAATATCTTTATATGTTAAGTTGTTGGTACAATTGAACAAAGAGCTAATATCAATTTACCCTTGTAATATTCAAAATATTTAATTTACCCCCCTGTAATTTGAAAAAGAACAATTTACACCCCCCTAAAAATTTGAAAGGAGCAATTTACCTCGCTTTCAACCGGAGAGTATAACACACTCGCCAAAACTGAAAATGAACATGAAAAGTGTTCGTGTAACATGGGTTGGTGTAAAGTGCAACAATTATCATAACTTAGGGGGTGGGGGTAAAGTGCAACAATTATCATAACACAAGGGGTAAATTGCCATATTTATATAACACAAGGGTCAAACAAGTGTCACATTTAACATAACACAAGGGGTAATGTTCCACATATATGCAGGGTGGTTTTGTCAATTTATATTATTTTAAAGTGTAAAAATATCAGGGAGCGGGTGTAACTTTTTTTATAAGATTACAGGAGGTAAAACGTTCTTTTTCAAATTACAGGGGGATAAATTTAACATTACGCATATCTCGAGGGGTAAATTGTCATTAACTCATTAAAAAATGTTTAATTAATTATATACCTTGTCAAATTCTTCAATGGACCTTTTTATATCCTTGCATTTAGTAACATCAATGGCTTTATTAAGCCATTTAGTCACACCATGAATGAACTCTTGTTCATCAATAATATTGTCACCATCAATATCAAAATCTTTTATCAACTTCTTCACCATTTCTTGATAATTCTGTTGTGATTCTCCAAATTTGACACTACTAATTAGCTCTTCTAATTCAGACAGTGATAACGAGTTGTTCTTGTCCGTGTCGTATTTCTTGAAGAGGCTTTCGGGTCATTAACAAAGAAAAAGATAAATATATATACCAAATTTGGTGCTTAAAATGAGATTGACAAAGAAAAACAGAAAAAAAAAACTATATACATACCTTCTAATATGTTTTACATTAGGCCTTCCATCATCTGTGACAAGATTTTGTGCTTCAAGTTCTTGACTTTGTGCATGCTTTAAAAATTTTGCCATTACATGTTCAATCTCAGCAACTTCAATTCTTTTTTTCTTAGAAAATTCCTCAACAACCTGATTAATTATGGAAATCCCACTATTAGTAAAGTGAGTTATTGACAATCTAACCCCCCATAAAATGCATAATGCTCAATTTACCCTTCTGTGATTTAAAAATAACATCTTATCCCCTGTGAAAAATTTAAAGGAGCAACTAACCTCCTTCAGCCTGCAAGTGTAACTCACTTGCCAAAATTGAAAGTATTGTGTGCGTAATATAGAGAGTAAATTGTCACATTTATCATAATACAGGGGGTAAACTGTCACATTTATCAAAATGCAGGGGAGATAAAATGCCAAATATAAAATATTAATGTGAAAATTTTATGAGATTATAGGGGATAAAGTGATCTTTTTTAAATCACTAGAAGGTAAATTGAATATTACGATAACAGAACGGGTAAATTGCCATTAACTCTCAATAAAGTCGATGTACATGTTCTTATAAACATTTAGGGGGTGAATCAGTAATTTCATTCTACTTGCCTGGCGTAAGGAATTATTATCCGAATCCGAATCCGATGTAGAGACTCGATTTGCAGCCAAGTGAGTAGCCTCATTTATCCATTTTGTGCATCCCTCTATGAATTCTTGCTCCTCTATTCTTCCATTATTATTAAGATCAAATGCCTTTAATATTTCAGAAATAGCATAATCTTTCTCTACCTGCACCTTTCCTGATTGAATCTCATGTATCAAGTTTTCTAATTCAAGAAAGGTTATGCATTTGTCAGCATCTTTATCTGTCTCATGAAATAATCTGCAAAATTAAGATATAAAAATCAACCCTTTTTCAGCAAACTAAAATAGAGTTAATGCCAATTTGCCCCGTGAAATGTATAATGTTTAATTTACCTCCCGTGTTGAAAAAATATCAGTTAACTCCCCTGTGAAAATATTAAAGAAACAATCTATATCTCCTTAAGAAACAATCTATATCTCCTTCAGTCGGCGAGTGTAACTCACTTGTTGAAATTGAGAGTGTGCATGAAAAGTTTTTTTGTAACATTGAGGGTAAATTGTCACATCTATCATAACACATGAGGTTAACATAAGGGGTAAACTATGACATTATTATAAGAGGGCAAACTACCACATATAAAAATGTCATAGAGGCGATGTGAAACTTTTATTAAATTATAGGAAGGTAAAACACTCTTTGTCAAATCACAGGGAGGTAAATTGAATATTGTGAATATCAGAGGGTGTAAACCACTAACTCAACTATAAACGGAGAAATGTATTGAATAGAAAATCACTTTTCCCCTCCTGGATTTATAGTCAAGTTGCACTTTCACCCTAAAACTTAATTTTTTTCACCGTCCACCCTAAATTTACATTATGGTTGCACTTTTCCCCATAAACTTTTTTCTAGGCACTTTTCTGGCCAAAGTAGGTCACACGAGAGGCATATGCAAGTTTTGTTGGGTATCTTTATATATCATTTAATATTAGGAAGAAATTACAACACTTAAGTTTAGGGTGAAAAATGCAACAATGAAAGTTCATGGGGGAATTGCTGCTTATATGTAAGTTTAATATTTTGCAATCAATTATAAGTCAAAAAGGCAAAAAAAATGGAATTCTTAAAATTATGTATAATTGCAATAAACTATATTATACAGAAAATCAATAAATATAAAGTAGATACAACCATATTAGTTAGACATTACAGAGTGGAAGATGGGTGTAAAATCTAGCATACATAATATTTTTTATATTTAGTTTCATCTCGCAAGTTTTATATTACATTCTTCAAATAAGGTTTCAAGTTGTTAAATTTTGTAAAAAATAAATTAGGTTGACAATATGAAAACTTGGATATTCTAGTTGATAATTGACATTTGAAGAATAAAGAGGTAAACTTATCAAATAAAAAAACAAAATTTTATTTCCAGTTAGAAAATCACTCTTTTCCCACTGAACTTAGAGTCGAGTTGCATTTTCCTCCGAATTTACACCCTTGTTGCACTTTCTACCTTGAACTTATGTGTTGCACTTTCCACTCTAATTTTAAATGACAAAAATATCCTTTAAAATGAGCACGTGCCTCTCATGTGACCTACTTTCGCCGAAAAAGTGCTCAAAAAATAGTTCAGGGTGAAAAGTATAATATTAGTGTAAGTTTAGGGTGAACAAGGCAAAAAAATCAAGTTCGGGATGAATTGTGAAATTTTCTCTATATTGAATGATAACTTAGTTTGCTTCAATCAAGTACCCTTTGAGGACAGGAATGTTTGGTTGCCCACTTTCATCAATAAGCTTCCCTTTTGCATGCCTTTGTACATGATGTAAAAAGCCAGCTAGCAAATTCTCATACTTTGAGTATTCCAAACTTCTTTCTTGAATCCATGGATCAAATATCTGTGGAAAGAACTGTTTAAATTAACCACAAGTCCACACTATATATGCATAGGAAATTGCTATCATCAATAACTTTTAGCACAACTGCAGACACTCGATTCCACAATTTTGTTCATAGTAAATCACCTGATATAAGAAATATGACAGGAGCAATGCTGTCGAAACTATGAGAGCAATCAAAATAACCATTCTCGTTCCAAACAATGAATCGACAAAATACGTAAGTTGCACTATTACATAGGGTATTAAAGACAGTAGCATAATTCCTGCAGTATAACATGTCTTCTTGTCAATTGTGATACCAGTATCTGCAGTTAAGAAACATTACTTCTCAGTTTTCTTGAAAAATTACGTACAACAATGGTTAATTTCTCTTAGTTCACGATCGAGTTAAAGAAGAGTTAAACCTTTTAATTTGTCAATCAATCCATAACCATTGGAAGAAGCTGGCTTTGCAAAGAAGTCCTTTCTGCCAAATATAACACACATACCCCATAGCAATGTGAGATTAAAGACAGTGGAACCGGCATATACGCCTACTCCAAACGAAACCTTAACTTGAGCATTCTCTTTGCTCTTAAGAACACCAGATACTGCAAAAGAACAAAGAGAAATTAGTTGATGACAATTTACCCTTATGATATGCATAATGTTCAAATTATCCCTCTTGTAATTCAAAAAAGAGCATTTCACCCTCTGTAATCTTATAAAAGTTTCACACTTCATTTGGCGAGTAAGTTATACTCTCCAGTTGAAGGAGATAAATATCTCCTTAACAATTTTCAAAGGAGGGTAAAGCGCTATTTTCAAATCACAGGGACATAAATTGAACATTATGCATATCACAGGATTAAACTGACATTAGCTCAAAGAAAATTTAATTAAACTTTATGTTTGGTCCATTACATATTAAATAGAGGTATTGAAACATATGGCTTACCAATAACCATTGCCATTTTTGGCAACACGGTGAGGATTCTAAAAATAGTAGCACCATAAACACCAGTGCCTAAGATATTGAACATAGTTTTGCTCCCTTTTGAGATAAGTTTTCCTCCAATTATCAGCAAATATTGGTAAATAATTATTTGGAAAATGTATCCTCCTATGTTATCAGCACATGGAAAGAAACCATAAAAGTGCACACATGTTCTTAAGGACTGTTTGGATTGGAAACTACTAATAGATTCAATCCCATCTGAAATTAGACGACTACCGAAAGAAGAATTCAGTCTTAAAACTCGACCACCGACAAATTCGAGCATGAGAAAGTATAGAAATAGTACGAGGAGAGACATTAGCAAACAAGTTGATGTAGTTTGCAAGAAAGAGAGGAATATATATAATAGTAGGCGGATCTACCTAAGGACAAGGTAGGTCTATAGACCATTGGGTAAAGGAAAAACACAATTCCTTTTATCCAACCCACTTAGAATTCTAATTCTTACTTATCTCAACTCAAAAATGACTATCGAACACCATTACGAAATTGAGAGATTCAATTCTATAATAGATAAGCAAATGCAAGAGTTAAACAACAGTTTCATTAAAGTAAACATGGAGCTGATTCTTTATGTTGCATGATTAAACTCATCCGATCTCTTCATCGCCTTTGACAAAGGAAAACTTTTTCGTCTTGAAAAACTTAATCCTTGCGATTTCTCTTTTTTTTAGTTCTCAGCCTTGCCCAATCAACTTGAAAATTATATTAGAGATGTTCGATCAAGTAATGATATTTTCTAAATGAAAGGAACTGGTGATCTTGCTAAGAAATGATTGCAACTAAAAAGGCATGTCGCATTCTCATTGGTTAACAAACTTGTGACATTGACACATATTCTCCCTGTTGCACATATTCTCTCTGTTGCAACTGTGCGCATCAGTAGAGAGAGCTTTTTCAGCAATGAAGATAATGAAGAATCGACTTCGTAACAAATGAAAGATCAATGGCTAAATGATAGTTTAGTTGTCTTTATAGAGACAGACATATTTAGTAGTATTTCAAATGATGTTATCATGGATCAATTTCAAAAGATAAACAAATCGTCGCGGTCAATAATTAATGTAAATAAGTAGATGTATTGGGTTCTTTTCAAGTCATATATAACGGGGTATCATATTTAATTAAAATAACTTGTGGGGTTATTTTTGATAAACTTTACTTCCTCGTCTTTGTATCTTGTCATATGTTTTCTCATAAATGAAATATATTTTTAAAGTTTAGCTGTTTGATTGATTTTTCTCTTATATTTATTTTAGCCCCTGGATAAAATTTCTAGATCCGCAATTATTTTAATTTTGAAATGTCCCTCAATATCAATTCCTTTAAAAAATGGATTCTTAAAAAAATACTCTTACTAAAAATTTTTTTTGACACTACTGATTATTAACCACTACTTTAAAAGACATAAATATAAATATACACAATATTTTCACTTTTTATATAAAACACCATTCTAAAAGTGAAATTAGCAAAGAAAAATGGATGGAGTACTATAATTACCATTAAGCCAGCCTGAGAATATTAAAAAATTGAATAGTTAGAATAACTTTTGCCTTTTTTGGAGACACGTTGGCTACACTAACCTCCTCACAAACTCACTTTTGTAAACAAAAAATTCTCAATTGCGGAATACATGATAGATCACAATCAGTAGATAAGGATAAATACAAGCAAAAATAAATTCGATACTGAGAAGTAATTTTGATCGACCGATTTTATATTGATGAGGAATTTTGTGGTTCACATCATGGTTTAAAATTTTTCGAGTGTATGTTTTAGTTTGAAATTTTTTCGAAAAAACTAAGAAAAATTGTAAAAAAATTGTTGGAATTTTTTAATCGAGACATGCAGTCATGATGCATCCCTCGTCTATGTATTTTGTGTATCAATTATGGCTATACGTATTTAATTGACCAGTCACTTTAGTGGTTTAGAGAGTCTTTATTTTCTTGGAGTTGTTCAATTACATTTAAATACATTACTGGGACGGATTCAAGATCAAATTATTGGGGGGGGGGGGGGGGGGGGGGGCGAGTTTGACTATCGCCGAAAGCAGATGATAATAATATTCCATATATTTTATTTATATAAGAACAAATTATCTACGGAAAACATATTAAATTCAAAATGCTATAAAACAAAATAAAAATTATCGAATGTACATAAGAACTCGGAGAAAGAATATGTGATTCGTAATTGGGTACATCTATATATATAGATGAGCAACAAGTGATACTTTCTTTTTTCCTTTTTTTTTTTTGAATATGAAAAAGGTAAAATTTTTCTTTTGTTCTGTAAACTCAAGTCAAAATTAAAAAATAAATTTTGATGACAAAATACTAGTTATTTGACATACCATAATAAATACAGTATATTATATACATAACTTGTAGTATTATTACATATTATGAATACACAGTCACTCACATAAATCTAAGGGGGTTTTAATGAATTAATTGGGTTTAATTGGGAATGAAATAAACAAACTGATTTTTCTCCAACTTGTTCAACAATATGAAGGTAATTAATTTTTTGGACACATAAATAAATAAATCGAATTACTTTTGATATGATCAATTAATAGCTTCAAATTTCAATGCATAAATAAAATTTTAATAATCATACAACCATACTACAAAAGGGGTCCATGAATTGGTCATAATCGATAACATGTAAATATATATGAGAATACGAAATGTAAGTAATTTATAAAGATACAAAATTAAAATTTTGAAAAAAAGAAGTGAATCTTTTAAAGTGGGGGTTCTAGGCCTTTGCCCAGTTAGTCTAAGCATTGGCCGGCTCTGTTTGAGTTCAATTCTTATCAGTGTGATTTCTTCTAAATGTATATTAATATTGGATAGAATTTAATACTTGGTATCATAAGTTACAAAGTCAACAGATTTGATAATCAAAGTTTGCTTACACATTTGGTACTTTCCGTCAAGTTTTTGATGGGATCGCCGTTAACTTTCAATATTGGAGGAAAAATAGATGGAAAATTTGCAGAATCAGTGCCATAATTAAAGATTATTGACAAAGTTTGCATCACATAATTTCTAGGAAAATGTGCACCAAAATTCACGAGTTTAAAGTATTTCAGTCCCAATAACAAAAATTAGAAAAATTAGTTCAAAATCTCTTAAACTAATTCGAATTTAAAATATAATGTATATAAATTAAAAAATATTTTCTATCAACCCTATAAAAAATAAATATCAAGTAATATTAATTATTTGTAGATTTCGAAAAAAAAATCTTTTAAACAAATTTGATTTTATATTTAATGTATATAAATGAAATAATAAACCAAGGGGCCGTTTGGTAGGGTGTATGGGATTAAGGTGTATTAGATTGGAGTCGGATTGAAGGTCATATTAAAACATGTTTGGTAGATTTGATTGAATGCTTTCATATTAATTGTAAATTGATATAGATTTTAATTTGTGATTTATTTATGTATAATATTTTTTCATTTTAAGATATTTGAGAAGAATTTATGATATTTAATGATATGTTTAAAAGGAAATATGTAAATTTGATGTTATTAGTGATATATATCTAATCCATATTAACCTGGATTAACTAATCCACCCATGCCTGGGTGGATTATAATATAGTCTTAATACCGGGTCGTAATGATTTAATCCATTTGACCCGGAATTATAGCAATGCCACCAAACGTTGTAATAGCCCATGTTAACTCATATAATATGACCTAATACCCCCTATTAGGTCCTACCAAACGGCCCCCAAACATATTATTATTAAATCTTTTAAAATAAGTCTAATTTACATATAATATATAAATTAAAAATAATTTCAATCAAATCTGAAAAATAAATATCAATTAAACATAAATTTTTTAAATTTCTAAATAAATCTTTAAAATAATTAGATTTTAAATTTAATGTAAATAAATTATATAATATTTGTTACAAAATCCGAAAAGAAGTATTTGTAATATTACATAAATATTAATAGTCCTCAATATTATAACTAAAAAAATAAAAATCCTAGCCCCCTCACCCACCCAATCCCCCCCCTCCCCAAGATATAACCTAGGCGGCTTGAGTTTGCCAAGTCGTTGTGGCCTGGGATTGATGATCCCTGGTCGTGGTGGCATGGGATCAGCAAACTCAAGTCGTCGGTGGCCTGGGTTTCATCTTGGGGGGGGGGGGGGGGGTGTTAGGGGTTACGTGGGTGAGGGGCTAGGATTTTGTAATAATGATATCAATAATTTATGATTATTAATATTTATGTAATGTTATTTAGTTTACATATTTTTTTTATAAAATCTAACTAGTTTAAGAGATTTAATAATGATATATAAATTTAATTAAATAGGATTGATAATTTAACTATTTTTCCAGTTGGGACTATAATGCTTCAACTTTTGAATTGTGGGGTAAATTTGTCGGTCAAAAAATATGTGGGGCAAACTTTGTCAGTAATCCTTATATGAGTTCAATTCTGCAAAATTTTCAACTATTTTCCCTCTAAAATTGGAAGTTAACAACGATTCCATCAAAAATTTGACAGAAGTATCAAATATGTTAAGCACCTTTAACTTTTGGTATAAAATGTGTAGGCTTTTGTAACTTATAGTATCGTAATTTTAACGTAAGGTCACTTATGGTACAAGAGTGAATTCTCTTTTATTTTTGTTGATTGTTATTTTTTGTACTTGGAATTGACTTTGATGTAGTGATGATGTATTATTGGATAAATTTTGATGAGGATGAATTGTTGGATAAATTTTGATATAATTAATGTAATGACATATTTACCAAAGAAAGAGGCTCTATGTCATAATAATATATTTACAGTAAATTAAATTTGAGGAAATAGGACTCCATTATTAGTTCAATTTCCAAATAGAAATTGTAGGACTTCATAATCTTAATAATTTGTAACTGAAATCAGATATTAATAATCTTCAACTGATTACATACATAATATATGGCAATAATGCAAAGTTTGTGAAGCCGGGCAGAATAGTGATTATTCTGCAGGCAAGTTCCATCAGAGAAATTGCTACAAGAACACGAGAAGTAGGCACCCATGAACCTTTGAGAGAACAAATCTCTTCTTTTTCAAAACCTCATAATCATCAATATCTGAAAATAGTGAAGATTACAACTCTTTTTATAAGACTTTAATCCTAGGCAACTGAAAGGAAATAAAACTCTTAAGGAAACTGAATAACTCCTTGACTCCTATAGAAACTAAATCACAAAAAATAAGGAAAATAAATAACTAACTAATAAAAATCCTAATCCTAAAAAATTAATAAAAAGATAGATTGCCTTGGATGCTCCTGCATCAGTCGCTCTTGGTTGGAAAGAACTCGTCATCGAGTTCACAGCAGTGCCATCAAGATCCACAAACCAGGACAAACTAACGATGATGGTTAATCAAGCCTTGTACTTGGGTCTGTCCTGTCCCTCCCGTGAATACCTTAGCTATTTCCACCACGTCGTCTGAAGTTGGTTAAATCCTCGACTAGCCTCTGCAAATCCTCAATCTTTACTTCCTTGGAGTGAACTCTTCGATCACGGTGTGGACTCCTCAACATCACCATGACTCATTCATTTAAGCTGGTGAGAATTTTGCCCCAGGAAGAAAGAAACCCAGTATTAGCCAGAGGTTGGGTAAATCTGCGACTTGCTTGGCAAAACATCGAACTTCCCAATCAGTGATTATAGCATTGCCTTGTCGTTCACGAGAATGGAGCAACTGCTCCCACCAAGCAGAAGCCCTACCCTTGAGTTTGACCGCAACTAACTTAACCCTTATCGGAAAATTCTGAAGCTCTGATACCAACTGAAGCCGGGCAGAATAGTGATTATTCTGCAGGCAAGTTCCATCAGATAAATTTGCTACAAGAACACGAGATGTAGGCACCCATGAACCTTTGAGAGAACAAATCTCTTCTTTTTCAAAAACTCATAATTATCAATATATGAAAATAGTGAAGATTACAACTTTTTTTATAAGACTCTAATCCTAGGCAACTAAAAGGAAATAAAACTCTTAAGAAAACTGAGTAACTCGTAGACTCCTATAGAAACTAAATCACAAAAAATAAGGAAACAACTAATAAAAATCCTAATCCTAAAAAACTAAGAAAAAGATAGATTGTCTTGCATGCTCCTGCATCAGTTTGCACCACATATTTTCTAGGAAAATTTGCCCCACAATCACAAGTTTAAAGCATTTCAGTCTCACTTACAAAACTTACAAAAATTAGTTCAAATATATATCATTAAATCTGTTAAACTAACTCGAATTTATATATAATATATATAAATTAAAAAATAAAAAAATAATATCAATTAAACTTAATTATTTTTAGAAAAAAATCTTTTAAACAAATTTGATTTCATATTTAATGTATATATATTAAATAATAAACCAAATATATTATTATTTCGAATTTATATATTATATAAAATAAAAAATATTTTCAATCAAATCTGAAAAAATAAATATTAATTAAACTTAATTTTTTTAAATAAATCTTGAAAACTAATTAGATTTTACATTTAGTGTATATAAATTAAATAATATTTGTTACGTAATCTGAAAAAGAAGTCTCTGTAAAATTACATAAATATTAATAGTCCTCAATATTATATATAAAAAATAAAATAAAATAAAAAGAATCCTAGCCCCCTCCCCTACCCAACCCTCAACACTCTCCCCCGTACCCCCAACATAGAATCCAGGCGGCCTGGGTTCGCCAAGCCGTGGTGGCCTGGGACTAATGATGATGTATTATTGGATAAAGTTTGATGGGGATGAATTATTGGATAAATTTTGACGAGGATGAATTGTTAGATAATTTTTGATATAATCAATGTAATTGGATAAAGATTAAATCGCAGTCAATTAAATACTAGTATGAGGGAATTAATCGGACTCCATTATTAGTTCAATTTCCAAATAGAAATTGTAGGACTCCATACTGAAATCAGATATTAATAATATGTAACTGAAATCATTCATATATGGCAATAATTTCAAAATCTTTTGGTGAAATAATGCATATAGTATAAATAAATTGGAACAGGGCTTCATTTTTGTCAATTAGGAAAAACTACTCTCATAATTTTCAAAGCACTGGAAACCAAAAGAGTTATTACAACACCTCTTTTCGTTGGACTAGTTTGCATGGCATTGCTCCTCAGTTCTGGTAAATATGTTTCCCTCTAGTTTTACACACAAAAATATTATTATTATTATTATTATTATTATTATTATACCATGTATATTATAGTATAATTAAACCTTACTCGATCATCGTGCCCAAAGTATTCAAAATATTTCGATGTTTACTCCCTTTATACCATTTCAATTGTCGTTTTAGGCATTTGCACGTGTGTTAAGAAAAACTTAAAATTTAAAAAAAAGATTATCTCTAAAATAATCATATTCTCTCTATATTCTTAAAACATAAGAGAGAGAGAGAGAGAAAATAATAAGAGGAAAATTGGAAGATATGTAATTTATGTTGCGCTGAAATCCTAAAACGATAATTAATTTGGAACGTGGAGAAATATCTAAAGCAACATTAAAATGAAATGGAGGGAGTATGTGATTGGATGGTAGTTCCAGAAAAATTAATATTTACCATTCAGTTTCACAACTTTATTTCATGATATGTGTTTATGAAATTTCGATATTTCATATTTTTATTGTATTTAATATATATATATATTTTTAATATTAATTAATATTCTTGTTATGTTTTATAGTGACAGGTAAAAGGGAATGGCATTATATCATCGGGCCATGTTCAAAATTTCCGGACTGCAACGAAGAATGTAAGAAATTGGGATTCAGGCCGGCTGGTGGAAAGTGTGTTAAAAATAGTACTCACAATTATAATTGTGTATGCATACCCGGTTGATTTATTTGTATGTTGCATGGGTATGAAATCATTTTTGCAAATTTCCCGAATCAAAATTGAGATAATGAAATAAAAAAGGATCTTTTTTATTTATTTGCAGTTAGTTATACAATCTTGAATTGAGTACTTTATAGGAAAAAAAAAAAAAAAAAAAAAAAAGAAAAAAAATTGACTTCTTTATTTATATTTGTTTAATGTTAAATTTTGAAATTCGACTGAGGAAAAAATATACTTAATTCAATTACAGATATGTAAAACATATAATCGTCAAGTTGCATGTGAGATTCATGTCATATATCAACAAGTCATACTAGAAAAATAAAATTAATCAATATCATCTAAGTATATAAGTATATAACTAGTCAATGTTTTACGTGTTTCTAAAAAAAAAAAAAAAAAACTGCTTGAAGATCTAGATCACGAGTTAATTAGCTTAATTTCAGTTTCCTGTCTTTAAATTAATCTAGATCATTTTGATTTCCCCTCCCAATTGAACGCAAAATTTAGGCAAAAGGTTAAAGAACAAAATATATTAGCTAAACCAACAACCACAAATTTCAAGATTTTCAATTTCAAGGGTAAAATTAGGGTTGTCAATGGGGTTGATTTCAATCCGGGATCCGACCGAATTCGGTCCGATTTATTAGAATAATTGTCCGATTAAAGATTCGATTGACCTGATCCGATTATAAAGATCCATAATACGAAACATATGGAGCGAATATGGATTTAGGTCGACCCGATCCTTGAAAGATCTGTATCTGATAAAAAAATATTTTATATATATAATTGTTTTATAAAAGTAAGTATCATTAATGATATGTCATGTTAATTTAAGAAGATAGTAGTTTATGAAAGGTTTAAAAATTTATTAAACCAATAGTTTCATCTATAAATATGAATATTAGTAAGGAATGTTCGAACATGTGCTAAAATTAAATAGACTTGTGAAAGAAAAAAATATTAATGCAATTTTTTAAATGAAAATTTAATTGTGATACCTAAGAGGGGGTGAATTAGGTATATAACTTTTTCGATGAGTTTATTTCCCAGAAGACAATTAGTAAATAGTTTCAGTAACTTTAAATAAAAGTTAATTGTTCCAATTATTTTAAGATTAAAGTTACGATATGATTAGTTCCAAGTTCCAGCGAAGTAAAGAATAGAAAATAAATAAAGAATGCAAACACAATTTATAGAGGTTCGCGCCCCAACAGCCTACTTCCTCTCTTCCAGCACCCCTGGGTAAAATCCACTAAGAGATCGTGGCTTGCAGGACAAACCTTCGACACTCGAGATTACAAGATATCAATTCTTACTCTCGATACGAGCTTGCTAGGACACCTCCTATCGCTCCAACAATGTGCTTGCTAGACCTCGGCCTTGTTGAAATTAAACGGGTCCGCCCAGTTCGAACTAACCTAACCCAATCCAATCCGAATTGGATTATTTGAATAGAGAGAAAATTGGAGGGAGTAGTTAGTTAATTAACTACTCCCCACTATGGTGTTAACCTCCCATTAGTGGGAGATTAACTCCCACTTGAAGAACTTGGACAGATTCGTCCCTTTGTTCTCCCAAGAACAGAGAAAGCATTTTGCTTCTCTGTTCATTTTCTCTTGTATACATATATATATATATATATATATATATATATATGTATACCATTGAAATTGAAAATCTTACTTATCTCAACTCAAAAATGACTATCGAACACTATTACGAAATTGAGAGATTCAATTCTATAATAGATAAGCAAATGCAAGAGTTAAACAACAGTTTCATTAAAGTAAACATGGAGCTGATTCTTTATGTTGCATGATTAAACTCATCCGATCTCTTCATCGCCTTTGACAAAGGAAAACTTTTTCGTCTTGAAAAACTTAATCCTTGCGATTTCTCTTTTTTTTAGTTTTCAGCCTTGCCCAATCAACTTGAAAATTATATTAGAGATGTTCGATCAAGTAATGATATTTTCTAAATGAAAGGAACTGGTAATCTTGCTAAGAAATGATTACAACTAAAAAGGCATGTCGCTGTTGGGATTCGGTAAGAAAAAAAGCCCTAGGCACAGCGGAATATAAAATTTTTCTAGGGCCTCTTAAAGAATCTTGCCAGGATATTCTCTAGTTGTATATATATGAATATAAATTAATGACAGTATAAGTTTTCTCGTTTATACCTGTCTCCTTGCAAATCCTTGTTGGCTAAAGCGAACTCTGAACTCTCCTCCACAGAAATCGATCCAAGCTCTGCAGTAGCGCCCCACGTGTTGCGCCTCTACGGATTGATACACCACAATATCACGAAAATAATATAACCTAATCGACTAGAACATAGGCTATATTAATTCAGGACTTTAAGAACGACTTTGGGAACTAAAAGATCAAAACCGAAAATTCTTCCTAATTTTGCACAGGGTTCGGCGATCACACTTGGGAGGGGAGAGAGAATTTTGCTTTTCTTATTTTGCTTGAAGAGTTGTGTGTGAGATATGAGACCTAGTCTCTTATTTATAGATATCTCCCATACCCTAATCCTAATAGGATTAGGATACTAATTCTCCTACATGGGCCATGACCCTTTTAATTAGAAGACTAAGTCTTCCAATTAATTCATGGCCCACTTTAATTAATCTTTCAGGGCTTTATTTAATCTCCCAATTAAATAGCCCAATTAATTAAATCATCTCCCAATTAATTAATTAAACTCCAAGTCTAATTAAATTAATTATTCCATTAATTAATTAAACCCCAATTAATTAATTTACTCATAAATTAAATTCCAATTTAATTTATAATCTTGATCCAATTCCAATTGGATCCATTTTCGTTCCATATGGGTCGACCCAGTCGACCCACTCATTTAATCGACCCAGTCGATTTTGACCCAGTCGACTCGTTCGTTCTTGTTTCCTCGCTTTCGCTTCATGTGTATTGTGTATGCCCCCGTAGGTTCACCACATAATTGGCCGCGGGTTGTAATTAAATATTATTTAATTACTCGAGCAATTAATACTCTAAATTAATCGAACACTCTGTCGATTAATCATTCCAAAATTAGCACCCCTGCTAATTTGGGAATTCTCCCACACTCCACGGTCGATGTCCAGTCACAAGCCCATGGAGCACAATCACTGGTGAATTAATTCAGTGAACCTTTTATCATTTACAACTTCCATATACGACACAATCTCTCCATTGATCAATCTCCCAGTCGAGACTTAAGGGTATGGTCTTTCATCGGATTCCCTTTTCTTTTGTCTTGACCTTATGTACTCTGGTCTCGAAATAAATTCTCTTTGACTTAATCTTTATGAGCTACTTACATAAAGTCGTCAGATACCTTGGCCAAGGATTTTACCAGAATTAATTTCTCACAGAAATCCATAGGAGAATTTCCCAACCTATCAAGTCGGGTCAACGGATCCTTTGTTGATGATATGAATCTGCATACGAGTTCCTCTATACCCAATGTGAGTCCTCAGAGACTTTCTGGTGATCCCCAGTCAGTCGGAACTCACATCAAAGCATAGACGTTCTCGTACCAGATAAACCCTATCATCTCAAGTTGTTAGGGATCGTTCCTCGTATACTATTGTAAATTGGAATAACTTCAACCCCGATATGCGACTACCGCTTCCATGGTGAGTTATTTACTAATTGGGGTATTCAGTGCACTTGCCATCCCAGCAAGCCACCCACTTATGTGTATCGACTATCCCAGTCACGCTCGTGGACCCCAGCGTCCTCCAGTTCATCGGAGTATACACAATAGTGAGAGTCTAACCGAATCCAACGATGTCCTATCTCGATTGGATTCTACGACTCTTGAATATGTTCTAGATCACGGCCTTAGAGATCAGTCCACGGGTTGTCCCATAGCCCTGTGATCTAAGGACTTCTATCCTTATGCGTAGACAAATATTACATAAGATAAAGTTGACCATTTAATAAAAGTGCATTTATTAATCTAAATTGAATAGTTCCTCATTAATTACAATTAATGCTAGCCATACAGCTGGCTTGCAGGACACTATTTCTATCAATCTCCCACTTGTCCTAAAGCCAGTCTTTTATGTTCTTGAGTCCCATCTTATGCAGATGTTTCTCAAATGCCTTTTGAGGCAGAGGCTTCGTTAGTGGGTCCGCCGTATTATCTTCTGAGTCGACACGTTCCATCTTAATGTCTCCTCTACCAATGATATCTCTTATCACGTGGTATCGTCTCTGTACGTGCTTGGATTTCTGATGAGATCTCGGCTCCTTTGCTTGCGCTATTGCCCCATTATTATCGCAGAAGATAGTAATGGGCTCAGCAATGCTAGGTATCATATCCAATTCCTGGATGAAGTTCCTCATCCAAACACCTTCCTTTGCTGCGTCACTCGCGGCAATGTATTCTGCTTCAGTGGTTGAATCCGCGGTTGTTTCCTGCTTGGAGCTCTTCCAGCTAACCGCACCACCATTGAGGCAGAAAACATATCCTGATGTCGACTTGAAGTCGTCTACATCACATTGGAAGCTCGAGTCTGTATAGCCTTCCAATTTCAATTCTCCTCCACCGTATACCAAGAACAATTCCTTAGTCCTTCTCAGGTACTTCAGAATTGCCTTTACGGCTATCCAGTGCTGCTCACCTGGATCAGACTGGTAGCGACTTGTAACGCTTAAAGCGTACGCTACATCTGGCCTTGTACATAGCATACCATACATTATGCTTCCTATCGCGGATGCATATGGTACTCGAGACATATTGTTTCTCTCTTCAGGCGTCTTTGGGGCCATAGACTTAGAGAGTGCAATCCCATGTCTCATTGGAAGCAATCCTCTCTTGGATTCTTCCATACTAAATCTTTTCAAGATTTTATCTATGTACTGGGATTGGGAGAGGCCCAGCAGTCATTTTGATCTATCTCGGTAGATCCTTATACCTAGTACAAAGGATGCTTCTCCCATATCCTTCATTGAGAATTGTGTAGACAACCATGCTTTAGTTTCAGACAATGCTTTTACATTGTTTCCAATGAGAAGAATGTCGTCAACATAAAGCACCAAAAATTCAACTGTACTCCCACTGATCTTCTTGTACACGCAAGGTTCGAACATGTTCTTGATAAATCCAAAAGTTTGGATTGTTTCATCAAAACGAATGTTCCAACTTCGGGAAGCTTGCTTCAGTCCATAAATGGACCTCTGGAGTTTGCACACCTTGTGTTCATCTCCTTTGGATGCATATCCTTTTGGTTGCTCCATGTAGATCTCCTTATCAATGTCTCCATTGAGAAAGGCAGTCTTTACATCCATCTGCCATATCTCGTAGTTATACCACGCAGCTATGGCCAGCAAGATCCGAATGGATTTGGGCATTGCGACGGGCGAGAAGGTCTCCTCAAAGTCGATACCAGGTATTTGAGTGTATCCTTTCGCCACTAGTCGCGCCTTGTAGGTAATCACCTCTCCGTTCACTCCAAGCTTTCGCTTATAGATCCACTTGCAACCCACGGGAGCCACTCCCACTGGTGGATCTACCAAGGCCCAGACCTTGTTTGAGTGCATGGAGTCCAGTTCGGATTCCATGGCTTCGCGCCACTTTCCCGAGTCTATGTCTAGCATAGCCTCTTCGTAAGTCCTTGGGTCGGTTAGAGATTGTCCAGTCTCATGCAGCAGACCGTAGTACCTCTCGGGTTCTCTACGTTGTCTTTCTGACCTACGAAGTATCGGTGTACTTTCTGGTGCACTTTCATGCTCTTGTTCTCCCACTGCCTGTGGTGACGGGTCAGCTCGATCGACCTTTAAGGCCTTTTCAGCTTCAGTGACCTCATCTAGTTCTACGTTATTTTCTTTCTTGTCCACCAAGAAATCCTTCTCCAAGAAGTGAGCGTTCCTCGAGACAAACGTTGTTTGTCTTGTAGGATCGTAGAACTCGTATCCTATTGAGTTTTCCGGATACCCCACGAATTTGCACAAAGTGGATTTAGTTTCCAATTTATCTCCCACTAGCTTTTTAACGTAAGCGGGAGATCCCCATATGCGCATGAATGCATATGAGGGTGCCTTGCCAAACCATAGTTCGTATGGTGTCTTTTCTACGGATTTCGAAGGTACCATATTCAGTATCTTCGTTGCCGTGAGGAGGGCATGTCCCCAAAATGAAAGAGGAAGGTCAGTGGCACTCATCATGGATCGAACCATGTCCATCAAGGTTCGATTCCTTCTCTCTGCTACTCCATTTAACTGGGGTGTTGCAGGAGGAGTCCACTGCGATAATATTCCATGCTCTACAAGATAATTCAGAAATTCGTTACTAAGAAATTCTCCACCTCGGTCAGAACGAAGAGCCTTTATCGTATGACCAAGTTGATTCTCTACTTCCATCTTGAATTCTTTGAATCGCTCAAAGGCTTCAGACTTGTGTTTCAACAAGAACACATATCCATAACGACTAAAGTCGTCAGTGAAAGTGATGAAGTAGTCATAGCCACCTCGGGCGCTTTTTCTTAGTGGTCCACATACGTTAGTATGTATTAAGTCCAATGTTTGTTTGGCTCGCTCAGGGTTTCCCTTAAACGGCAACTTAGCCATTTTACCCTTTAAACATGGTTCACATGTCGGCATTTCATCAATGCGATTGATTTCAATCGCGCCAGATGATGCTAACTTTTGAATCCTTGACTTAGATATATGTCCAAGTCTAGCGTGCCATAATTGGGCAGATATTTCATTATCTTGTTTCCTTTTGTTTTGTTGTACGTGCATGATTTAACTTAGGTGGTTTTATGATGTAAAGTCAATAATTCAATGTACCAAATGAAAAACAAAAACAGGAGCTTTTATTAAAATCAACATTATTCAATAACATGAATAAAAAGTTTTTCATTAAAAACTAGGTACATAAATGAAAGTTTCCTAATGACTCTATCAAACCACCTAAATCTACTTTTGCCTACGGCCTTGGTAGCAGCTCCAGCTCCATTGCCTTTATTCAAGGATCCAATCCTCAGGCTCCAGTTTCCTTAATGCTCCCATCACCTACAAGGATGAGAACTCCAGTCAGTGTCTAACACCAAAAATGCACAGTTAATTGTAAAATTAACTTTAACAAGGAATATACCTGTTCGAACTCTCCATAGGTTCGAATTTAATCCTTTCCTTTGACCTTGTGCAGTAAGGAGCTCTGGTTTCCATTTGTCTTGGTTTTGAACGCCGCCCAGTCTCTTCGCCAACCCTTGCTTTCTTTCCAAAAGAAGCTTCGTGTTCCTCGAGCATTTGTCGCAGGACATGCACAGTGATCTCTCGCCTCTGGAGATTCAAGTCCGCGATAAATCGGTCATATGATCTAGGAAGAGATTGTAGAATAATATCCACTCGGAAATCATTGTCCATCACGACACCCATATCATCGAGTTCAGACAGAAGTCGAATCATTTTGTGTACGTGGATTCCGACAGGAGTTTCCCTTCTCTTTCTTGCTTGCAAGAGTTCCCTCGTGATCGCGAATCTGCAACGACCATCTCTAATCCCATAAAGGAATTTGAGATTCGAGAGAATCTCTTTCGCGGATGCCATATGCTCATGTTGCAAACGCAGATCAAGTGACATATATTCCAACATGTATTCACGAGCTAAGCTATCATCCAGTTTCCACTTGGTGATGCTTTTACGGAGCTCATCAGGAACGTCATGTGAAATAGTAATGGGTGGTGGCACAGACAAAACATAAGATATGTTTTCAGCTTCAAATAATCCATTCAAATGATGCGTCCAGAAATGCAAGTTGGGTCCAGTTAAAATATTACGTTCAAGTGATGAGATGGACAAATCTCTAAGTGCTCTAAGCTCTTTTGACATCATATCTATAAAACGATGATAGAAGAAATAAATACGCGAAAGATTAATTTAAAATGCACAATTCACAAACATGGATTTTATTTGCAAATTACTCCCACTATTTTAATCAAAATCTTATGCCCCCACATAAGTTTCGGGAATTTAAAATATCCTAGCGGGCTTAAGGCCCAAATGCAATCTCCTAGTACCCACGACTCGTTGGCCATACTATTTGATCCATTTGGTGGTCGACTATGTCAACGGTTAACCATCGCAGCTAACCCTTAAGTTCATTTAGCCTCGTTTTTCGACATGGACCCACGACTCGTGAGACATCCATATTTACTAGCGTTAAATCATGTCCAATACTCGTGAAGAGAAATAGTTCAATCCTAGACGCCCCACGACTCGTGAGACAGCGCCTAAAACCTTGCTATCCCCTCCCTTGGCACTAAACTCGTGCATCGAGGCAATAGACATATTATCTTCCTATAGCTCGACCCACGACTCGTGAGACATCGAGATATATTCGTACAATATGCCTAAGACCTAGTAATTGGATAGGCTCGGACCATAGATACTATTCATATGCGCCCGTTATTCGATTTAATATTCTAATTGAATTTTAAGTTCAATTGGAGGTTTCTAAGTGTGTGAGGTCTCATCAGATTATGCTTATCTTGTTTACGTTTTCTATCCTAAGCATGCATCTCATACATCAAAGAATAATTTGCGAAAAAGTAAACATTCATCACCTAGCAAGATATGATTGGTCGATTGCCCATCCTATGCGATCCATCACGAGCCACGTGATGAATCAATTGGTCAGTCTAGGGTGAAAATTAAATGTCCTAACTATTACAATTTTTAAACCCATACATCATGGGCCTTCTTGTAATATCCAGCTTGATTGGGCCTCCATGTAATGAATTGGGCCTCCATGTCTTCCAAGGTAAATGGGCCTCCATGTGGATCTCCAAGTCTTCATGAGGTCTTCTCGGCTCCAAGCCTAATCTAAGCCTAGCTTACATAATTTAAATGGTCCTATTCTATTACATTTGTTTGCGCAAGCAAGGGCACCAATCAGGCCCATTTAATTACAACCCAAAATTAAATAAACCAAAAACAACACAGGGCTTAAGGGCAAAATCGATCAATCCACATATTCACTCAAAAAACATGCATAAATTCACATAAGGGCAAAAATGTAAATTTACCGGCTCCATTAATTTTAATTCATAAATTTTATCCAAGTTAATTAATTTTGAATTAACAATTAACCTCTAAGATTAATTAGCTCTTACTTGAGCTCCAAGTAATCTACAAATCCTATCTTGATTAAGATTGGTTAATTAAGGTAATCTAAATCTCTAAGATTCTTACCTTATCCAAAACTCTAAGTTTCCCAATATTCCCAAATCTCCAAGATTCTCAAGATAATCCTATTTTGATTAGATTAGTTTAATTAAGGTAGTGTTTAATTCTAACAGAATAACTACCTTATCCAAAAACTCCAAGTTTCCTAATCTTCTAAAATTCTCCAAGATTTTCAGGACATCCAAAATAGGCAGAAATTGATTCCAACCAAAATTCAGCCACGGAGTGACGAACAGGGTGCCGCCACGTGGCAGCACACACGCGGCCATGGAGGCCGCGCGTGAGCCGCACGCAGCGGCTGCTGCCGCGCGTGACAGCACGCAGCAGCGTGCTGCTGCGCGTAGCCAACGCGCGGCACGCGCAGCCAGCGCGCTGTGTGCGCGCTTCCGCGTGCGGTGGCCGCCCAGCCGCGGTGCGCTGCCGCGCACCGCAGCGTGCCACCGCGGTCGAACCCAATTTCAAAATATTTTTTTTTTTTTTGTTTTGATTACTTTGATTTAATTAAAAACAGTCTCAATTAAATCATGATCCAAAATTAAAATAACATGATAAAAATTACGAATCTAAAATTACCCATTAACTCTAAGTTAACTATAAAGTCCTAAAACATACATAGTTAAAGAACTAGCCACATAAATCAAACATATGATTTAATAAACACAGAATTCGCAAATTCATATATACAAAGCCTAGAGTTGGCTCTGATACCACTGTTGGGATTCGGTAAGAAAAACAGCCCTAGGCACAGCGGAATATAAAATTTTTCTAGGGCCTCTTAAAGAATCTTGCTAGGATATTCTCTAGTTGTATATATATGAATATAAATTAATGACAGTATAAGTTTTCTCGTTTATACATGTCTCCTTGCAAATCCTTGTTGGCTAAAGCGAACTCTGAACTCTCCTCCACAGAAATCGATCCAAGCTCTGCAGTAGCGCCCCACGTGTTGCGCCTCTACGGATTGATACACCACAATATCACGAAAATAATATAACCTAATCGACTAGAACATAGGCTATATTAATTCAGGACTTTAAGAACGACTTTGGGAACTAAAAGATCAAAACCGAAAATTCTTCCTAATTTTGCACAGGGTTCGGCGATCACACTTGGGAGGGGAGAGAGAATTTTGCTTTTCTTATTTTGCTTGAAGAGTTGTGTGTGAGATATGAGACCTAGTCTCTTATTTATAGATATCTCCCATACCCTAATCCTAATAGGATTAGGATACTAATTCTCCTACATGGGCCATGGCCCTTTTAATTAGAAGACTAAGTCTTCCAATTAATTCATGGCCCACTTTAATTAATCTTTCAGGGCTTTATTTAATCTCCCAATTAATTAAATCATCTCCCAATTAATTAATTAAACTCCAAGTCTAATTAAATTAATTATTCCATTAATTAATTAAACCCCAATTAATTAATTTACTCATAAATTAAATTCCAATTTAATTTATAATCTTGATCCAATTCCAATTGGATCCATTTTCGTTCCATATGGGTCGACCCAGTCGACCCACTCATTTAATCGACCCAGTCGATTTTGACCCAGTCGACTCGTTCGTTCTTGTTTCCTCGCTTTCGCTTCATGTGTATTGTGTATGCCCCCGTAGGTTCACCACATAATTGGCCGCGGGTTGTAATTAAATATTATTTAATTACTCGAGCAATTAATACTCTAAATTAATCGAACACTCTGTCGATTAATCATTCCAAAATTAGCACCCCTGCTAATTTGGGAATTCTCCCACACTCCACGGTCGATGTCCAGTCACAAGCCCATGGAGCCCAATCACTGGTGAATTAATTCAGTGAACCTTTTATCATTTACAACTTCCATATACGACACAATCTCTCCATTGATCAATCTCCCAGTCGAGACTTAAGGGTATGGTCTTTCATCGGATTCCCTTTTCTTTTGTCTTGACCTTATGTACTCTGGTCTCGAAATAAATTCTCTTTGACTTAATCTTTATGAGCTACTTACATAAAGTCGTCAGATACCTTGGCCAAGGATTTTACCAGAATTAATTTCTCACAGAAATCCATAGGAGAATTTCCCAACCTATCAAGTCGGGTCAACGGATCCTTTGTTGATGATATGAATCTGCATACGAGTTCCTCTATACCCAATGTGAGTCCTCAGAGACTTTCTGGTGATCCCCAGTCAGTCGGAACTCACATCAAAGCATAGACGTTCTCGTACCAGATAAACCCTATCATCTCAAGTTGTTAGGGATCGTTCCTCGTATACTATTGTAAATTGGAATAACTTCAACCCCGATATGCGACTACCGCTTCCATGGTGAGTTATTTCCTAATTGGGGTATTCAGTGCACTTGCCATCCCAGCAAGCCACCCACTTATGTGTATCGACTATCCCAGTCACGCTCGTGGACCCCAGCGTCCTCCAGTTCATCAGAGTATACACAATAGTGAGAGTCTAACCGAATCCAACGATGTCCTATCTCGATTGGATTCTACGACTCTTGCATATGTTCTAGATCACGGCCTTAGAGATCAGTCCACGGGTTGTCACATAGCCCTGTGATCTAAGGACTTCTATCCTTATGCGTAGACAAATATTACATAAGATAAAGTTGACCATTTAATAAAAGTGCATTTATTAATCTAAATTGAATAGTTCCTCATTAATTACAATTAATGCTAGCCATACAGCTGGCTTGCAGGACACTATTTCTATCAGTCGCATTCTCATTGGTTAACAAACTTGTGACATTGACACATATTCTCCCTGTTGCACATATTCTCTCTGTTGCAACTGTGCGCATCAGTAGAGAGAGCTTTTTCAGCAATGAAGATAATGAAGAATCGACTTCGTAACAAATGGAAGATCAATGGCTAAATGATAGTTTAGTTGTCTTTATAGAGACAGACATATTTAGTAGTATTTCAAATGATGTTATCATGGATCAATTTCAAAAGATAAATCGTCGCGGTCAATAATTAATGTAAATAAGTAGATGTATTGGGTTCTTTTGAAGTCATATATAACGGGGTATCATATTTAATTAAAATAACTTGTGGGGTTATTTTTGATAAACTTTACTTCCTCGTCTTTGTATCTAGTCATATGTTTTCTCATAAATGAAATATATTTTTAAAGTTTAGCTGTTTGATTGATTTTTCTCTTATATTTATTTTAGCCCCTGGATAAAATTTCTAGATCCGCAATTATTTTAATTTTGAAATGTCCCTCAATATCGATTCCTTTAAAAAATGGATTCTTAAAAAAATACTCTTACTAAAAATTTTTTTTGACACTACTGATTATTAACCACTACTTTAAAAGACATAAATATAAATATACACAATATTTTCACTTTTTATATAAAACACCATTCTAAAAGTGAAATTAGCAAAGAAAAATGGATGGAGTACTATAATTACCATTAAGCCAGCCTGAGAATATTAAAAAATTGAATAGTTAGAATAACTTTTGCCTTTTTTGGAGACACGTTGGCTACACTAACCTCCTCACAAACTCACTTTTGTAAACAAAAAATTCTCAATTGCGGAATACATGATAGATCACAATCAGTAGATAAGGATAAATACAAGCAAAAATAAATTCGATACTGAGAAGTAATTTTGATCGACCGATTTTATATTGATGAGGAATTTTGTGGTTCACATCATGGTTTAAAATTTTTCGAGTGTATGTTTTAGTTTGAAATTTTTTCGAAAAAACTAAGAAAAATTGTAAAAAAATTGTTGGAATTTTTTAATCGAGACATGCAGTCATGATGCATCCCTCGTCTATGTATTTTGTGTATCAATTATGGCTATACGTATTTAATTGACCAGTCACTTTAGTGGTTTAGAGAGTCTTTATTTTCTTGGAGTTGTTCAATTACATTTAAATACATTACTGGGACGGATTCAAGATCAAATTATTGGGGGGGCCGAGTTTGACTGTCGCCGAAAGCAGATGATAATAATATTCCATATATTTTATTTATATAAGAACAAATTATCTACGGAAAACATATTAAATTCAAAATGCTATAAAACAAAATAAAAATTATCGAATGTACATAAGAACTCGGAGAAAGAATATGTGATTCGTAATTGGGTACATCTATATATATAGATGAGCAACAAGTGATACTTTTTTTTTTCCTTTTTTTTTTTTTTTGAATATGAAAAAGGTAAAATTTTTCTTTTGTTCTGTAAACTTAAGTCAAAATTAAAAAATAAATTTTGATGACAAAATACTAGTTATTTGACATACCATAATAAATACAGTATATTATATACATAACTTGTAGTATTATTACATATTATGAATACACAGTCACTCACATAAATCTAAGGGGGTTTCAATGAATTAATTGGGTTTAATTGGGAATGAAATAAACAAACTGATTTTTCTCCAACTTGTTCAACAATATGAAGGTAATTAATTATTTGGACACATAAATAAATAAATCGAATTACTTTTGATATGATCAATTAATAGCTTCAATGCATAAATAAAATTTTAATAATCATACAACCATACTACAAAAGGGGTCCATGAATTGGTCATAATCGATAACATGTAAATATATATGAGAATACGAAATGTAAGTAATTTATAAAGATGCAAAATTAAAATTTTGAAAAAAAGAAGTGAATCTTTTAAAGTGGGGGTTCTAGGCCTTTGCCCAGTTAGTCTAAGCATTGGCCGGCTCTGTTTGAGTTCAATTCTTATCAGTGTGATTTCTTCTAAATGTATATTAATATTTGATAGAATTTAATACTTGGTATCATAAGTTACAAAGTCAACAGATTTGATAATCAAAGTTTGCTTACACATTTGGTACTTTCCGTCAAGTTTTTTATGGGATCGCCGTTAACTTTCAATATTGGAGGAAAAATAGATGGAAAATTTGCAGAAAAAGTGCCATAATTAAAGATTATTGACAAAGTTTGCATCACATAATTTCTAGGAAAATGTGCACCAAAATTCACAAGTTTAAAGTATTTCAGTCCCAATAACAAAAATTAGAAAAATTAGTTCAAATATATTATTATTAAATCTCTTAAACTAATTCGAATTTAAAATATAATGTATATAAATTAAAAAATATTTTCTATCAACCCTATAAAAAATAAATATCAAGTAATATTAATTATTTGTAGATTTCGAAAAAAAAATCTTTTAAACAAATTTGATTTTATATTTAATGTATATAAATGAAATAATAAACCAAGGGGCCGTTTGGTAGGGTGTATGGGATTAAGGTGTATTAGATTGGAGTCGGATTGAAGGCCATATTAAAACATGTTTGGTAGATTTGATTGAATGCTTTCATGTTAATTGTAAATTGATATAGATTTTAATTTGTGATTTATTTATGTATAATATTTTTTCATTTTAAGATATTTGAGAAGAATTTATGATATTTAATGATATGTTTAAAAGGAAATATGTAAATTTGATGTTATTAGTGATATATATCTAATCCATATTAACCTGGATTAACTAATCCACCCATGCCTGGGTGGATTATAATATAGTCTTAATACCGGGTCGTAAGGATTTAATCCATTTGACCCGGAATTAGAGCAATGCCACCAAACGTTGTAATAGCCCATGTTAACTCATATAATATGACCTAATACCCCCTATTAGGTCCTACCAAACGGCCCCCAAACATATTATTATTAAATCTTTTAAAATAAGTCTAATTTACATATAATATATAAATTAAAAATAATTTCAATCAAATCTGAAAAATAAATATCAATTAAACATAAATTTTTTAAATTTCTAAATAAATCTTTAAAATAATTAGATTTTAAATTTAATGTAAATAAATTATATAATATTTGTTACAAAATCCGAAAAGAAGTCTTTGTAATATTACATAAATATTAATAGTCCTCAATATTATAACTAAAAAAATAAAAATCCTAGCCCCCTCACCCACCCAATCCCCCCCCCCCCCCCCCAATCCCCAAGATATAACCTAGGCAGCCTGAGTTTGCCAAGTCGTTGTGGCCTGGGACTGATGATCCCTGGTCGTGGTGGCATGGGATCAGCAAACTCAAGTCGTCGGTGGCCTGGGTTTCATCTTGGGGGGGGGGGGGGAGGGGTGTTAGGGGTTACGTGGGTGAGGGGCTAGGATTTTGTAATAATGATATCAATAATTTATGATTACTAATATTTATGTAATGTTATTTAGTTTACATATTTTTTTATAAAATCTAACTAGTTTAAGAGATTTAATAATGATATATAAATTTAATTAAATAGGATTGATAATTTAACTATTTTTCCAGTTGGGACGATAATGCTTCAACTTTTGAATTGTGGGGTAAATTTGTCGGTCAGAAAATATGTGGGGCAAACTTTGCCAGTAATCCTTATATGAGTTCAATTCTGCAAAATTTTCAACTATTTTCCCTCTAAAATTGGAAGTTAACAACGATTCCATCAAAAATTTGACGGAAGTATCAAATATGTTAAGCACCTTTAACTTTTGGTATAAAATGTGTAGGCTTTTGTAACTTATAGTATCGTAATTTTAACGTAAGGTCAATTATGGTACAAGAGTGAATTCTCTTTTATTTTTGTTGTTTGTTATTTTTTGTACTTGGAATTGACTTTGATATAGTGATGATGTATTATTGGATAAATTTTGATGAGGATAAATTGTTGGATAAATTCTGATATAATTAATGTAATGACATATTTACCAAAGAAAGAGGCTCTATGTCATAATAATATATTTACAGTAAATTAAATATGAGGAAATAGGACTCCATTATTAGTTCAATTTCCAAATAGAAATTGTAGGACTTCATAATCTTAATAATTTGTAACTGAAATCAGATATTAATAATCTTTAACTGATTACATACATAATATATGGCAATAATGCAAAGTTTGTGAAGCCGGGCAGAATAGTGATTATTCTGCAGGCAAGTTCCATCAGAGAAATTGCTGCAAGAACACGAGAAGTAGGCACCCATGAACCTTTGAGAGAACAAATCTCTTCTTTTTCAAAACCTCATAATCATCAATATCTGAAAATAGTGAAGATTACAACTCTTTTTATAAGACTTTAATCCTAGGCAACTGAAAGGAAATAAAACTCTTAAGGAAACTGAATAACTCCTTGACTCCTATAGAAACTAAATCACAAAAAATAAAGAAAATAAATAACTAACTAATAAAAATCCTAATCCTAAAAAATTAATAAAAAGATAGATTGCCTTGGATGCTCCTGCATCAGTCGCTCTGGGTTGGAAAGAACTCGTCATCGAGTTCACAGCAGTGTCATCAAGATCCACAAACCAGGACAAACTAACGATGATGGTTAATCAAGCCTTGTACTTGGGTCTGTCCTGTCCCTCCCGTGAATGCCTTAGCTATTTCCACCACGTCGTCTGAAGTTGGTTAAATCCTCAACTAGCCTCTGCAAATCCTCAATCTTTACTTCCTTGGAGTGAACTCTTCGATCACGGTGTGGACTCCTCAACATCACCATGACTCATTCATTTAAGCTGGTGAGAATTTTTCCCCAGGAAGAAAGAAACCCAGTATTAGCCAAAGGTTGGGTAAATCTGCGACTTGCTTGGCAAAATATCGAACTTCCCAATCAGTGATTATAGCATTGCCTTGTCGTTCACGAGAATGGAGCAACTGCTCCCACCAAGCAGAAGCCCTACCCTTAAGTTTGACCGCAACTAACTTAACCCTTGTCGGAAAATTCTGAAGCTCTGATACCAACTGAAGTCGGGCAGAATAGTGATTATTCTGCAGGCAAGTTCCATCAGATAAATTTGCTACAAGAACACGAGATGTAGGCACCCATGAACCTTTGAGAGAACAAATCTCTTCTTTTTCAAAAACTCATAATTATCAATATATGAAAATAGTAAAGATTACAACTTTTTTTATAAGACTCTAATCCTAGGCAACTAAAAGGAAATAAAACTCTTAAGAAAACTGAGTAACTCGTAGACTCCTATAGAAACTAAATCACAAAAAATAAGGAAACAACTAATAAAAATCCTAATCCTAAAAAACTAAGAAAAAGATAGATTGTCTTGCATGCTCCTGCATCAGTTTGCACCACATATTTTCTAGGAAAATTTGCCCCACAATCACAAGTTTAAAGCATTTCAGTCCCACTTACAAAACTTACAAAAATTAGTTCAAATATATATCATTAAATCTGTTAAACTAACTCGAATTTATATATAATATATATAAATTAAAAAATAAAAAATTAATATCAATTAAACTTAATTATTTTTAGAAAAAAATCTTTTAAACAAATTTGTTTTCATATTTAATGTATATATATTAAATAATAAACCAAATATATTATTATTAAACCTCTTAAATAATTCGAATTTATATATTATATAAAATAAAAAATATTTTCAATCAAATCTGAAAAAATAAATATTAATTAAACTTAATTTTTTTAAATAAATCTTGAAAACTAATTGGATTTTACATTTAGTGTATATAAATTAAATAATATTTGTTACGTAATCTGAAAAAGAAGTCTCTGTAAAATTACATAAATATTAATAGTCCTCAATATTATATATAAAAAAAAGATAAAAAATAAAAAGAATCCTAGCCCCCTCCCCTACCCAACCCTCAACACTCTCCCCCGTACCCCAAACATAGAATCCAGGCGGCCTGGGTTCGCCAAGCCGTGGTGGCCTGGGACTAATGATGATGTATTATTGGATAAAGTTTGATGAGGATGAATTATTGGATAAATTTTGACGAGGATGAATTGTTAGATAAATTTTGATATAATCAATGTAATTGGATAAATTTTGATATAATTAATGTAATGACGACATATTTACATCGCACAAAGAAAGAGGCTCTATCGGGCAGGGGGTGAGGGGCGCCCGGGGCAGAGATTTCACCTTTTGGAACAAGAAAGAGGCTCTATGTCATAATTAAAGATTTCTGCAATCTCTAAAAACGGCAGTCAATTAAATACTAGTATGAGGGAATTAATCGGACTCCATTATTAGTTCAATTTCCAAATAGAAATTGTAGGACTCCATACCGAAATCAGATATTAATAATATGTAACTGAAATCATGGCTGCAGATCCTCTGTACCACTTATTTGTACCACTAATGTGTACTACCAATATAAAAGAGACACGTATTCATATTAATTGTATAATTATTTGAGTTAACTCTAATAATTAATGTGGTTAAGTTTAATTTGAATTAACTCTACAATTAATATGGACATGTGTCAGTTTTATATTAGTGGTACAAATTAGTGGTAGAGAGGATCTGCTGTCTGAAATCATTCATATATGGCAATAATTTCAGAATCTTTTGGTGAAATAATGCATATAGTATAAATAAATTGGAACAGGGCTTCATTTTTGTCAATTAGGAAAAACTACTCTCATAATTTTCGAAGCACTGGAAACCAAAAGAGTTATTACAACACCTCTTTTCGTTGGACTAGTTTGCATGGCATTGCTCCTCAGTTCTGGTAAATATGTTTCCCTCTAGTTTTACACACAAAAATACTATTATTATTATTATTATTATTATTATTATTATTATTATTATTATACCAGGTATATTATAGTATAATTAAACCTTTCTCGATCATCGTGCCCAAAGTATTCAAAATATTTCGATGTTTACTCCCTTTATATCATTTCAATTGTCGTTTTAGGGTTTTGCACGTGTGTTAAGAAAACTAATAATTAACTTAAAATTTAAAAAAAAGATTATATCTAAAATAATCATATTCTCTCTATATTCTTAAAACATAAGAGAGAGAGAGAGAGAAAATAATAAGAGGAAAATTGGAAGATATGTAATTTATGTTGCGCTGAAATCCTAAAACGACAATTAATTTGGAACGTGAAGAAATCTCTAAAGCAACATTAAAATGAAATGGAGGGAGTATGTGATTGGATGGTAGTTCCAGAAAAATTAATATTTACCATTCAGTTTCACAACTTTATTTCATGATATGTAGGTTTATGAAATTTCGATATTTCATATTTTTTTGTATTTAATATATATATATTTTTTAATATTAAGTAATATTCTTGTTATGTTTTATAGTGACAGGTAAAAGGGAATGGCATTATATCATCGGGCCATGTTCAAAATTTCCGGACTGCAACGAAGAATGTAAGAAATTGGGATTCAGGCCGGCTGGTGGAAAGTGTGTTAAAAATAGTACTCACAATTATAATTGTGTATGCATACCCGGTTGATTTATTTGTATGTTGCATGGGTATGAAATCATTTTTGCAAATTTCCCGAATCAAAATTGAGATAATGAAATAAAAAAGGATCTTTTATTTATTTGCAGTTAGTTATACAATCTTGAATTGAGTTCTTTATAGGACAAAAAAAAAAAAAAAAATAAAAAAAATTGACTTCTTTATTTATATTTGTTTAATGTTAAATTTTGAAATTCGACTGAGGAAAAAATATACTTAATTCAATTACAGATATGTAAAACATATAATCGTCAAGTTGCATGTGAGATTCATGTCATATATCAACAAGTCATACTAGAAAAATAAAAATACTTTTTCATTACACGAACTTTTAATCAATTTCATCTAAGTATATAAGTATATAACTAGTCAATGTTTAACGTGTTTCTAAAAAAAAAAAAAAAAAAAAAAAATTGCTTGAGGATCTAGATCACGAGTTAATTAGCTTAATTTCAGTTTCCTGTCTTTAAATTAATCTAGATCATTTTGATTTCCCCTCCCAATTGAACGCAAAATTTAGGCAAAAGGTTAAAGAACAAAATATATTAGCTAAACCAACAACCACAAATTTCAAGATTTTCAATTTCAAGGGTAAAATTAGGGTTGTCAATGGGGTTGATTTCAATCCGGGATCCGACCGAATTCGGTCCGATTTATTAGAATAATTGTCCGATTAAAGATTCGATTGACCTGATCCGATTATAAAGATCCATAATACGAAACATATGGAGCGAATATGGATTTAGGTCGACCCGATCCTTGAAAGATCTGTATCTGATAAAAAAATATTTTATATATATAATTGTTTTATAAAAGTAAGTATCATTAATAATATGTCATGTTAATTTAAGAAGATAGTAGTTTATAAAAGGTTTAAAAATTTATTAAACCAATAGTTTCATCTATAAATATGAATATTAGTAAGGAATGTTCGAACATGTGCTAAAATTAAATAGACTTGTGAAAGAAAAAAATATTAATGCAATTTTTTAAATGAAAATATAATTGTGATACCTAAGAGGGGGGTGAATTAGGTATATAACTTTTTCGATGAGTTTATTTCCCAGAAGACAATTAGTAAATAGTTCCAGTAACTTTAAATAAAAGTTAATTGTTCCAATGATTTTAAGATTAAAGTTACGATATGATTAGTTCCAAGTTCCAGCGAAGTAAAGAATAGAAAATAAATAAAGAATGCAAACACAATTTATAGAGGTTCGCGCCCCCAACAACCTACTTCCTCTCTTCCAGCACCCCTGGGTAAAATCCACTAAGAGATCGTGGCTTGCAGGACAAACCTTCGGCACTCGAGATTACAAGATATCAATTCTTACTCTCGATACGAGCTTGCTAGGACACCTCCTATCGCTCCAACAATGTGCTTGCTAGACCTCGGCCTTGTTGAAATTAAACGAGTCCGCCCAGTTCGAACTAACCTAACCAATCCAATCCGAATTGGATTATTTGAATAGAGAGAAAATTGGAGGGAGTAGTTAATTAACTACTCCCCACTATGGTGTTAACCTCCCATTAGTGGGAGATTAACTCCCACTTGAAGAACTTGGACAGAAAAGTCCCTTGGACTTTTCGTCCCTTTGTTCTCCCAAGAACAGAGAAAGCATTTTGCTTCTCTGTTCATTTTCTCTTGTATACATATATATATATATACTCACCCACATTATATATAGTTGGGCATTATATCTGGTGATTTATGGGCACATATTATCATACTATTTTTGGGTATTTAGATCGTGAAATTTAAGCTACGTCCGTATGTGATTTAGTCTCCACCGGGAGCACCAAAACGTGAGGTTTTGAAGATGAAGAAGTCGGTAATTTAACCACGATGTTCGGTCAAAATGGCGTTTGAATTCTTGCGGGTGATCCATGGAGATTCCGAATAAGAATTCGGGATTCGTATCCTTCGAATTCCAACATTGGTATCAGAGCCATTGTTGGTTAAATTCTGACTTTAATTTCAATTTTTGGATATGATATGATAAAACCGTATGATTCTATGCTTGCTCTTGAACGGCATGATTTTTATGTTGTTATAAATTATGCTTTTATATTCTGAAATTGCACGATTCATGTGAGAATATGATTGCTAATGTGATAAGATTTTATCTCTCGATTTTGCTCTCATATAATTGGTTATGCAGCCTTCCTCAATTTTTTACTACACTCTGTCAGGAGTGAATTATTCGACATGTTAATATCACATTATGCTTTAGATAAATGTTTATGTTTTAACATGTCACCATGATAAATTCGTTTACATGTTCATGATAGAATTTTAAATGGCATATATTTAAGAAGTTTAAACTATGCCGCAATTTTCAGAACATGACATGATCCGGTTATGAATTTATGATCTGAAAACGAGTGTGGTCAATTGATGAGCATGCTGGGGATTTAATTTCAGAAAATTATGAAATCCAATTTGGTGCTCTTGCTTGAGCATTTATGGTGATTTTTAGCATGCTTCAAATTATGCTACAAAATTTTTATGATAGCATGCTTATATGTTGAATATCATATCTGGAAATTTTTATGATAATATTCCTTGTGGATTTGAAGATATGAATTTATTTTGAGTATATTCCCGAAACTTTGATAATTTTTTGGGAATTAACTATTGTGTTTTGAGAACTGAAATTTGTACCATCAGAAAGCTCTCGTCAAGAGCTTTCCAACCATATAAAGATCACTGATTTTGGCATTGTTACAAAGGAGTTATGGTCAAATGAAGTTATGTTCGAAATAGTAAACTTCTTCTTGTTGGAGAAGATAATGAATAGTGATTTATTCACTTATTCATTGTCGCCCTTGCTGTCCGTTGCTCATACATGCATTTCCGGTGGTCAAATTTGAAAAAAAAAAAATGGAGTTCACCATTGGAATTAGAAGACCGAAAAACTTCAAGGTAGCCGGAAGGATGTTGCCGAAAAACGAAAGCAAGGCGGCGCGTGACTTGTACACGCTACCTCACACGCATGGACTGCTGGCCATGCCAGTAGCCCAATCAGCCACTATGCAACTGCCACGTCAACAAGCTTTGACGCCTATGCTGCCACATGCGCCGCACACGCCCACACGTGTTGGTGGGGCGTGAAGTATCTTTCGATCATCGGTTTTGGTCGAAAAAAATTCCTAAGTGCTCATAATTTTATTTCTGATTTTTTATGAATTAAATTAGTTTTTCAGAGTGTTAAAAATATTTCTCTTGAGTTTCATGCATTGATAAATTGTGGAAAATTATTTTTCGACTTTGAAAAATCCTGGAAAATTTGTGGAAGCATGAAAAATATTTCAAAGGAAATGTCTAGCAAGTGGGAGTGTTTGACGACTCCCACATATCAATTTCAATTTTCATTGCATGAAGAAAATGGTTTTAAAATATTTTGTATCAAGAAAATTTATGAAATTTCTTTTGGGAAACTCTGAAATTATTTTAATATATGGGACCACCGATGAAAGTGTTGGAACACTTATAAAATTGTTGTCCTAATTTTTCTTTGTAAACTTGAAGAAGTTTTATTTAAAGATTTTGGTGAAATTAGGACATGTTTTTGCTTATGGACAATTTTAACTTTTATTTGAGAAAATTCTTTATGAAAAGAATTAATGATATTTCGAATTGGCTTTTAAGCGCAATTAAATATTTGACTCATTTTTTGAGATTGCGATGCATATCGGAATTAGTGGGAGGGCTACTATCACTAAAGAATCTGAACCTATTTTGCAATTGTTGTATGTTGCAAAAGTAAGAAGTTCTAATGAAAGTGTTTTGCACACTTATCGAGTTTTAAGGTAATTAACCTAAAATGGTGAAAGTTGATGCAATTGAGGCACTTCTTAAGCTAAGAGCTAGAAGAAAAATACTGAAAGATTAATTTTCATTTTCAATGGAATGAATATGTCGTTTATCCGATATGTTGGAAAACAATTTACTGAATTTGGAATTCAGTTAGTCTTATTTGTGTTAAATGGTAAAATGAATATTTTGACAATTTATTCTATCGCTACCCTCTAAGTTCTAAACGTTCCCCGTATGTTCGAGATTTATCTCCATAATGGAAAAGAACTGTAATAAGTTAAGACGAATCTTGTCGGTATTTGTCTCCTAAGACTTGGTCATTAGAATCTTTTAAGGAGATTATCGATTGACACATGATTGTGTTTATGTAAACATGACTCTTCATATGTGTCGTTGCATTAATGTGTTTGATGCATTATATATGGTAAATGACGTGTTCTTGTGAAACGCACACGCTTAACCCTCTAAAATACTTAGAAATAAGTATTTAAGTGGGAGTTCGAGGTTGGTTGAATTTGAAGAATTCCCACCTAGAACTATTTAATTTCGTACTGGGAATTAAATGAGTGATGATGAACATTTGGATATGGGAGATGATTGGGAACATTGCGTGAACTTTCGATGCTGTACCTTATGGGATTCAAAACAAGTTTGATTTGTTGTGTACGGAATTTGGATATAGATGGGTGATTATGATATCTCATTAATCGACAGATCATGGCAATTAATCTTAGGTAAATGAGTATTGTACGAGTACTCATTGACAAATATTGTAACATTTTGTCTCTATAGATTCCGTATGTGAGTAGGATAGAATGATGTTGTAGATAGCATCCATCAAGTCTTTAAAGACCTGTTGTGGTCTTATTACTCGAGAAAGAGAAAAGATTTATCGGGCGTCAGTTGAGATAATTCCGCTTTTTTAATTGTTCTGATAAGTCTTGTATTTATGACCTCGTATGAAGTTCACCTAAAAGAGTAGTATGAGAATACAACTCTAACAAGGTAAACGCAATTGACTTTAAAGTTTGACCATCAGAAACTCTGTTGCTTAGTATGTTGATACTTGGATGATGCAGTCAACCTTAATGACAGATTAAAAGTCAATTAGTCATAATTTTTCTCTTTTGAGTTACTAATTCAAGTTAAGTCAGTCTCGATCCATTTGAAAGACCATTCAAATGTCATGTTAATTCACATAACTGTGAAGAGTTTTCCTCAAATGGTAATTATTTTGTTGTCCTTCTCAATTAGTTATTTGGTATTATTGAGACCAAAAGCTCAAGTCAGTGTGACTATATTTAATTTGATAAAGTTTAAGCTCTGGGAGCTGAAACTAGATTTTAGAAGCAAAATGAACCAAAGGAGACTGAAGATAATTCTAATTAGAAGAAATCAAACTGTCGGATTATGGAAGTCCGAATCAGTATAGGACTAAAAGTGCTATAACTTCCATGTGGTTAGTTCTTTTCACTCGTCCATGGACGAAGTTGAAAATATAGCACTTAGTAACACTTATGTAGTTATTGGTTGTTTTCTAGAACAATATTTTACTAATCTTGTCCTATGTGGACTGTAGCTTTAGTAATTAATAACTAAAAGTGTTCACGTCCCTATCAAGTTTATTTGGGTACATTGGAGTATTTTTGGAATCTAAACTTGACTTTTGGATTTATTCTTCTTACATTAGATTTATACTTGAATTTAAAATTGACTTGACAAGTATCACTTTTAGGGTGATACTTAGAGTGATACTAAACTTTTATCAATAGTTCAGAGTGTCAAACATTGACCTAACGTTTCAGTTACATTGATGATTGTCGTTGCAGCGGCAACACGAGACATTGAATCAATGCAAACATTAAGAATGTTGAAGGCATGTTTGTGTAGGTCATACTGGGCAAGTGGAAACACTAACCCATTGAGAAGACTTTTCGAAGTCAACTCTGTAAAATGGTTTGCCTTTATTTCGTTCCGTAACGGAAACAAGACACTCAAACTATTATTGTAAGGCAGTTAGAGTTAAACTTCCATTATAATTAATTCTAGTGATTTAATTTGAGTGAAGGTCAGATTAATTCATTCTTTCATTACATTTAGAAAGATATGGTGTATCTTGATTGTTTTAATTTGATCTCTTGTGAAATTAAAACACGTTAGTGTTTTGAAATTTCTTAGAGGAATCAAATGTATCGAGGAACATGAGTTATGATACTAGATTAGGGATACGAATATCTATATGATCATTTTGGTGAACCATGTAATGAAATTATCCGAAATTAGTTATTTCTAACACTATTAATGTTGTAATTATGTTAAGAGAATTAACTTGAGTTTTGGATAGAATGAGATTCATGCATCTTAAGTTAACTTTTTATTTCCTTGAGGAAATATTCATTTTTTTTGTTAACTTTTAATGCATAATAAGAAAACATTCAACTTTAGTAACTTTCACTTTATACAAGCTAATGTTAGATGTTGGTTTGACCTAAGCTACCTTAGACAAAGTGATCAAATAGTTGAGTTTGTCTTGACTATGTTTCTTATGTATTTGAGAAATATGATCACATGAGAAATTAATATATATCTTTTGGGGATATATACTAGTCTAAAGCATTGTGTTCTTGTATGAACTATGTGGTGAAAGTGTACTTGCTATTGAATCCGAAAATACAATCTTTATAGATGTATTTACTAGATGAACTAGTTTTAGAATATTTGAATTTGTTTGTGTAAATCGGTTCAAAGAGTAGTCATTTATTTGACATATCACTTGGACGTGATTATCCAAACTGCTTCCTATTTTCGAGTGGGGGCAATTTATGTTTTACTGGATTCATTCAAATGAAAGAACCACACATGAACCGTAGCTTATTTCAAATATTGAGAAGATGTTCAATTGTCTCATGAGTGAGACACATTACCAAATGGAAGAAAACTTAGTACTAGCCTGTACAATCGAACCAAGTTTCGAATTTGGTCATTTTCAAAGAGACACATAGTTTATTACCTCTGACTTACTATAGTGAATATATCATACCTGGAATATGAAAGAACCATTTTTAAAAATGGTTATCCCCAATTTTGAATTGAGGAATTAAAGGTAGAAATTTGGTGAAGGAATTCATTGAATTATTTTCGTGGTCAGCGGACAAATGGAATAATTCTTAAAAGTGAATTTTAGTATTTACCAATACTTCTATAGTAAGAGGTAAATTTTCTGAAACTTGAAATGTGTGCTTTGAGTGAAAAGTCTAGGTTATTGATTCCAATCTTATTGGAACATCAATTAGTTCGTAACCAATTACCTACTCTAATTAATGTTATGCCATGTATCTGGTCAATAGTTCTAAGTCAAATTATAAGTATGATTTTGGACTTCAATGAAAAGGTTATTGACAACCTTTAGAATACTGCATTTGTTTCCTTGGATGCTAAGAAACTTTTACTAGATACTTATGTAGTAAAAAGCAAACATATGTATCGATGTGCACGCAGATTATGAAATTTGTAGCACAAAAAATGCAGTATAAATAAATATTTGGTCTTGAGGCATTTGTGATCGTTATAAATGTAAGCAGTACAGACTGTGATGTTATGCCATAAGCACAATCTTACATTACAATAGAAATATCGTTGTTGCTAGACCAGACATTTACACAAATTTAAATATTTTGTGGAGATATCATAAGCAAAATTCAATTAGAACTTGCATTTAGTTGTCTACATACAATATCGTGGCAAGTTTGTTACTAAGCCCTGAACTAGAGATTTTTGTTTAGTGGGTTGTGTAATAGTCTCTAGTATTACGTAGATATCTGATCTAATTGAACTTGGAAGTTCATAAGATCAAGCCTATAATTTTTGGAGACATTGGAATGATTTAGTACATGCTTCGGAAAGCATACATTCAATGTCATAGAATGTCAGACAAGTAGAGATTGGCTCTCTCACACGAGCAATCGCCTCTGACATTGAGTATGTGCAGAGATGAGATAATTTTATTCTTGTAAAGAGCGCGAGATAAAATTAGTATCGCCTTAATTGAAAATCAATTCTGATTACTATGGTGACTAAAGTAATCATTGAGAATAGACAATCTTGTATGAAAGAATGTCGATTGATTGATCAATTAAGATGAGATTACTATAATGAGCGTAAGTAATCGAAATGGATTCCCACTATCCATTGAACTTGTCGAATAGCCAGATGTGAATTTGTCTCGACTTCGTTATTTTTTAGGACGAAGGAGAAAATTCAGGTTAAGTGTAGATGTTCACTTAGACCAAGATCTGTATTGTGCTAATAAAATGACATAGACTTCATAGAATGAAGTAAAGCACAATATCACGTGTTTCATACCACGTGTGCTTTTGTGACCATTGGAAAATGAGTGAAATATCCCTGCTCAATCATTGTGTGAGACCCTAGAGGTTTATGAAAACCTCAATGTGTACCCTTAAGACTTTAGACTGTTTCTCGAGATTTTACCAAGGTGTTGCTACTTTAGCACACTACTAATAATCATGAATCATACGGTGATGCGGTACGTGTCTAGGAAAGTAGCTGAAGTAAGATCGAAAGATTCTAGTAGGAAAGGAAGACCTCTTGCAGCTAACACACGCTACTTGTATTCAAAGCTGCGCAACCAATATGTCAAACTTAAGTGTTTAGGACATGATTGTGGATACATGTGAGTGGTGGAGAGAAGTATGCTCTTTTATAATTGGGGATCATAGATACTTCGTTTAGTGAAAAGATGTTTGGGGTGCAGCGAGTTCTAATGTCCTCATGTTTTGTGAGAAAGAGTTGTTGTATTACCCTAACATGTGTATAACTCTTAATGCTCTTTAGCTCGCCGGTAGCACGATCCATTTACTTGTATGAATTGATGTATATGTTGCCATTATCACTTTAGACTCAGGGTATAGCTCTCATGTACGAGTGGGAGATGTTGGAATTAAACGGGTCCACCCAGTTCGAACTAACCTAACCCGATCCAATCCGAATTGGATTATTTGAATAGAGAGAAAATTGGAGAGAGTAGTTCGTTAACTACTCCCCACTATGGTGTTAACCTCCCATTAGTGGGAGATTAACTCCCACTTGAAGAACGTGGACAGAAAAGTCCAAGGGACTTTTCGTCCCTTTGTTCTCCCAAGAACAGAGAAAGCATTTTGCTTCTCTGTTCATTTTCTCTTGTATATATATATATATATAATCACCGACATTATACATAGTTGGGCATAATTTCTGGTGATTTATGGGCACATATTATTATACTATTTTTGGGTATTTAGATCGTGGAATTTAGGCTACGTCCGTATGTGATTTAGTCTCCACCGGGAGCACCGAGACGTGAGGTTTCAAAGATGAAGAAGTCGGTGATTTAACCACGGTGTTCGGTCAAAATGGCGTTTGAATTCTTGCGGGTGATCCATGGAGATTCCAAGTAAGAATTCGGGATTCGTATCCTTCGAATTCCAACAAGCCTATCGCACTAACATGTGCTTGCTAGAACCTCTGTTCTATCGCACCAAAAAATATGCTTGCTAGGTAAACAACCTATCGCACTAAACAATCGTGCTTGCTAGGACACTTCCTATCGCACTATTACAAGTAAGATGATTTTAAAGTAGTACAATGAAAACTCCTCTTGAGTAAGATGTAAACAAGTATGCTCACTAGTATTTCTTTTAACCTCTCAAAATATCTCAAAGTTCTCAAGAGCAATGGTTGAAAAAGATTTTCATTTTTCACAAGATATTTTCACAAGTGTAATTCAAAAACGAATTTTGCTTTTCAAAAGATTTTCACAAATTAAAGCATGAAAAAGCAAGAGTATATTTCTCAAAGTAAAACTCTGATTTTTCTCTCAAAGTTGGTGTGTATAAAATGATTCAAGAGAGCTTAATTTATAGGTGGAGAAATTGGATAGTTTAGGAAATATTTTGAAAGACAAAATATCTCTAATTTTCAAAAAGATTTCTTCCCAATCTTCTTATGTTATAGCCGAAAATTTAGTCCCAAAAATAGGTGGAATATGAACTTGGACATGTTTAATTAATTAGGCATTAAACAAGTTCAAAAATAAAGAAGATCTTTCCTTCAAGATTTGATCAAAAGGGAAGATTTTCATCAAAGATATTTTGGAAAGATTTTAAAAACATATAAGGCTAAATATATACCATTGAGATTCATGCCATTTAAACAAATTTCCAAAGAGTTATTAAAGCTCAAGAATCGGCTTCACATTTTAAAAGAAAAAAGATTTTCTTAAACTCATTTTTTTAGCCGAGAATATGGTCACAAGAAAGGTAAGATGAAAGTAATATTTTATTTCATGAATTACTTATGACCAAGGGTGCAGTTTTTGCTAGACAAAGGTTTGGGCCAATTTGAAAAAATATTTAAAGGCTTAGTATAAAAATGTTGGACCAAAATAATTTTCTTGCTCTTAATAGTTTGAGACATTTGATACTTACAGGACCTCAATTTTCTTGTATCGAAAATTGAGCCCTTCCAAAAGGGTGTATGGGCCTTCAAACTATTCTTCGATTGATCTTTTTCATTGATGGGCTTGTAAGATCTTTATTGAGCTTTTTCTTCTCAATTGAGCATTATTCGTCAACGAGTCTTTCTTCAAATAATGAGCTTCTCAATAATTCCTATTAAGATTAAACTCAAGAAACAAGCTCAAATATCAAGTTGTTTATTAATCATTAATCATTCGGCTAACAAATTGGATCCGAAAAAAATTTAATATCCGTCCAAATCCAACAAAAATCCATTGAATTAAAAAAATTTAGATCCGATCCAATATAAATAGAGCCGGATATGAACAAGCCTATAATCCGACCAGAATCCGAATCATTAAAAGCCCTAACTAAGGGCATTCATACCACCCACACAATGGAAATAATGCAGGCAAATGGACCATATGAATGAGCCTTTACCTCTACCACTCTATTCTATATTCGTACGGTCCATTAAGACAATGGAGTTGCTACTTTTCATCTAGTTTTATTGGATTTTGAAGAACTAAGGGCATCTCTAACTAACGGGGGTTATCTCTTGGGGAGTCTTTTACTCACCTCCAATCGCTTGGGGGTGGTATTATTAGTGTCTAACAATTTGTGTATTTGAATATTTCATAAAAATTATTTCTAACTTAAATTTCATTATAGAACAAATATAGATAATTGTACATATATTAACTTTAATAAAATTAGATTATATATCAACGTAAAAAATTAGTAAGAAATACTTAATTGGATCGAAATAAAACAAACACTTCAATCGATACATGAAAACTAGAAAATGAGACAGAGGCTTGCCGTAGCAATTTTCTTAAGACAATATTTTTTAGGCTGTTACGGGGCATACAGTTTGATTTCCGGTAGTCTCACAAGTTACAACAGTCTGTTGTTCATTATTTGCACAAATAATGAACCCACGACGAACTGAAGTAAACAAAATATTCGGCATAATTTTAAATTAAAGAAGAGAGTAATTTCTAATTATTGTCGAAAAAAGGATACTTTATTGGCCAGATTAAGTCTCCTATTTCTAGACTAAAAAAATATCTTTTCGCAAGAGACACATCATTTATATTGCATTATTTCGGTCCAAAGGGTATATCTTTCGATCGAACAGACGCGACCCCTTACTCTGAACTAATTTTATTCACATATAAAATATAAATTCCAACAAATACTCACTAATAATTTTCCCACTCACCCCCAATCGCTCAGGGGTGGTACTCATTCTAAAGATCCTTAATCCGAAACACATGAAGCGAATATGAATTTAGGCCGATCCGATCCGTGAAAAATCCGTATCTATAAAATATATATATATAAAAGTAAGTACTATGAATGATATTTTACTGTCAATTTAAGAAGATATATAACAATTTATAACTTGTTTAAAAATTAATTTAAACTAATATTTTTATCTATAAATATTAATATCAACAAAGAATGTTTAAACATTTGCTAAAATTATATAAACTTGTAAACTTAGTAAACTTATTTTAGAAAAAAAATATTAATGTAATTTTTTAAATGAAAATTTTATTGAATACGAAAAAATCTGATATCCGTCCAAATCCTATCAAGATTCATTGGATTAACAAATCTAGATCCGAGCACAATTAGAATAAAATTCGAATCTGACAGAATCCGATCTAATATAAATAGTGTCCTATATGGGCGAACCTAATTTGACCAAAATCCGACCCGTTGATAGCCGTAGTAAAATGCTATCAAATGGTCATAAAACCTGGAACAAAAAGAGATGAATTTCATCTTTTAACTCCGAAACACAAAATTATATCATTGAAAAGACAAATAACAAGATACAAAAACGATATTAAAAAAATTACTAATATAAATTCGATAATATAAAAATACGATATTTCAGTGGTTTACATATTTTTCGACTAGAGTAAATTGATTCAGTTGCAAACAAATGATTATCACTAATAAAAAAAATTACTATTTATAACAATTTTTTCCATCACTAACTTCACATGTAGTTGTCACTTGGGTGAGCATTGGGTTCGGGTAACTCAATTCCGACCCGTTTCATTGTAAATAAAAATATGAATGGGACATGTATTTTTAGATTTGAATATTGAAAAACTCATATTCTATTATGGGAATATGAGACGAGTTTGAGATTGGTCTCTTTTAGGCACGTTAATTAATTCTAAATTTATAAAGGTTGGTTTAGTGAAAAAAGAGTTTCTACTTTTATTGATTTTACTTTTATTTCTTACCCTCATTTATTAATTTAATCCAATATTCTTAATTACCATGAAATAGGATCACAACTTTTTGTTTCCTAAGTGATCACAATTCCAAATGGAGGAGCTAGGAAATTAATGGAAAAGGATGAATATAAATGTCGTAGTAAAAAAGACTAGTAACTACAATGTAATGAATACATGTTTGAATTCCTGTTGGGAAAGCTTTTCATCTAATGTGTTCGATGTGTCTCAAAACGAATTAAGTCAGTGATGGACTTAAAAGAAGACAATTTTAAATTGGATTAGGGGCTGCAGGTCTCATTAATTTTATTTTATCTTAATTTCTTTTGATATAATTAGAATGCCTATTACCAAATATATTTATGGTTACATCCGTTCCTGTTGTATCTAGTTACTTCTTGATTCTTTGAATTTAATTAAGTGATTTTTCAGTTAAATTCATGGATGGTAGAAATTCCAATTATTTTCGACAAAAGTTTCCTAAATTAATTAGTAAAATAATAAAGTCTCAATGCAAACATATGGTTTCGAAATTACACCTTAATTTATTTTTTAATTCAAAAAAAAAAATCTCGATATTTTCAATGAAAACGATGTAAATTTTGATCCATGGTTCACACAAAAAAAGTGACCTTGAAAAAGATTGAAAATTATTCTCAACTTTATTTACTCCAAAATCAGACATGTTTTTGAGGGATCAATTCCTTGGGCACTTATATTGATTGTCAACTTTATATGTGTGTTAAAAGGATCCAATTCCATATTTAATGTCACTTACTTCAAATTCACACAGAATAAAGTTAGAAATGAGAAGTCCTGTTTAATGTCATGGATTGTAAAACATCGATTCAATATAATAATAAAATCTCGTGACAAAACATAACATGGAAGTTTCGAAACTCAGTAAAAAACATTAAAAAGAACTTTTTTCAATTAAAAAAAAAATAACGAAATTTAATTGAAGCTTACATTGTATATATAAATTGTTTGTGCGCATCATAACATCCTTCAATCCACCAACATGTGGATTAAAAGGTAAGTTGTTGCATTCTTACTCTATATGTTTGTGCTAAGTGTGTGACATGCAGACGCATATAAAATAATATTTATAGAAAATAATTATAATTACAGGTTATTAATACAAAATGATGTTTTTTAGTTAATTGATACAATTCACATTTTGGAATCATATATTCATTGTTATTTAGCTAAATATACATATAAATCATACTTTTCGTCCTCTATATTTTTGATATTTTTGTCCACCATAAAGAAAAAAAAAATCCCTCTTACTAATTATATATTTCAATTTCATGTTTCCGACCAATATTGTAACGAGTCAGTGTCATATGCCCTACGACTGTTAGACATGATGCTCTTAAAGCATGTATTTGACATTCTTTAATTGAATAAATAAATAAATTTGAAATCCATTTTTCATATCATCATTTCGATTATGTATTTAATGCATTAACATCAGAAAATTCCAAGTCTATTAAAGAGTCTATGACTTAAGTATATATGTTATACTGGAGGATTTAAGTTATAGCTAATAGACTAAAAAGTTCGTAGTGAATTAAAGTTGAGATCTTTAACTAAACACTACTAGTACGGTCCACGAAATTTACAATGTAGTAATTTTGATCCGAATTACTGATGTAGAGACATCGAAGGTGGAGGTACTTTGTGTAATTCGATTACATAGGACTGGACCAGACATGATTTAGAATCATAAATAAGATACCGTTGATATTATGGTTCTAGAACATATCAACTGATGATCATATGCGAATTGATCTAAATCCTGAGTAGGCATAAACTCCTGTTTATGTTAACGAGCCCTTTTGACTCATATGTAATGGCTCGTAACCATGTCGAGCCTAAAACTTATGTCCTAAAGATCCGTTGAAATAAATGGCTGGGAATGTGTTTTACAGATATGGAATCCAACCCTTCTTGCGAGAAGCTGGAATATTGATTCCCTTAAGTGTTAGTTCTGGAACTGAACAGTAGAGCGCTCTGATTCATGAATAAGTTCATAAATCAAACTGTTTACTAGTGAACTAATGGAACTAAGGATAAAGAAGTAATTATAGGGGCAAAACGGTAATTACGCTTAGCTCTAATTACGAATCAATTATTGGAGGATCGAATTGCATGTAGTGATTATATCAATGGACTATCTTGATCTTTGTAGTAATATATATTGTAACGACAAGAGTGCAATTCCAAGTCATTAGTGGAGCCACTTGGAATTAATAGATCGATTTAATTATATTAAAGAGTTTAATAAATTATTCGATTTATTGGAGCTTGAAGTTACATGTCCATAGGTCCTCAACCACGGGTCCTGTTAATCTACGTTTGAACTTAAGAAATTAGAACAAATTCATTCACGTTGCATTTTGGAAATAGTTTCCCAAAATAAAAACTCCGAATTAATTAGATGAAATTTAATTAATTATATTAGATTTAATTATAGAATTAAATCTAATGAAAATTGAATACTAGATTCAAGAAAAAGAAAACATTGGCATTTATGGAATTTCTAATTGTAGAAATTCATTATTTACTATGTAAATATATATGATATATTTATATAATAAATAAAAGGAAAAATTATATACTTTATATGTAATTTTCGAAATTATATATATAAATATATTTATGTATGTTTTAATTACTTACAAGAGTTGTATTTAATCAATAACTCTCTTAAGGTAAGAGAAAACAGAGTTCTTTTCCTAGTAGGAAACTTTGAGTGAGTTATGGTAGGAGTTTAACTCCTCCCATATCTATAAATATAATATGAGATATAGATCTTAGAGATGATATTCATTGATTTGTGAAATCATTAAGATTACACTCAAAAGAAAAAAAAGTTCTTCAACCCTAATCATACAAAAGCCACCCTTTGTTCAAGAAACTGAAAGAGATTTTTGATCTTGAAACTCTTGATTTCTAAAACGTGAAAGAAAGTTCGATTCTCTTAAGTTGGTGCCCACACGCCTAGTAGAAGGAGAACGTGGTTGATATCAATGGTGAAAAAGATCAGAGCCGTTTGTTCATCAAAGTCTAGAAAAGCATGAAGCCAAAAGTTCAACCAAAAGAACGAAGGACTGAACGCTTTCTGTAAGTTTTCTATTTCTTTCTTTTGCATAATTAAAATAATTATCGTTTATGGGATCCTCAATTTTTTATGTTAGTTATTTTCGAAATATACTATGAACATAAAACCCACCAAATTCCGCAATTGGGTCGAATTAGTTCGATCATGTTTACTCATCGGGTCGAATAGTTCGGATCCGATTGGGCTAAACACCAACAATTGGTATCAGAGCGGCCCATAAACGACTTTATTTTAATTGATTGTGGGTATATGCATGTTTAAATTGTTTAAATATTGAATGGATGAATGTTTTATTTTAAGGGTCGAATTTGGTGTTTTCTGGTTTAGGATTTTATCATTGTTATTTAATTTCCTAGATCTTTTGTACGCCAAATTTGTTGGCATAGGATTTTTGTAATAATTAGATTATTTGAAGAAGTCCGAAGATGTGAAGAACGAGAATCAGAATTGGTGACAATTGCAAATTCTCTTTTTCCGCTTCTACTAATTCTTGACATCTGAGATCCGAAAGAATCATAATAGCCGGCAGTTGATGAAATAAACTTTGGGCCGATGAATGTCCAGTGGCCTGATTACACATTAACAATGATACGGCCCTCTCTATATTTGGTATTACTTATTAAAAGTGTTCACAGGCATGAAATTTCCATGTGATGGAAATGTGTTCACGTTCATGAGAACTTATTTAATTGGACTCTATATTTCGATCAAAGAAATTTAAATAATAATAGTCATTGATGTACCAAGTCTTCGTCAAGCACAAAACCATATCAACGATCGGAACACATCGATCTATATCGAGCAGACTCGAGACGAGGACATTGACTCGACCCCTCGTCAGGAGTACACGCTCGTCGATATGGCTTCCATCGACAAGCATTATACCTTTTTATTAAAAGGGTCGAGCTAAATACATAAGGTCGGATCTGATGTACCAAGTCTTCGTCAAGCACAAAACCATATCAATGATCGGAACACATCGATCTATATCGGGCTGACTCGAGACGAGGACATCGACTCGACCCTTCGTCAGGAGTACACGCTCGTCGATATGGCTTCCATCGACAAGCATTATACCTTTTTATCAAAAGGGTCGAACTAAATACATTAGGTTGGATCCTGACCCGAACGTCCTATCGTGACCCAATCACTATAACCGGAAGGTCTCGTCAGGATCCGACCCTGTGATCCATGCGGAAAACTATAAATAGCCTTCATTAATACAGAAAAAAGGGACGCATTCTATGAGCAATAAATACCCATTTCGATATCCAATATCTCGACACTTACTTAAGCATCAGACGGTTATCGCCGGGTCACCACCGGCATTAACCTGACGTGGTTGTCTTTGATTGCAGGTTACGATCCCCGAGAACAAATAGAAGAGAGGTTTGACTGATCTACGTACCTTCACATTGACGAGAAGTGTTACGATCTATACCTAATCCCTCGATATCACAAACACTATCATACACGAAAAATACTCTCATCAATTGGCGCCGTCTGTGGGAAACTCATAACTTTGAATCGTAAAGAGATGACCAAACGCTCGATGGCAGCTCTCGCTCGAGAACGAAATGGAAATCAAGATCAATTCAGGGAAGGTCAGGGAGATAGCATGCCTCCGAGGCATCCTGATCACATGTCGGGGGGAGAGGGTGAACCCTCAAGGCCCCTTGCGCCAGAAATTATTCAAATGACACAGAAAGATGTAAAGGCTCTCCTCGATGAAGCAAGAAAGGAGTGGATAGCTGAGGCCGCTAAGGGTGAGGCCGAAGTTCCTTGAGGACGACCGAGAAAGAATGCACCGACTGTAGGAGTAAGGGTTGTGATGAATGAAGCAAACAACAGTAATGATCGAGACGATGGGAGAAACCATCGTCAACATGAAATAGAGGAACAATCTGTAAGGGAAGTAAACAAACTAGCTTCCGAAGTCAGGTCATTACATCAAAAGTTAGACAGACACGAGAAGAAAAATGAATTACCGGTGTCTAACTCTCGACTGAGAAAGTCTCCTTTCTACGATGAAATGTTCTTCGAGAATCTGCCATTGGATAAAAGATTGCCAACACAACTCCCTCGATATTTTGGTATCGAGGATCCCGAGGAGCATCTCGCCTCTTTCAATCTTCAAATGCAACTACATAGCATCTCGGACAATGTTGCAGCTAAAGCATTTTCTACGACGCTATCATGGATGGCACAATCTTGGTTTGGAAGGTTAGAAGAGAACTCAATCCTTGATTTCGACCAGTTGTGTGATAAGTTCATGAGCCAGTTCGGTAGCAAGAGGGCAGTTCGACCTCCTGCCAATCATTTGTACTCCGTTATACATACACCCGATGAGACCTTCAGAGCGTTCATGGGCAGGTTCAATAATGAGCTCCTAAAAGTCGAAGTACCCAGAGCGGATTTTCTAATAACAGTCATGTTTCAGAACACTCTGAATCGAGGATATGCCAGTGCCATCGTTCGAGAGAACCCTTTTACCTACGAGAAGCTGATGGAAATGGTAAATCAGTACATGAATGAAGAAGAAATGACTAAGCTCCGATGAACTTTCTTCGGGATCGCCAAACCCGAGGATAAACCTCAAGCCTCGGTCCTGGATCGTTCGATCCAAAGAGGACCAAACAATCGATACAACAATAACAGAAATAGAAGAGGGTATCGTGAGGAGGAAAGGAATTTTGACCCAAGAAGGATGAGGACATGAAGATCTAACAAAGAGTACTATGATAATTACACTCCGCTTAAGAAACTCAAGTCGAAAATCTTATTTGTTATACAGGATAAGAATTTCCTGAGAAGGCCTCCCCCGCAGAAAGATGCCCCAAATTCGAGGAAATACTGCAGATTTCATCGACAAAGAGGACATGATACTGATGAGTGTTATCAACTAAAAGATGAAATCAAGAGGTTAATAGCCGAGTGACATTTAATGGGATACATTAAAGTTACGAGGAACGCTCAGGGAGAAAGCAGACCTGCAAACAATAGCCCTCGATCTAGATCTCCCCCCAAAAGGAATCAAAATCGAGAAGAAAGGGAGGAACCGAGAAGGGTCCAACAGGAAACGATCATCAACATGATCTCGGGCGGACCCGCAGGTGGAGATAGTAAAAACTCAAGAAGAACAGTATCCCGAGCTCTTCTAAAGATAGATAGACACGAGGGTCATGAACTGCTGTCGATCAAACAAGCAAACTCCAACAAATTGATAGGATTCGACGATTCCGACCTCCAACCAAAGTACATCCCCTATGATGAACAAGATGTCCCGGACTACTCCATGGTTATCACTGCCCAGATAGCCAGCGCAACCGTAAAAAGAATCTTAATCGATACAGGTAGTTCGGCCAATATCCTCTTCCTTGACGCATTAGAGATGATGGACTTGGGACATACCCCTTTGAATCCCGTAGGAACCCCTCTTGTCGGGTTTGGAGGGGCCCAGGTTATTCCTTGGGTACATTGACCCTGTCTTTGGCGATGGGAGAAGAAGGTAACTCAAAGATCAGGATGGTCAAGTTCCTAATAGTCGATGCGCCTTGTGCTTATAATGTCATCTTGGGAAGACCAGCGCTCAACAGTTTTCAGGTGGTCGTCTCCACACATCATAAGAAGCTGAAGTTTCCAACCTCCAAAGGGATAGGGGAAGTGATCGGTAATACTAAAGACGGTTGGGATTGCTACACCGTCTCCATCGACAAACAGGAGAAAAAGGACATGCATTACTCGAAAATGCAGAAGCTGATTGAAGAGAACGTTCCTGAGTCGTCAGGGCCGATCTCAGTCGATAACCCATTCGAGAAGGGAGACAAAGGAAAAAGAGAAGAGAAGCAAGAGGAAATAAATAACCGAAAAAGAGAATTCTAGATAATTGAGCCGTCGGAGGGTCACAAAATAATAGAGTTGGTACCTGGTGAGTTTTTTAAAACGACAAGGGTTGGAACGCAACTCTCTGAGGGACTCGAGACCCAGCTTATCGAGTTTTTGAGGGAAAATGTGGACGTTTTCGCATGGTCTACCACCGATCTGCAGGGGATAGATCTGAAAATCATTGTCCGTAGACTTAATATTGACCCTTCGGCCAGACCAGCCAGGCAAAAGAAAAGAAACTTTGGTCCTGAGAGGAATAGAATAATTAAAGAAGTCAATAAACTGCTCGATGCCAACTACATCACCGAGATACAGTTCACCGAGTGATTGTGCAATGTCGTCTTGGTATCCAAAGAAGGAGGAAAGTGGAGAATGTGCAATGACTTCACGGATCTCAACAAACTTTGTCCGAGAGATCCTTATCCTCTCCCAAGAATCGACTCTCTAGTCGATTCTACTGCGGGTTGCGCTATTTTAAGTATTATGGACACCTTTCAAGGGTTCTATCAAATCTTAGTGGCATTGGAGGACCAGGAGAAAATGGCGTTTGTAACCGAGATGGGAGTTTACTTTTTCAAAGTAATGCCGTTCGGTCTAAGGAATGCGAGCGCGACGTATCAACGGCTAGTCAACAAGATGTTCGAAACTCTGATAGGAAAATCAATGGAGGTGTATGTCGATGATATGCTCGTCAAAAGCCTCGACGAAAGTGACCATTTGGTGCTTATCAAGCAAGCATTCGACATCATGAAGAAATATGGAATGAAGCTAAATACAGCCAAGTGTACTTTTGGTGTGCGTTCGGGGAAATTCCTTGGGTATCTGGTAAATGAAAGAGGAGTCGAGGCGAACCCCGAAAAAATACAAGTCATTATCGATCTCAAGGCCCCGAATAACCTAAATGAAGTGCAGAAGCTGGTAGGGAAAATCACCGCACTCAATCGTTTTATATCTAGGTCGGCGGACAAGAGCCTACCTTTCTTTAAAGTCATGAGAAATGCGAAGAAATTCGAATGGACTGCGGAATGTGATCAGGCTTTCGATCAACTCAAGGCATATTTGGTGTCACCCCCTCTCTTGGCGAAACCTCAGGATGGCGAGGTGCTCTATCTCTATGTAGCTGTGTCGTCTCAAGCAATTAGCTCAGTATTGGTGAGAATGGAAACAAAGAAAAACCATCCAATTTACTATGTTAGCAGGGTCTTGCAAGGCCCGGAGAGAAATTACTCTGAGATCGAGAAGTTCGCTTTGGCTATAGTAACCACTGCCCGAAAACTTTGACCTTATTTCCAATCACATAAGATCGCAGTTTTGACAAATCGACAGTTGAGGCAAACCCTTTCGAAACCTAATGCGTCGGGAAGATTAGTCAAATGGGCAGTAGAATTGGGAGAATATGATATCGACTACATGCCGAGAACATCGATTAAAGGGCAGGTTCTGGCAGATTTTGTCCTCGAAAGTACAACATCGGAAGAAGAGAAAGAAGAAGTCTGGTTACTACACTTCAATGGATCCTCCACGTCGACTGGAGGAGGTGTTGGAATCTATTTCCGAGGGACAAATAGCGAAGAGCTTGAATTCGCATTGAAATTGGATTTCCTGGTGTCTAATAACGAGGCGGAGTATGAGGCCTTATTGGCTGGTCTTAAAATGGCATCGAAAACAGGCATCCGAAGCCTGATCGCCTACACCGATTCACAGTTGGTCGAAAAACAGTTCAAAGGTCTGTTCGAAGCTAAAGAGGAATCCATGATCAAGTACTTGGATCTCGTCAGGGCTCAGTCCTCAAAATTCAAGAATTTCCAATTGGAATACATCAGAAGAACCGAGAATATGAGAGCCGACCCCTTTCTAAATTTGGAAATATGATCGAAGGGGTGGTTACGTGGAAGATAACGCTAATGGTTTCTACTAAACCAACCATCGACCCTCGTGTGGAATCTCTAAGCATCGATGTCCTGAACTCGAGAACAAAGAGTTGAGCTGGAAGACCACTCTAGTAGAATACCTAACGAAGGGATCTCTGCCCATCGATAACAATGAAGCAAGGAGAATAAAATACAGGACACCACACTATGCCATGATTGGTGACGAATTGTATCGACGTTCTTCAACCGGAGTGCTCCAGAAATGTATAACAAGCCCGCAGACGGGATTGGTTCTGAAAGAAGTCCATGAAGGATCATTCGGAAATCATGCTGGAGGAAGGGCCTTAGCAATCAGAGTATCTCGGTTGGGTTATTATTGGCCGACTTTGGTGAAAGAAACCATTCAATATTCTAGGAGCTGTGCCAAATGTCAATACCATGCTACCATGCCACAAAAGCCAGCTCAGAAAATGGAGTCCATCTCAATTGCATGGCCATTCGATCAATAGGGTGTCGACTTAGTGGGACCGTTACCAACGGCAAGAGGACATAAACGTTTCCTACTCGTGGGCGTCGAGTATTTTAGCAAGTGGATAGAAGTCGTTCCCCTGAAACAGATTACGCAAACTCAGATAATCAACTTTTATTGGTCGATAATATCCAGATTCGGTCTACCGAGGGTCATTATATCGGATAACGGTGGACAGTTTGTCAGAAAAAGAGTAACCGATTGGTGTGCTAAACATAAGGTCACACAACATTTCACATCAGTCGGTTGTCCGCAAACGAATGGGCAGACCGAGGTAACTAACAGGAAAATCTTGAGACTCCTGAAGAAGAGATTATCAGAAGCTAGCGGAGGGTAGCTGGATGAATTACCTTGGGTACTGTGGGCTAACAGGACAAAAGAGAAAACCGCGACAGAAGAGACTCCTTTTAGCTTGGTGTATGGTTCCGAGGCGGTGGCGCCAGTGGAACTTGAAGTACCTTCACCCAGGATCGAGCTATTTGATGAAGACGACAACTCGGAGGCAAGAAAATTTGAGCTTGACCGATTGGAGGCAACAAGGGAAAGAGCATCGACCAGAATACAATCGTACAAAAAGACCATGGCTAAAGCTTACGACAAGAATGTACGATTGAAATCGTTCCAAGTTGGGGATTTAGTGCTTAAACGAATCGACGTCTCTAAAGAAAAAGGAAAGCTCGACAACAACTGGGAAGGAACATTCAAGGTAGTAGAAGTCGGAAGGAAATGAGCCTATCGACTGGAAACGATGAGCGGAGAACTAGTCAAGCGGACTTGGAATGGAAGAAACCTCAGGAAATTCTACGCATGAAATTATTCCTTTTCGTATGTATTCTATTTTGTCCTTAATTTTTATCTAATGCATGAAGTTACTTTTCTGAAGTTATGAATTGCAGAGGGAACGATAGACGAAGAAAATGGGCTATTAATAAGCTTAACTCAACACATTCCTCGAAAGCCGCGGGCACCGAGATGAAATCGACAAATAAAGTGAGCTATTAATAAGCTTAACTCAACACATTCCTCGAAAGTCGCAGGCATCGAGATGAAATCGACAAATAAAGTGGGCTATTAATAAGCTTAACTCAACACATTCCTTGAAAGCCGCGGGCATCGAGATGAAATCGACAAATAAAGTGGGCTATTAATAAGCTTAACTCAACACATTCCTCGAAAGCCACGGGCACCGAGATGAAATCGACAAATAAAGTGGGCTATTAATAAGCTTAACTCAACACATTCTTCGAAAGCCGTGGGCATCGAGACGAAATCGACATGAAAGCTCTTAATAAGCTAACGACAACCGAAGACAAAAGCGAAATCGATCAAAGAAGTTGGAATTTTTACAAAGGACTAAAATTATTCGACGAAATTTATAGGTCAAAACTAACCTCCATTCATCGATGAACTCGAATCGATCAATGAGGATTAGCTAGTATCTTTTCAATGGTACGATGTGGAAATTCAACCAGTTAAAATATTAGTTGATTTTATCTTGAGATCGAGATTCAAACTAAAATTGCAAATTATGAATACAAACAAGTAAATGAGGCCGAGGATGTCGACAAAGAAGAATTTTATTTCATTAAATAGATCTGTACAAAACTAAGCTATTACAACTGCTTTCTCGATCTGATAAAAAAATGAAAATCCTACATATATATCTTCATTTCTTGGTATTGAGACCACCGAGAACCCGACCTCGACTCTTCGGAACCTTTGATGAATGAGCAGATCTTCATCGACGCCTGAGCACGTCTTCCTAAATGCACCGATCAGTGAGAGAAAAAGCCATAGGCAGACTTCTCCCCTCACTGACCGGCGTATCTAAGAGGCCTACTCTTTGAGTCCCGATGGAGTCGGTGAGGGACAGTTGAAGTCGCTATCAACAACAGCCACAAGGAGCCCCATCGACCAGGTTACCATGGCAGATGGGTCTCTCTGCATTAACCGAGTAACGGGAGAGAAAAAAATTGCAGATCGACGATCCACAATTTAAGTCCTCCACCATCTGATCGGCTGCTGTTGCTTCGACAACACCACCGGCACTCCAGCACTGACGACCACTCAAGTTCTCGACACTCGGCATGAAGGGTTTCCATAGTCGAACGCCAAAATGGTGAGGAGTCGTCGGGATCGACCTCGTTGTCCTTACCGATCCCACCCATTCGAACAACGATGCTGACACACAGGGGCACCCCCTTTACCGATACCACCCAATCGAATAAATAATTCTTTCCCTCCTCGATCAGGTGGGCAAACTCGATGAGGGAGTGCATGTAATGAGAAAACACTCCCTATCGATTTAATATATAAAGAGAACCCGAAAAGAAGGCATGTCGGAGGAAATAAACAAAGATACATTTTTGGATTGGAGTGAGGTACGGAATGAAAAGGAATGGTCCCCCCACTCAATTTATAGGTCCTCTTTGACTGATCCAACGGTTGAGATTTGAAACGATCAACGGATAGGATTAAGAGCATTAAACGGCGTCTATTGCGTTTACCAAGGAAAGTCACGCGGACCAGATCTAACCGTACCCGATCAACGGCTGAGATCTAAAAAACATTTAATGCTCCCAACTGCCCGTGATACAAAATAACTCCGATCTGCGAGCAACGATCGACGTGATCAGGTCCATTAGCATACAAATCGCCTTGTAAGTCGACTTGATATAGTATCACCCGACGAGCTCATATCGAGTATTAGCATACAACTCGCCTCGTGCGTCGAGCTGATATGGTATTTCCCGCAGAACTTACATCGACTATGCAATCTTTGTGCATGTCGACGGTTTAGTATCAAAAAGTCGAAGACCCAACAAGAATTAAATGACCAGGAACCATATCGAAACGATGAAAACTTTTCAATTTCTCTCATACCAAATAAAGACAATCGATAACAGGGAAGGACGATATGGTGAAGTCGAAAGCGGTGTTATAGAAATACTATTGATGGGGGCTATTTCGCACCCTATATATTACTCGAATCGAATGAAGAAATTAAGATCGATCCGACCAACCCAAACAGATCGGGATTCCCTCGCAGACCCAGCAAAGCGCAGCTCTCTTCGATCAGAAGATGATACTCCGGACCCATGAAGGATAATTGGGCCGAGTCCTATTAGGACTATGTTTCCATGTAACGCTAGGTTAAACATTGTATAAATACCTGGCTAATCATTGTATTAAACAACTACGAAATCCTCCACTTTAAGGATACTCATATATTCTCTGCCTAAGGCATTACGACTGAATAAGAATCAATATTATTCATAGTATTTTGATCTCCAGATTAAAGTGTTATTAGCTTTCTTTGTGGTTTTGCTTCTTGTTCTTAATCACTGCTTTTCTTTGTGTTTGATCCATCCGGAATAAAGTAACAGAGCCCTACTTAATATATATACACAAATATCGTAAACCCCACCGATATTACAAATTTACTGATATACAATTAACCCGACGAAATCCGGTTAAATCAGTTGGCGCCCACCGTGGGGCTAGGTTAATTATTCGAATCGACACATGGCTCGCCCAAGGAAAAGCGCTCGCGTCGGAGCGAGAAGCAATACGACCACAGGTCACAACACATCTGAAGATCCACAAGACAACAACGATAACAACAATCCAAACACCAATGAAAACCTCCCAGATACCCGTTCCCGTCAGCAGGAACACCAAGGAGGTCTTACCGGTACAATACCAGAGGAACCGGAGCTCCCCGAAATACCCGCTCCTCTCCCTGGCGCTCAGGAAAAACTGAAACAAATAGCGATGCTCTTCAAGTCACTCTCTCCAGAAGAATTGCTAGTTTTAGACCAAATTCCTCGAAACGTTACGGCTCCCGGAGCAACTCCTGCGACAGGAGTGCCAAGGCCGAACGAACGGACCTCTCAACAAGCTGACAGCCCAGCAAGTGAGCGTCGCTCGCTGCACAGCCCACAGCAGGTCAATTCTAAACCCTCCGACAACCGTCCCCAAAGAAGAACTGGTCGAAGAGTACCACAAGCAGTTCGCAGCGGATCGAAGGAACGAACGATCATCCCAATCGAAGATGATATAGATGATACCATCCCCTATAGACCAAGAGCGACTAGATTCTCAGAACGAGAAATTGAAAGGATGGTACAGGAGCGACTCGAACAACGATTACGATCTGCACAAAACCCCTGGGCCCGGACTACAGAACTCCAGGAAAGCCTTGCGGCTTGCTCTCCTTTCTGCAGGGAAATAAAAGAAGCACAGTCCGCAGGACAGGTCCCGGGAAGACTACCCCGATATGATGGAACCACCGACCCGGACGATTATATCTTTAGCTTTACGAACATAATGAATTTGTATGCTCACTCCGCCGAATTCACCGCCAAGCTAATGGTAACAACATTCGAAGGACTCGCGCTGGATTGGTTCGCCAAACAGCCGGCCAACTCTATATTCAGTTTCCGGGAATTATGCAATAAACTAATACAGCAATTTGCCAGTCAGAGGAGGCAAAAACTTCCGATGAGCTACCTAGGAACCATACACCAACAAGAGGGAGAATCCCTAAGAAATTGGTTGGCAAGGTTCAACGTAGAATTACTCAAAATCGACTCACCGAATATCGATTACATAATTTCTATCCTCTTCGACCTCACTAAAAATAGGCAGTTTGGAAACGCCCTCAGTCGAAAACAACCGAGAACATTTGCCGACATTATGAGCTTGGCTTCTAAGTATATGACCCAAGAAGAGATGAATTCCTTTAAGGATAAAAACAAAAACAAAGCCACCACCTCAGGCTCCAAACGGCACGATAGGTTTCCTACCCAAAAAGCTTCGGATTACGAGCGATCTTCCAGGAGAGGTAATGTTTTCCACCGACTGGAATACAACAAAGCCGATCATGACAGACAACCTAATTTCTACCAAAGACCAAGAAACCATGATCAACCAATAAGAAGCAGGGTGAATCAAGTAGAACACCCAAGGTTAAATGTTCCAATGGAAGAAATATTGGAAGTCCTAGAAAGAAATAACTGGATTCCTGAAGCGAGGAAAATCGCGCAGCCAAGACCAGGCTCTCGAAACTACGATCAATACTGCAAATACCATAGGGCACATGGACATCGAACGGAGAATTGTTTTCACCTTAAGAGAGAAGTTGAGAAACTTATCGAGCAAGGAAAACTCGACGAATACATAGAGCGAGATAATCATAAAAGGGAAAGAAGTAGAAGCCCTCGGAATGTTGATCGAAGGAGAAATTCTCGTCAAAGGTCACCCGAACGCCGACCTATTCCGGAATCGAATCACGACCAGATCAATGGAACTATCCATACGATCTCCGGGGGTCCCGCGGGTGGAGATAGTCGTAACGCCCGGCGAAGAACTGCCAGGTCCATCATTGGAAACTCAAAATACCCAAAAGAAATTTGGACCCTGGAAAGCAGGCCATCAAACGATCAACAGATCAGTTTTAATGAAGGCGAAGCGCCTAAAAATATTGTCTGGGACGCAAGAGAGGATAACCCCGACTTCCCTATGGTAATATCGCTAGAAATAGCAAATTACAATGTCAAGAGAATCTTAATCGATAATGGGAGCTCAGCCAATATTATCTCCCGAGAAGTTTTAGCCCAAATGGACTTGGGACAGATAAACTTGCAGAAAGTAGCTACGCCATTAATAGGATTCGGGGGGTCCGAAATCATCCCCAGCGGAACGATAACCTTAAGCGTATCGCTCGGAAAAATACCCCACCGAACAGTGAAGCTAGTGAAATTTTTAGTAGTAGAGACCCCATTCGCTTATAATGCAATATTGGGACGACCTGCTCTCAATCTATTCCGAGCCGTTGTCTCTACTTATCATCAGAAGATAAAGTTTCCAACCGATACAGGCATCGGAGAAATAACAAACGACCATTGCATGGCTTGGGACTGCTATAGTACTTCGTTAACAATGAAAGAACATCCTAAGTCCGTTACTCCGAGCAAGAGAAAGATCGAAGGCGATCTCATTAGAAACGAGGTTGAAATTCCTAGTACTGATCGACTAGATAAAAAGGGGAAAGAACCGCTAGACTTATCTTTGAAACCCCCTGAACACAAAGATATAATTCTAGTAGAAGGCGACTCATCCAAAAAGACGAGAATTGGTACAGAGTTGAGCGAAGAAGGAGAAATAATGCTGATCGACTTCCTCAGAAACAATGCCGATGTCTTCGCTTGGAGCGCAAATGACATTGAAGGAATTGATCCTCGAATAATAAAGCATTCCCTAAAAATAGATCCTTTGGCGAAACCCGCTAGACAGAAGAAGAGAAATCATGGACCGGTGAAAGATAAAATTATCAAAGCCGAGGTAGAAAGGTTGCTCGAGGCAAAACAAATCCGAGAAATTCATTTCTCGGAATGGCTATGCAATGTCGTACTAGTCGCTAAAGGAGACAAAAAAGATAATAAATGGAGGATGTGTAATGATTTCACCGACCTTAACAAGTTGTGTCCACGCGACCCATATCCCCTCCCGAGGATTGACTTATTGGTCGACTCGACCGCTGGCTTCGCGTTATTCAGTATGATGGACGCCTTCCAAGGGTTTTACCAAATATACATGGATGAGCGGGACCAAGAAAAGACCGCGTTCGTAACCGAGCAGGGAGTTTATTGCTTCATAGTGATGCCATTCGGCTTAAGAAATGCCGGAGCTACTTACCAAAGGTTAGTAAACCTAATGTTCAAAGAATTAATCGGAGAACTGATGGAAGTCTACGTGGACGACATGCTGGTCAAAAGCATGAACGAAGCAGATCATGTAAAGCATCTCGATCGATGCTTTCAGATCTTAAGAAAATATCGTATGAAGTTAAACCCCGCAAAATGCACCTTTGGTGTCAAATCAGGAAAATTCTTGGGATATCTAGTCCACCAACGCGGAATAGAAGCCAACCCAGAAAAAATCCGAGCCATAACTGAAATGAAACCTCCTAAAACAATCTCTCAAGTACAAAGCCTAGTTGGAAAGATCGTAGCATTAAACAGGTTTATATCAAAGTCTGCAGACAAAAGCCTCCCTTTTTTCCAAACTCTCCGAAAGGCAAAGAACTTTGTTTGGACCGAAGAGTGCGATCAGGCCTTCGAGCAGCTCAAAGAATATTTGACGACACCCCCGATGTTGGCAAAACCAACAGAAGGAGAACCATTGTTTATGTACATTTCCATTTCCGACGTAGCAATTAGTTCAGTACTAATTAAAGTCGAGGGCTCAGAGCATAAGCCTGTATATTATCTCAGCAAGTTATTACAAGGGGCGGAGAAGAATTACTTAGAAATAGAAAAATTCACACTGGCCTTAGTGGTGGCCGCGCGGAAACTCCGACCTTACTTCTTAACTTACAAAATCATCGTCCTGACGAATCAGCCACTAAGGCAAGTTCTAGCAAAACCAGAAGCCTCCGGTCGATTAATCAAATGGGCCATCGAACTCAGTCAGTTCGAGGTAGACTACAAACCAAGGATTGCCATCAAGGCCCAAGTGTTGGCCGATTTTATATTAGAAACACCGACACAGGCTACTGAATCATCGAGCTGCCTCAGCAGCGATGTCTTGATCATTGAAGATCAAACTTGGCTAATGCACGTCGATGGTGCTTCATGCCGAGAAGGAGGAGGCGCCGGAATCAACTTCACCGGACCAAACAAGGAAGATTTAAATTACGCAATAACACTGGACTTCGTTGTGACAAACAATGAAGCTGAATATGAAGCATTAATCGCAGGAATGGAAATGGCGATCAAAGCCAATATAAAAAGTCTTAAAGTCCTAACTGATTCAGAATTAGTGCAAAGACAGATAGAAGGCCTATACGAGGCTAAGGAATTCAACATGGTCAAATACCTCGCCAAAGTGAAGACTCTGGCCGAGAAATTTGAAAGTTTTAGTATCCAGAACATCCCACGTTCGGAAAATAAATGGGCCGATCAGTTATCAAAATTCACAGGATCCCATGACGGAAAGACCGAACGGGTGATCAACTGGTTGATCTCTAATACACCAGCAATTGACATCGATGAAACACCAGCGGTGGATATAATGGAAATCGAAGAAGCCGAAGGGAACTGGATGACCCCTATGATAGACTATCTTCGAGAAGGAAAATTACCACCCGACCAAAATGAAGCTCGGAAAATAAAATATCGAGCTCCGAAATATACACTCATAGAAGGAAAACTCTACCGAAGATCAGTATCAGGGATTCTTCTGAAATGCGTACCTGAATCACAAACCCTCGATATACTACGGGAAATACATGATGGGGATGCAGGAAATCACAGCGGATCAAGAGCATTGGCTTTAAAATGTCTCAGGACGGGTTACTATTGGCCGACCATCAATAAAGATGCCGCTCAATATGTCCAAGAATGTCATCACTGCCAGATCCATGCTAACATATGCCATCGACCAGCAGAAAACATGCACCCTATTCCAGTTTGTTGGCCATTCGATCAATGGGGAATGGACATCGTGGGACCTTTCCCAGTGGCCAGATCAAAGAAATCTTATGTCCTGGTCGCCGTAGAGTACTTCAGCAAATGGATAGAATGCGTCGCCCTCGCACGAATAACCCAATTCCAAGTTATCAATTTCCTATGGAAATTCATAGTTTGTCGATTCGGCATCCCAAGGGTCCTTATCTCCGATAATGGAACTCAATTCGCGGGCAAACAAATAATAGAATGGTGTACAAAACTTGGAATCCAACAGAATTTTACCTCCGTAGGACATCCTCGAGCAAATGGACAAACTGAAGTAGCAAACCGAGAAATAATAAAATCTTTGGAAAAAAGATTAGGAGCAGCCAAAGGAAAATGGCTTGATGAACTCCCAGGAGTATTATGGGCTAATCGGACCACAGTAAGGAGCTCAACTGGGGAAACCCCATTTAGCTTGGTATATGGGTCGGAAGCGGTTATCCCTGTGGAAACACTAATCCCAACGCCAAGAGTAGAAATGTTCGATGATAAAGAAAATGAAAAGTCAAGAGAAAACGACATTGATTTAACAGAAGCTTTAAGAGATAAAGCTGCTGTACGCTTACAAGCCACTAAAGCTAATATGGAGAAAGCATACAATCAAAAAGTACGCATCCGAACCTTCAAGGAAGGAGATTTGGTCTTGAAAAAGGTAGAAGTATCCAAACATGTGGGAAAGTTACAACAAAATTGGGATGGACCTTACATCGTCATTGGCGTGGGGAAGAAAGGTTCATACAGAATTGCACACTTGGATGGAACTGCCTTACCAAGAACCTGGAATGCTGTCAACCTTAGGAAATACTATGGTAAATAAATTTTAGCAGGTTATATTGCATTATTCTACTTTTTACTTCATCAAATTTCAATCTTTGTAATAAAGGCCTAGGCCTAAAGTTCAATTATTAAAGATTTCTTTGGCATTTTATATATGTCGATTATATCGGTTAAACATTCATCGGAATCGCACAATCATATTGCCAGAAACAAAACGAGTAGAGTAAACATTGATCCGCTCAATAAAAACTCCTCGATATATCAAAAAGACTTTTTGGTTAAAAACCTAAGTCTACAATCAAAAACGAGTCGAGTAAACATTGATCCGCTCAATAAAAACTCCTCGATATATCAAAAAGACTTTTTGGTTAAAAACCTAAGTCTACAATCAAAAACGAGTCGAGTAAACATTGATCCGCTCAATAAAAACTCCTCGATATATCAAAAAGACTTTTTGGTTAAAAACCTAAGTCTACAATAAAAAACGAGTCGAGTAAACATTGATCCGCTCAATAAAAACTCCTCGATATATCAAAAAGACTTTTTGGTTAAAAACCTAAGTCTACAATCAAAAACGAGTCGAGTAAACATTGATCCGCTCAATAAAAACTCCTCGATAGATCAAAAGAAGACTTTTTGGGTTAAAAACCTAAGTCTAATAAAAAACGAGTAGAGTAAACATTGATCCGCTCAATAAAAACTCCTCGATATATCAAAAAGACTTTTTGGTTAAAAACCTAAGTCTACAATCAAAAACGAGTCGAGTAAACATTGATCCGCTCAATAAAAACTCCTCGATAGATCAAAAGAAGACTTTTTGGGTTAAAAACCTAAGTCTAATAAAAAACGAGTAGAGTAAACATTGATCCGCTCAATAAAAACTCCTCGATATATCAAAAAGACTTTTTGGTTAAAAACCTAAGTCTACAATCAAAAACGAGTCGAGTAAACATTGATCCGCTCAATAAAAACTCCTCGATAGATCAAAAGAAGACTTTTTGGGTTAAAAACCTAAGTCTAATTAAAAAACGAGTCGAGTAAACATTGATCCGCTCAATAAAAACTCCTCGATATAATAAACGATTAAAGAAGACTTTTTGGGTTAAAAACCTAAGTCTAATTAAAAACGAGTCGAGTAAACATTGATCCGCTCAATAAAAACTCCTCGATATAATCAACGATCAAAAGACTTTTTGGATTAAAAATCTAAGTCTAATCAGAAAAGAGTCGAGTAAACATCGATCCGCTCGATAAACACTCCTCGAACTATTTACGACGATCAAAAGGACCTTTTGGGTTAAAAACCTAAGTTCTAAATCATAACAAGTCGAGTAAACATTGATACGCTCAATAAAAACTCCTTGATCTGTTCTTAATGATCTAAATGATCTGCTAACACTCCTGATGTTTCGAAGATAGACAAAGAATAACACAGTCTGCTCGGATAAAGCTACTCATAAGTAAATTATGACAGAATTAACGACAAGGAAGATATAAGGAATAAAGTATATTTTATTCATCAAATTTGTTACATACAAAAGTCCTACGTTACAAAGATCTACATACTACTTAAAGATAATTACAAAGATTTAAATAAGATGATCCTCTATTATCGGCGATCTTCACGACAATGTCCACGGAAACACCAATCTCCTCCCTAGTACCTCGTCGATTATAATAAACCACCTAAGAAGCATGCTGCTCAGGATGGTCGACTTCTTTGGTTCGACGGCCAGGCTCTGAAGATCAAATGTTCTTCCAGACGAAATGAACATTACCAGCCAGATAGCTAAGCAATGCTCACTCACCCGCAAGAAGATACTGCTTTTACTTTATCTATAAAACATTTTACTCTAAAGCAGCATCTCTTCGGGACCGTCGTGAAACGGTAAATTTACCAGCCACCCCGGTGGTCTATCACTCCTGAGGTTACATCGAAGAACAGGGGTGACTGGCAAGTATGAACCCACCATGTGCGAACGGAAACCACGGACCTCTAAATTGATGAAGACTAAGGCAGAGATCTCATGGGACCCGTCGATACAAGGTAGGGCTGACATGGGACCCGTCAATACAAGACTGGGAACAACTTCACTATTTTGAATAAATAAATCGTGATAATGTGATTTTTTGAAGACGATGGGATCAGAGGGCAGAATAAAATCTAAGGAATTTGAGATCTCCATCTTTTTGGTAAGTTGCAAATGAAGAACATAAACCAGCCCCCTATTTATAAGGGTAGATCTAAGGGATCCAACGGCTGAAAAAGTTTTTGATCAACGGATACAGATACGACCATTTGACTCCCCGTAATAAATGCAAATAAGTTGAACGGCACCATCTATTCGCCTCAACTAATCGACAACGAGAAAAGTCTTGGATCGAAGCGATCACCAAATAACACAAGTAAACCTAAAGAACTCCAGACCGGTCATACTGGAACGATCATACTTCATGGTCGATAGCTTCAAAACCTAGAAGCCACAAACGATCTTGAAAATCACAGCGAAAAGGACAGTTGCTCGATAGAAGATAGAGGATAAAAGACCAAACCCTTCACCATACGAGGGACGTCACTGCCTCATACATCATATGGAAGACCATTGACTAAGCTATACAGAAACTCCTATGGAGTCCAAGATATCTGACATAGAAATCAGGAGAATAGTCCTCCTTAGTCTACATGGCAAAGACGTCACTGCCTAACATACCAAAGAATTGCTTAAGGAGGTCTGAACAAGATAGATCTGGCTAAAACACCTACATTTTCCAATTCCTCCCATATCAAGAAAGTGATATAATGGTACACTAGCCAAGGAGCATATCGTTCAAAAATTGATTCTGGGAAATATAAGGGTTTGGAAAAGATTGAAAGGGACATTTTTCAGTAGAATGACATAAAGAAAACCGAGGATCAACAAAGGGACAGTAACCTCCTTATATAAGATTTGGATCACAAAAAGACAAAAGTACAAAGCGTAGATTGAGCATCGACCAAGATGATGCACTTTTTCGATATGGATAACCTATTGTCTAAATTAAGACTAAAACATGCTAAGTGCATGCAAAACATTTCTACTATACTGGATTTGATCGACAAACGACTCGACTTGCAGAAGCTAACATTGTATATGAGTACAAAGGAAGAACGAGCATAACAAAGTGTATATAAAGAAGATAATTGATCAGGCAAGAGCCTGCCTACAAAAAGATCATCAGTTCTAATCTCCTACTCCTCCCATTACAAAAATTTCAGCCCAAGTAAATACACAAACGTCGGGCCACAAAAAAAAAAAAAAAAAAAAAAAAAAAAAAAAAAAAAAAAAGAGACAGTCCAAGGCCTGCCAGGTCGAGCAAAGGTCACTGAGAAGAACGGTCAGCAGGCCGACTACCAGAAACAGCTTTCCGAGGAGTCAGACTCCCAGCAAAAGCCATCAATTCTTCTTGACGCTTTAGATAACCGGCGTCATAACCTTCCTCATAGGACTGCCGACGAAATTCTTCCGCCAGAACAGCTGCTTCAGCTAAATTATTTTTCTCCTTTTCAAGGACAACTTTTTCGGCCTCCAATTTTTGAAGATCATCTCTATCAAGTTGCAGCTGCAACTCCAAACCTCTGCTTTTAGCTTTCTCGGACTCCAACTGACCTGAAGAACTCTCCGATGATTCCACAGTTCGTCATTTTGCACACCCAACTGGAGCGCAAAATACTTGCCCTAAGAATAGAAAGAGTAAAAGAAAATCGCCTTACAACGAGGAATTCTAAACAAAGAACAGGAAAAATATTCGAAATACTTTACCTGCTCACATATCTTCACCAAAGATTGAACAAGGCGAACATTGGAGGCACCTTCGAGCTTCCTCAACTCGCCAGGCAAAATAGTACTCATGCCTAGGTCCCATGACAAGCATCGGGTTCAACAGAACCAGGCAGTTCGCTGGTCAAAGGGACACCATCAGAACGAGGAGTCTCCGACAAAAGAATGTCTTCAACTTGCTGAAGGATGCATCGATCATCTAATTGACGAGGAGATTCTCTCCCGTCGGGGACTAACAGTGGTCTCCTTGCCCGAAGCAGAAATTACGGTTCGGCGGCCAGACCCGGAACCAGTTCGACCCCGGAAGGTCCTCCAGACTCAAAGGAGG